>JAQJVL010000458.1:65000-400412 GCA_035578905.1 Stictocephala bisonia | reverse complement strand
CCATAACTTTACAATATTGATCTATATTCTCTAAAATAAAATATCTACATCATTTGTTGGACATGGAATTTGTTATTTAAAATGAATTCTAAATATTGTAAATCATAGGGTATAAAACGAAAAAATGAAAGGAATAATATTAATTGAATTTTGTTTTAAGTGATAACAGTTGTACAAAATGCGTTAATAGAGATAAACTGACTAATGTAAACCTAGGCACTTAGCCCAAGTACCAATTTTCTTAGTACAGCATTGCCAAAGAGAGCAGCAAATAGGAATACTAAAGAAATAGTAATAAATACAAGGGGGGGGGAATTCAGAAGTAGTTAACAGTTAAGGACAATTTCGTAGAAACAGAGGTCGTACATAGTCAGTCGTACAACTATATGATATACGATTTTTTTAATCAATAACTTTATAACCTGTTTGGAAAATACCAGGTAAAAATAAAACACACATTAGAAAATGTTGGGGTTAATCACTAATTCACTTCCTTACATGTTCGACTTGTTTTCCCTCAACGTTAAGCCACTGCTCAAATCTTGAAGTTACACTTAAAGGCGTCGTTTCGCTACGCGAAAAATGCCAAAAACACGGCTTTCTATTAAATCGATTTGGTTCGTAATAATGATCGTATTGCAACACTTTGACGTGGCATTTGTTAAGTGGAGAACTGTTCTAGTGGACCATAAGTTGATTTTTTTGGGGGGGAAATCGAGTACTTTTATTCAGTTAAATATATGAAACAGTTAAATATGACTACTTGATAGTTTAAAACTAAAAAACTCGTATTATCAACTTACTATCCACTAAATTGTATTTTTAACGATCATACAGTGTTTATTATAACTTATTGTAATAGTAATCACGAAACGTGCACTTCAAATAGAAGAATATGTTTTGGTCCGCTCACGGTATAATTAAAAGAGGGCTGCCGGCTTGCCAGCGGTGATTTGGCAGTTCGGGAAAAGGCCACCTTCCGACAGAGTTCTTTATTCTTGTCTGTTTCTTGGCAAACTCGACGAACGAATGCAACAATCTCATCAGGTTTCTTTGAAAAGACTTTGTTCTCAACCACTCTCCAAAAGAAAAGTCCATATCAGTCAGATGAGAGATCATTCTGCACATTCAACCGATCCCTACGACCTGTTAGTAAACTCTTGATTCAGGAAGTCCCACCAATATTTGTATAGGAGGATGGAGAACTTGTTGGAAGTAGAAGCCCTGATTAGCCTGTTGGTTCCTGGTCTGTGGTACATTGTTGGTCAGCATATTCAAGCATGAATGTTGGTCTGCGGTGTGATTGAAAATAACAGATCCAACGCCCCCTTTCGGATAGTTAAAACCTAGCTATATTAAAAACTACTAAGAAATTAAACTGTATACTTACTTTTGCAACCTCCTGTATAGTGAGAAGTATATGGAAGAGGATGGAAGGTGTAAGATGGGAAGATAATGAGGCAGTATTGAGAAGAGTAGCAGAGGACAGGCAAATAGTTACAATGAGAAAAGAAGAGTGTTTATTGAGGGCAGTTATCGAAGAAATGGTGGAATATAGAAGAAAGAGATGGAGAAGAAGATACTAATTGATGGATGTATAAAGAATGGAAAAAGATATTGTGACACAAAGGACTCGGCGCTAGACAGAGAGGTACGAGTATTTGGAAAAATAGTTCAAGTAAACCTGCCAGAAGGCCGAAATACCAATGATGATGATGTTTAGTGACAGAAATCACGCGTTAACTCTTAATTGTCATAACATCCAGCAAGTATTTTGTTACACAAACTTGTCTAACATAATCACTAAAATCATTCCACAAGTTTTAAGTCATTTGTTCGTTTGGTTACTACTGATAACTAACCAGGTTGCGGTCTATAGAGTCCAAGGATCAACTGAGCTAACGGTCGGTACTTCACTCGCTAAGTAACAAAGTTCAGAAAATGCTTGCTGCAGGCCCATGTGAACGTGTGAGTGAAACTTCAAATAAAAAAACGACGAAAAGTCAAATAAGACTGGCAGACCAACTGCGGCTACTCGGCTGTCGTTGGTATGTATCCATTTGGCAAGAGTAACTTAGAAGTATGCAGACATCACCGGGAGAGAATTAATTGGCAGTAGCGTAGTTGATTAATCCCGGTTTCATAAAAAAAGTTCGTGATAAAACCGCAATAAAATCGAAACTCATTTGAAATGGATCGACAGATGGGTTCTGGTTGTTTATTTGTCAATTAAATGTCTGTTTAGTCAACTAGTTGGAAACCAAATATTCCATTCATTCATATACACTATTCAATTAGTTTTTATCAATTTCCAAACAAAATTTGAATAGTAAAGCAATAAATTCAACAACAGTGAGTAATTTGTGCTATGCAATAAATATAATTTCTCTTTCAGGACGAAAATTAGGAGTGACAAATCAGTGAATAAATAATCTAAGAGAAAAAGTACGAAGCAAAAAGTAAATATTTGTTGAAAAGCTTAAATATCAACAGTAAAACTGAATTTTGATACAGTAGTGATTGAGAAGTGAGATAACAAAAAGTAGTAGAGGCAAGGAACTATCCAATAAAAGACAAAAAAAGAGTATGTACAGTATAAGAAAACAAAGATAAAAAATTGTTTAAAGTCTGGAATACTTTTAAAAACAGATGTTTTATTCTCTTCCATAAAATAAAATAACATTGGATTTTGTAAGTTTTCACATCACACAAGGCCTCCAGCATAATATTGACTACAAAATCGAGCTGAAAATAAAAACCTACATTTTTAAGAATCATTTGTGGGATGAATTCCAACCACAATCATACATCATGTATCATTGCTGATGAGGACATGAAATAGATTCATATGTGAATAGTTATGTAGATGTAGGTCTATAAATTGTTTGGGCTGATAGTTGTCTTAAACTGCCTGTGGATGGATAACTATCAGGAAAACTGCCAGAACATTAGAACTGGCTGATTTCGGTCCCCTAAGAATAAGTATTAGTATTAAAATCCCTGGCTGAGATATCCACTTAAGACACAACTCAATAGTTAGTTGATAATTTGAATTAGTGAAAATCAGTTTTCGCACTCAAGATAACCTTTCTTCGTTCCTTCCGAAAAATGTTTTTAAGTATGTTTATTTTGGATATTTCCGTAGTCTGTTAATTTATGGCCGTGCATTCTGGGCCACTGTTACCAAAACACTGATTGATAGTGATCCACTGATCATTAACCAAAAAAAGGGCATTGAGAGTCGTATATGGACTTATGGTGAAAATCATTTGCCGGGATATTTTTTCATGGTGGAATCATGTCTTTGCCTTCATCTTTAGTGTAGGGCCTACAACGTTTCGCTACTTGTTGGGAAGATTCTCGCTTTGTTTCCGAGGAATTTACACAGTCATAATACACTAAATATGAGTAATATTTCCACCCCCACGCGAGAAAACATGAATACAAAGAGTATAATTTCATATGTACCAATTTTATTAATTTATCTTCTAATATAAAGCCATCGATGTATAAAGTATAAACAACATCCTGAAATTCGTTCAAAAAGTGGCTCAAATCATTTTTAAAGGAAATACATTTGACAGTATAGACGACTATCTGCTAAATCTGTGAACATGTTTCTAAGGCTTAAAGTAAACGTTTGTCTTATGTATCTTACAGTAAATAGTTACAAAAAGCTGTTTTTAATAATATCGTTTTCGTATCTTATAAATTATTATGATTTCTGTTCTGCCGGTGTTAACTGATTATTGTATATTACAGAGAAAACAGAAACATAGGAGGTTATATTATATTCGTAGCGAACTCCTCAGTGGTAGTTAAAAATACAATGTAGTTATTTGTAGACTACAACTAATGTAAATCTTCATAAATATGTAGTAATACTTACTCCGTTTGTCAATGTAGATAAGGGGAGGAACTGGAGAACTAACCTCTTGACATCCCAAATTTCTAAGTCGACACCCTTTCATCGCAATAATAAATGTGAATAAATCTGTGCAGAATAAAATGCACACTAAATAAATATGTTTTGTACACGCTATGTTGTGTTTTGTAATGCGTGTTTATCGGGAGAGATACGAGACATGGAAGAGAGGCATTGAACACTGACAGCTGATGTCTGTCTGATAACATTGACATCTTCTACACTGTATATAGACTGTATACAGTAGGCTAATGTAACGTCTGTACCATACGCTCTCACGCCATTAAAGCTGTTTTACTGATGAGTCAGCTACTGGAATCACAACTGGACTTGACAATTCTTTTATTTAACCAACAATTCCCCATTTTCTTTGTCATATATTTTTTATTAATTTAAGAAAAAAACATGTTATTTAAAATTAGGTGTTTGACAGGTGTTTCACACACACAACAGTCGTTGCATAGAATGCAGTATGCAATCCAGTGCTGGGGCGGAACGTTCAAATATCACATAGATAAATTACGTACTTTGCAAAATCACTTTATCAGAATCATATTAAATAAAGCTAAAAGGGACAGTTCATTTCCTCTTTTTTGCCATCTTAAAATCTATTACAATATAAGTACAAAATGTACAAATATATTACAATACAAGCACAAAATGTACAAATATTATGGTGATCGATTTCGGTGAACCACGCTCACCTTCCTCAGACCAGAGGGATTCACAAAAGAAATGATTTCTTTTGTGAATCCCTCTGGTCTGAGGAAGGTGAGCGTGGTTCACCGAAATCGATCACCATAATATTTGTACATTTTGTGCTTGTATTGTAATATATTTGTACATTTTGTACTTATATTGTAATAAATTTGTGTTGTGTGACGTTTACTTGTACTGTATATGTACCAACACGTATTATGCTAATTAAAAAACTATCTTAAAATCCTGCCAGTTCAACACCTTTTCGTGTTTAAAGTACTTAGATTGTTATACATCAGAAGTGGAAACCAAGGAGTTTTTAAATTAGTTTATAGTACTAGAGGTAACGTCCAAAAAATCTTTCAAACACCCGAAGTCAATAATAGGTCATCTTTTAGACACTCCTTCATGTATCTGGGCCCTAAGTATTTTAACCAGTTACCTTAAGAAATCAAATTGTGCACATCTTTTAAACATTTTAGTTTTTTGTTAAAGAACTGGTTACATTCCAATGAAAGTTTACAATTTCTGAATAATGTTTTAATGTAAAATAGTCTTTACTACTATAATTGTCTGTTTATAAATATATATATATATATATTCATTTATTAACGCTAAAATGTCTTGTTAAAATTATTAAAATGAGGTCTCTCAAAAAGAGTATATCTTTCTTTTTTGTCTTGTTTAATTTTGTTTTATTTATTTGTATATAGTTTTGTGTAAATAACTAATAGTATTAAGCAGACGACACAGAGGAGGAAGCATTTTGGACTGGGCTCTTGTTTAAACTTTAATCTTTATTTCAGTTGCTCTGCCACACTACTGGAAAAAGTGGCAGAGTAAATTCCGAGCTGTTCTGTAATTTTAGTTTGTAATCTGTTTTTAGATGTGGAATAAATCATTATTTTTATTATTTTCATTATTTTCATTTGTTGCAGGAAATTCAGCCGTGGTATTTTTAAATTTAACATCATTGTGTTATTTTTAATTTATTTTTTTTATTTTATATTTTTGAACTTTTCAGATCAGAAATGTGAATTGTTAGTAAGTACTTTCAAATAATATGAAATCCATTGGACTAGTGGCGCCAGCTTGTAAGACTGGTGGGACGCCTATAGTTTACATCACGAGGCATGTCTGTGTGTAGGGTTTTTAATCACCTCAGATTATGGTAAAAGAAATTTTAAATTCTCATTAAACGAAAACATCCACTTTTGATAAGTAACAAAACTCCAACTTACGAGGTACAGTAACTCCATCGATGTTAAACTCTCCCGTACCGATAATGTCAATGGTTTAGCCAAAAGCTGGTTTCTAGAGATTATCTAATTAGAGGAATAGATAGGAGGAGGCAAAAGACAGCACACTACGTACTAAACGATTCTTATATAAGATTTGGGTTGAGTTTGGGGGAGGGGGGTCTAAACAAATCCTTACAAGAATACTGTGGCTTCAGAAAATTTATTGGATACATTAAAAAATCTTGGCTCTTCTGAAAGCTAAAGGGATGCATATAGATCATTAACAGTTATGATGGTAATATCCATGCATTGGTTTCCTATAACATGCATAAATAATAATAATACATTTGTTATTATACAGATCAAACTAAATGTACAGGAGGAGGAGACGTACAATTCTACAACAGCCGATAAGCATCTGATTACCTACTTTTCAGACATCATACAACTAAATATAGCAGGAAATTTTCTTACGTGGGACGAAATATTTTTAACAACTTACCAGACCACTTGAAGATCGTAAGAAACCAAGCCCCAAAAAGTAAACTCAAAAACTTGCTGCTGGATCAAACATTCTGCACATAAAATCAATGTTTTCACACAAGTGCTTAAACAAGCGATATTTTTAATTTGTCGGGTTGAGTTAAATTTGGTTTGTCTTTTAGGTTTACTTGAGTCAGACCCATTTACAGCTAGATTGAGTCTCTCTTCCTACTCTACTTCAGCTTTTGAGAACCTAACTAATGAATCTAGCTTAGACTTTAATTCTAGCGGTTCATCAGAAATACTTTGGCTACAGAATTACTTAAAGATCTCTGCCAAGTTCTAATTATGTCTTCAGATATACATACTTCAATCAAGGGGCTTGTACGGCCAATGTTGTTACAACAACATGAGTTTTATATTATTCTAAGCAAAAATCATCGTTACACAAACTTGACTTAAAACACAGTCTATTATTCAAGTGTTCAAAATCCGTCTAGAATCATATCGTCAAAAGACTAGATTATCTACATATATTACTTCAAGTGCCTTATCTTTGAATGTTAAAGGGCTCTTATTATTATTATCAGTACATTTGTACTGACCCACCCACCCACTCCTACATGTACATTGGTATTGATCCCATGATCATTGGTGTTGGCCCACCTGCCCTCCCATACACGTTAAAATATTTGTTCACACAGTTTAACAAATGTTTTAAATTTATCCGACACTATTGTATTTGTTTATTGCACACTTTTGTCAATAAAGAAACAAATTAGCAAAATAAATAGGAAAATCTCCAAAACATGTTCTGTTCCACACTTGGCAAAACGTGGACCGGCAGTTTTTGAGATTATGATAAGTGGAGGGATGATCTGGCCATATGCGTTTTTCGGTCATACAAAAAGCGCGTATAAATTCATATTAGCTCTCGCACCTCAGTACTCGACACCGCCATATGCGGCAAGAGAGTCAGTGACCTCAATTCAGTATTTGCTATAAAAGGATTGTTTCGACTGGAGATCCTGTGTGGCCAGCACGGAAAATGCATATCTATAATAATGTACATATTCCTCGACTTCGCTTTGTTTGTTCTTAGACTCTTTTGGAATAAGAAGAAATTCATTTGAAAAAGTACAAACTCGTAGTAGTGCTTTTATCTGTTTCTCTCAGTCATATTGCCCATTAAACCTGTAGTTTAGTATACAAATGAAAATAACACCATACAAACAGCACACTTTTGTTGAAAAAAATATATATTTATACTAGGGGACACCCCTGCACGCTTCGCGTGCCAACCCCGCCACTCGCTGCACTCGTTACACCTCGTCCTTCGGTGTGTAACTTTTGACTACAAAGAATAGTTAGGTTAACTGTATAAGGTAAAACAACAATATTACATTCATTTACAATATCTCACACACATTTTGCTACCTATTTATTAGTATAAACACCCAATGATATTACTTAACCTATTTAAAACGTGTTCATTTCATTTCTTTAACAGCTGAAGATTAATTAACAAAAATAAAACAACTACATAAGATAAAATTGAAACCTACATGCTCAGTGGGGCGGAGCCCTACAGTCGTGTGTGAATGAAAACATGCTTACAACCTTCCCTGGTTTAACATTATGAAAGATCTGATCTAACCTCCTCAATATTACAATCACCACTGTTTACATTCCAACAGCTGTTAAGTTCTTTTGGAAATAACTATTTATATTTGAATATCTGTTACTTTCATTAAAATATTTCTCCATGTTATTCTTATGGCCGAATAACTTACTTTGAGGGCTTCCCGTACCCTTCAAGGTGAAAATATTGAAGAATTAAGACCTTATTGCTACTACGAACAGAGGCAACTTTTTGACACCTAAATCGTGTGACAAAAAACGGCTTCACGTTTACCAATAAATACCTAACACCACTGTTATATGAACCAAACATTTCTTTCAAGCAAAAAACGCCATTGGACACATAAAAAACTGACATATTAACAAAATTTAAAAAAAATACTAACAAATAAAACATGCCAATTGAACAACACATACACAATAAGCAAACCACAGCGATATCAGTAAGGGTGCTTAAACATTATGAACTTAACTTTCTATTAAATCAATAAAAACCAGAAAACAACTAAAACAGTGCGTAATAAATACTTTCTGTTAAATTAATTCAAACTTTTAGCCTATTCATATAAAAACACACATTTATTTTAAGTAAAACATAACAATGAACAGAACGAACCTTATTTGGAAGCTCCACTTTCACTCGGAATTGTTCTTAAAAATAATAACTTCAATTTATTACTTTTTAAGTAAAAGGAAACTATTTTCTTAAAGAACAATTGCACCGTTTATTTTCTTTAGATGGAATCTGAAACCCAATAAATTTTCAGCGAAGAGTACAGAGTATATAGATAAACATTCTACATTGTATAGAAGCGTTAATATATATAGGCTACTCTGTGGTCCAAGCAAACAAATATGATTTTCATCTTCTAAAGAAGAGAAATAAATGTGTCTTAGTTCCCTGAGCGCGATGGACAAGGAAGCACTGTTACAATATCTGAGCAAGAGAAGAAGTTTAGAGAAATATTGCTGAGGATACCACCTTGCACCTATGGTTGTTCTAGAAATGTTAAAATGTTCTAATGTATGTCACGATTTTATAACGATGGTCAAAAGATGAAAAAGTGAGAACCTGTTAAATGATTAAAAATTGTTTATTTAAAACATTAACGCTGGTTTACCAAGTTTGGTGAAATCGTTTAACTCAGTGCGATGTGCAGCATTTTCAAAGAAGTCACATACTTGTAAAAAGGAATCTTGAATATAGCAAGAAAAAATGACATATTCCCATTCAAAATGAACTTGCTACTGTCTGTTGACATTATTTCTCAACACAGAACTCAAAGATTTAGAAAATCTCATACTGGAAACTCCTTTTAGCCAATTTACACAATCTATTCTTTGTCCGAATATCACGGAAATAGAAAGTTTTTATATAATCCATCAATCTGAGATTCAGTAGCATTTTGTTTTGATAAACCACAGAAAAGAAGGCAACAGAGGTCACATCCAATAGTACGCTAAATGTGTGTAGAGTAGTTATTTCTCTAGTTTGCCATGAGATTACAGGGCCCCCCCTTGTCAATCCCCCTTCATCCCCCTCCCTAAGGATAAACGTTAAACGGAGTAATTATTACATGAAATCTATTTCTAACTGCTAAAGAGGAGTTCCTGCAGTCTTAAGAAAGCGACCTCTGTATCTTTTTCTCTGTGGATAAACGTAGTCATTTTGTGTAAAACATGAAAAGGATCTATATATGAAAGGAATTTCAAACTATTTTTTTGTTTGTTTGTTATATATTTCCTTAGTTTTTTATCTGCTATTTAAAACCCGTACTAAAAGATTGGAAAAGTATATAAAAAAAAATATGTTTTATATTTCGAGACCTTTAATTTTATATGCAACATTGCATTGATTTATGTTAGGTGTATAAAATGTTTACCTAATCCAATTTTCATAGTAAAAAAAACGTTCTGTCTGCCATTTTAAAACCAACAGAGATATGAAAAACATTAAATAAAAAAGGTTTATTTTTCAATGACCTTTAGTTTGATGTGCAAAATAATATAGATTGTTATTTGATTTTCTTTTCTTATTACCAAATTTCACTGTCCGCATGTTTGAAGATTTTTTACAATTAAAAAATGGAAAGTTAAATGACTATCTATGTTATTTTCTAAAAGGTCGTGTCATTAGTAGGGTTGGGCAATAATCTGATATCACTCCGATGAATATCACAGTTACAATAACATAAACCCTAAAACTTTACATTTTGATCCACCCTACCCTTATGGGCAAGAATAAACTGAACGTTTTATATGAAAATAGTAATGTTTTAAAGGCTTTTAAAAGGAGGTTTTAAATGCTTATTTAACTATTTTCCAAAACCTAATCCCCACCTAAAAAAGAACTATCTTGGGGTAAGTAACAGGGTTGAAAATCATTTTCTTGAATTCTTTGGGGTCCAAAATTTGGGGTTACAGTTAGGAGAAATATTCCATTTCACTTCGTTTGGTAGGTACAAGTTGTGGCTTAAAGGGTTGAAACACCCTTTTACTGCAGAGATGACGTTGTGTAACATTCACGCGGAATGCGTCATTGATATTACGTTACGTTACGTTATTGAAAACACGACTTAACAAGGAAGACTGGAGTTTTATAGACAATTTTTCTAGCACAGATGATATTTACTATGTGTTCAACAAATGTTTGAACTTCCATATAAATACCTGTTGCCCATTAAGTAAACAAATTTTTAAAAATAAACGGAAAGAGAATACTTGGATAACGCATGGTATCTTGGTTTGTAGGGATAAGCTCAAACTTTACTCAGTCTTAGCTAAAGACTCGAATAACCCTTTATTTAAACAATCTTACAATAGATACAAAAAAACATACAAAAAAGTTGTAAGGGCTGCCAAATCCCTATAAGTCAACCGAACACTGGATGGTGCTAAAAACTTTTCCAAAGCTGCTTGGAAGATTATAAATAACACAAAAAACGTATCTCCAAAGAAACCGATTCAGTTAAATATTAATGGGCATGTCTACGATGACCCAAAATCAGTAGCAACGGAATTTAATAACTTTTTTTCAACTGTTGTCCAGATGAACCCAAATAGAAAATCGTGTAACGTGGACACTACCCAAGAGAGGTGGGTTTTGCGGTCAATGATGCTGTCTCCTGTGTGTGAAGCGGAAGTGGCTCGGGTGATTCAAAATCTTCCACCTAAATTATCCGAGGATATCAATGGCGTTTCAACTTGGTTATTGAAACAGTGTACTGAAAGTATTCTGTGCCCTTTGACGAAAATAATAAACTCTTCGTTCGAAACGGGGTTGTTTCCTTCCAAATTAAAAAATGCAAAAGTAGTTCCGATATTTAAAAAGGAAGACCCAACGGTCTTGAACAACTACCGCCCTATTTCAATTTTACCAGCTATTTCAATTTTCAAAGCAAAATCTTTGAAAATGTATTTCTTTCCAGGCTGCTTGATTTTCTTGATAAAGAGAAGGTTCTGAGCGAGGACCAATTTGGTTTTAGACATGGAAAGTCAACCATTGACGCTGTCACCAGACTGGTCGATTTGGTGTTGGACGGATTAGAAAACAGACAAAAAACTGTTGGTGTTTTTTTTAGACTTGTCCAAGGCCTTTGATTGTGTCAATCACAACCTTCTATCGGCAAAACTTGAAAGATATGGCATTCGTGGCCTTCCTTTCTCGTGGCTCAAATCATACTTGGACGACAGAAGTCAATGTGTTCAAATTGGTGATTCATTTTCTAATAGTAAAAGAGTTCATTTTGGAGTTCCACAGGGGTCTATTCTAGGCCCAGTTCTCTTCCTGGTTTACGTTAATGAGGTAGGGTCTTCTGTCTTGAGTGGAAATATCGTTCAATATGCGGACGATACAACACTATGCTTCAAAGCTGAGTCCATTCCTGCACTTGAAATTGAAGCGTTCACTAATCTTAATGCCTGTGTTCAGCAATTTGAAAGGGAATATTTATCTACAAACCATTCAAAAACAAATTATATTCATTTTTCTTTAAGAGATCAAGAGTCTTGCTTAAAGCCATTGATAATGGTTGATGGTATTCTTCTTGATGAAACAAACTCTGTCAAGTTCCTGGGAATCACCTAGACAGGGTGTTGACCTGGAGCTACCACATTGACAGCGTTTGTGCAAAAATTGCCTCTGGTATTTTTGCTTTGAGAAACATTTAAAAATTTTGCACAGTTAAGGTACAGTTAATGGCCTATTTTGGTCTCATTTACCCTCACCTTACCTACGGAGTAAGACTGGGGTAGCTGTTCCTTAAACAAACTTCAAAGAGTTTTTTCGGCTACAAAAAAGAGCAATCCGAATAATTTCCAAATTAAAAGTTAGAGAGTCATGCAAACAGTCCTTCAGGGAATTAGGTTTGCTAACGCTGCCTTGCATTTACATTTTGGAGACTGCACTCTATTGTATATTCAAATTTAATTTAATACGAGGTAACGACATCCATCCATTTTTGAAACTTGTGCAGTAAAACAAGAAGTAGTCACAGTTTTAGAATGGCTTGGCACCGTACATCTGCCCTGGAACGAATGTTGTTGAAAATTTAAACAAATTCAAGTCTCGATTAAAAGGCTACTTAGTGGCTCTCGCTTGTTATTCTGTGGGTGAATTTATAGCAGACCCCTAATTTGCAGACGGCTCGGGAGAGATCCTGTATGAATGTTATTGCTGTAGAAGAGTGTTTGTAGTGAATGAATGCGTTATTCTGTTAATGAATGAACTCCCCCACTAAACTTTGCTGAAATTGTTATTATAGTTATTTTATCCCATCACTTAATGTATCATTAGTTTGTATGATCATTATTACTAATAATATGACTTTTGCTATACAATATGTACATATTGTCAAAAAGCAATAAAATCTATTTCATTTCATATGATTCCGTTTTAATCAGAAACTTGTTATGTATTGACTATCAAACTGACAGATTTCTTGATAGTGTTTTAAAAAAAAATATCACTTATATTTCGTACATTTGCCTTTTTGTAATTGCTAGGTATTTGCTATTTTGCAATTCTAGTGTTCTGCCTCAAGTTGGTCCTTATCAGTAAAGTCCGACACGGCCTTATCGCAGTGACGTCAGAGCGCTGCTATCCTCGTCAATTAATTGTGTTTTTTACCTCGGTAGGTTCAGGTTGTAATGGTTGAGATAAGGTGGCGCGGAATGCGTCTTCTTGGCGCCAGACGAAACCCTTCCTCGTATACGAGTACTCGGCAAAAACCTACCTTTACTACATCGTTACGCCGGAACATAAAACAAGGCATGTTCGCCTACCCAATCATGTACTCCCATCCATGTGTTCCTTTTATTTTGCATAATGATGCCTACAGTGACTAGTGCCATATCAACACTGTCGCGCTCTCACTTCAACATAATTTAAACAGCAGAGAATAAAACTGTATGTTAAGTGCTGAGTTATACTATAGAGCAGGGACAGTTGTTTAGGCTTGTTTTATCGGGTAGATAGGTTTTATTGTTATTGTTGACCTCTAAATTTCTAATATCCTACTATTTAAAACAAAAGGATAATCGATGATAAATTATACGTAAAGTTACTGGTAAAATAGGATACAGAAATCGTGTTTATATTCAACAGATTCTAACATCTATTGTCAACATATACTAACCATCTCTATTGTCAACAGAGACTAGCCACCTCTAATACCAACAAATACTAACCAATTCTATTGTCAACAAAGACTAGCTAACTCTATTGTAAAGAGATACTAACCACCTATTTTATCAACATATACTAACCACTTGTATTGTCAACAGATAATAACCACCTCCATTGTCAACATACAATAACCACCTCTATTGTCAACAGATACTAACCACCTCTATTGTCAACAGATACTAACCACCTCCATTGTCAACATACAATAACCACCTCTATTGTCAACAGATACTAACCACCTCCATTGTCAACATACAATAACCACCTCTATTGTCAACAGATACTAACCACCTCCATTGTCAACATACAATAACCACCTCCATTGTCAACAGATACTAACCACCTCCATTGTTAGCAGATACTAACCAACTCTATTGTCAACAGATACTAACCACCTCTATTGTTAGCAGATACTAACCACCTCTATTGTCAACAGATACTAACCACCTCTATTGTCAACAGATACTAACCACCTCTATTGTCAACAGATACTAACCACCTCCATTGTTAGCAGATACTAACCAACTCTATTGTCAACAGATACTAACCACCTCTATTGTTAGCAGATACTAACCACCTCTATTGTCAACAGATACTAACCACCTCTATTGTCAACAGATACTAACCACCTCCATTTTCAACATACAATAACCACCTCTATTGTCAACAGATACTAACCACCTCCATTTTCAACATACAATAACCACCTCTATTGTCAACAGATACTAACCACTCTATTGTCAACATACAATAACCACCTCTATTGTCAACAGATACTAACCAACTCTATTGTCAACAGATACTAACCACCTCCATTTTCAACATACAATAACCACCTCTATTGTCAACAGATACTAACCACCTCCATTGTCAACATACAATAACCACCTCTATTGTCAACAGATACTAACCACCTCTATTGTCAACAGATACTAACCACTCTATTGTCAACATACAATAACCACCTCTATTGTCAGCAGATAATAACCACCTCCATTGTCAACATACAATAACCACCTCTATTGTCAACAGATACTAACCACCTCCATTGTTAGCAGATACTAACCAACTCTATTGTCAACAGATACTAACCACCTCTATTGTCAACAGATACTAACCACCTCTATTGTTAGCAGATACTAACCAACTCTATTGTCAACAGATACTAACCACCTCCATTGTCAACATAAAATAATCACCTCTATTGTCAACAGACACTAACCACCTCTATTGTCAGCAGATACTAACCACCTCTATTGTTAGCAGATACTAACCAACTCTATTGTCAACAGATACTAACCACCTCCATTGTCAACATAAAATAACCACCTCTATTGTCAGCAGACACTAACCACCTCTATTGTCAGCAGATACTAACCAACCTACTATGAATGAGAGAAGCTCACTCGCAGTGGGCTGTAATTAACGCTTCTAATTCATATTTTTCGTCTTTTGTTACCTTCTTACTACGAATGAGAGAAGCTCACTCGCAGTGGGCTGTAATTAACGCTTCTACTTCATATTGTTCGTCTTTTGTTACCTTCCTACTACGAATGAGAGAAACTCACTCGCAGTGGGCTGTAATTAACGCTTCTACTTCATATTTTTCATCTTTTGTTACCTTCCTACTACGAATGAGAGAAACTCACTCGCAGTGGGCTGTAATTAACGCTTCTACTTCATATTGTTCGTCTTTTGTTACCTTCCTACTACGAATGAGAGAAGCTCACTCGTAGTGGGCTGTAATTAATGCTTCTACTTCATATTTTTCGTCTTTTTTTACCTTCCTACTACGAATGAGAGAAGCTCACTCGCACTGGGCTGTAATTAATGCTTCTACTTCATATTTTTCGTCTTTTTTTACCTTCCTACTACGAATGAGAGAAACTCACTCGCACTGGGCTGTAATTAACGCTTCTACTTCATATTTTTCGTCTTTTTTTACCTTCCTACTACGAATGAGAGAAACTCACTCGCACTGGGCTGTAATTAATGCTTCTACTTCATATTTTTCGTCTTTTTTTACCTTCCTACGACGAATGAGAGAAACTCACTCGCAGTGGGCTGTAATTAACGCTTCTACTTCATATTGTTCGTCTTTTGTTACCTTCCTACTACGAATGAGAGAAACTCACTCGCACTGGGCTGTAATTAACGCTTCTACTTCATATTTTTCGTCTTTTTTTACCTTCCTACTACGAATGAGAGAAACTCACTCGCACTGGGCTGTAATTAACGCTTCTACTTCATATTGTTCGTCTTTTGTTACCTTCCTACGACGAATGAGAGAAACTCACTCGCAGTGGGCTGTAATTAACGCTTCTACTTCATATTGTTCGTCTTTTGTTACCTTCCTACTACGAATGAGAGAAACTCACTCGCAGTGGGCTGTAATTAACGCTTCTACTTCATATTGTTCGTCTTTTGTTACCTTCCTACTACGAATGAGAGAAACTCACTCGCACTGGGCTGTAATTAATGCTTCTACTTCATATTTTTCGTCTTTTTTTACCTTCCTACTACGAATGAGAGAAACTCACTCGCACTGGGCTGTAATTAATGCTTCTACTTCATATTTTTCGTCTTTTTTTACCTTCCTACTACGAATGAGAGAAACTCACTCGCACTGGGCTGTAATTAATGCTTCTACTTCATATTTTTCGTCTTTTTTTACCTTCCTACTACGAATGAGAGAAACTCACTCGCACTGGGCTGTAATTAATGCTTCTACTTCATATTGTTCGTCTTTTGTTACCTTCCTACTACGAATGAGAGAAACTCACTCGCAGTGGGCTGTAATTAACGCTTCTACTTCATATTGTTCGTCTTTTGTTACCTTCCTACTACGAATGAGAGAAGCTCACTCGTAGTGGGCTGTAATTAACGCTTCTACTTCATATTGTTCGTCTTTTTTTACCTTCCTACTACGAATGAGAGAAACTCACTCGCACTGGGCTGTAATTAATGCTTCTACTTCATATTTTTCGTCTTTTGTTACCTTCCTACTACGAATGAGAGAAACTCACTCGCACTGGGCTGTAATTAACGCTTCTACTTCATATTTTTCGTCTTTTGTTACCTTCCTACTACGAATGAGAGAAACTCACTCGCAGTGGGCTGTAATTAACGCTTCTACTTCATATTGTTCGTCTTTTGTTACCTTCCTACTACGAATGAGAGAAGCTCACTCGTAGTGGGCTGTAATTAACGCTTCTACTTCATATTGTTCGTCTTTTGTTACCTTCCTACGACGAATGAGAGAAACTAACTCACTCGCAGTGGGCTGTAATTAACGCTTCTACTTCATATTGTTCGTCTTTTGTTACCTTCCTACTACGAATGAGAGAAACTCACTCGCAGTGGGCTGTAATTAACGCTTCTACTTCATATTGTTCGTCTTTTGTTACCTTCCTACTACGAATGAGAGAAACTCACTCGCACTGGGCTGTAATTAACGCTTCTACTTCATATTTTTCGTCTTTTTTACCTTCCTACTACGAATGAGAGAAACTCACTCGCACTGGGCTGTAATTAACGCTTCTACTTCATATTTTTCGTCTTTTTTACCTTCCTACTACGAATGAGAGAAACTCACTCGCAGTGGGCTGTAATTAATGCTTCTACTTCATATTTTTCGTCTTTTTTTACCTTCCTACTACGAATGAGAGAAACTCACTCGCACTGGGCTGTAATTAATGCTTCTACTTCATATTTTTCGTCTTTTTTTACCTTCCTACTACGAATGAGAGAAACTCACTCGCACTGGGCTGTAATTAACGCTTCTACTTCATATTGTTCGTCTTTTGTTACCTTCCTACTACGAATGAGAGAAACTCACTCGCAGTGGGCTGTAATTAACGCTTCTACTTCATATTGTTCGTCTTTTGTTACCTTCCTACTACGAATGAGAGAAACTCACTCGCAGTGGGCTGTAATTAACGCTTCTACTTCATATTTTTCGTCTTTTGTTACCTTCCTACTACGAATGAGAGAAACTCACTCGCAGTGGGCTGTAATTAACGCTTCTACTTCATATTTTTCGTCTTTTGTTACCTTCCTACTACGAATGAGAGAAACTCACTCGCACTGGGCTGTAATTAACGCTTCTACTTCATATTTTTCGTCTTTTTTTACCTTCCTACTACGAATGAGAGAATCTCACTCGCAGTGGGCTGTAATTAACGCTTCTACTTCATATTGTTCGTCTTTTGTTACCTTCCTACTACGAATGAGAGATCACTCGCAGTGGGCTGTAATTAACGCTTCTACTTCATATTTTTGTGGACCAAGCAAAAGCGTTGACAGTTAAACCTTAGGAAATACTGTATATTTTTAAGTGTTGTTTTTGTTTTATGACAACGATATTATAAATTATAGTACTCGGTTTTTTCAAGTTAATCAACGCCAAAGCAATAAATAGTATAATATAACAAAATTATTAATAATTACAGCAATACAATTAACGGAAATAATTGATGGCAATGTTATTAATAACAGTAATACAATTATAGTAAGAAATCTCAACAGTAATTAAATTAGTGAGATTTATTTACTATCAAACTAACAAAATACAATAAACTGAAAAAAAGAAAAAAAAAATCATCGTAATGTTAAGGTTTGGAATAAGATTAAATTGGATGGTGGTAAAAAAATCGTGACTACACTTAATAAATAACTGATATCGATAAAGATGTCAAGTTCCTTCATTTTTTGTAGCATAAATAATCCTGCAATTAATTGACATAAATAAGAATAACAACAATAAAACAATTAACTAAGTATGTAATATTATGTATAAGTAAATCCTTAAATGTAAAATGTGAAGTACGAGTAGTTTTTGTCAACGCTACTCTTCCCTTATTACTTGACCAATTAAAACGGTTGAGGTGTAAAAAGAATTGCCGTAGTTGTGCAATAAGGTCTTAATTCTTTAATTCTTTTCACCCTGAAGGATACGGGAAGGTCTCAAAGTACGTTTTCCGGCCATAAGAATAAGGTGGAGAGAGATTTTAATTAATCGAAAATTAACAGCTGTTCAAATGTAAATGACGATATCCAAACATTTTTAACCACTGTTGAAATGTAAACAATGGTGTTTTTAATATTGAGGAGGTTAGATTAGGTCTTTCATAATATTAAACCAGGGAAGGTTATAAGCATGTTTTCATTCACACCCAACTATAGGGCTCCGCCCCACTGGGCATGTAGGTTTCAGTGTTATCTTATGTAGTTGTTTTATTTTTGTTAATTAATCTTCAGCTGTTAAAGAAATGAAATGAACACGTTTTAAACAGGTTAAGTTTATACTAATAGTAAACATTGGGTGTTTATACTAATAAATAGGTAGCAAAGCAAGTAGTGTGTGTGTGAGATATTGTAAATGAATGTAATATTGTTGTTTTACGTTATACAGTTTACCTACTAATATTTGTTGTCAAATGTCATAGGCCGAGGTGTTACGAGGGCAGGGAGCGGTGGGGTTGGCACGCGAAGCGTGCAGGGGTGTCCCCTAGTGTACATATAAAGTCAACGTATAAATGAGATGGGAGGGCTCATTTAAGAGGGAGGAATGTTATTGCTATGAATAGTCTGTAAATATTATTTATAAATTATTATTAGGGAAGATCACACGTCCAAGCCCAACAAACTTTTCTATCTGAATGTTTAAGGGATTGCAGAAGTGGTCGACAATCTTTCATGTATTCTCTATCAGATCATTGTTGATAATATAATACAGTGATTGTTAAAGAATTTTCAATGTGGCAATTTTTATGTATGAAAATGAAGAATTTTAATTGCTTATAAAATTGAGATTTAAATTTACTTTTATATGTCATGAAATTAACTATGCGTAAACAAAAACGTTGTTCGTAATCATTAAGATTTATACACTATGTATATTCAATGCAGAAGATATAACACAAACCTTCCATTCAATAGTTACAAAAATCAACTCCTTGCTTTTTTTTTTTTTTTTAATATTCACAGTGTACCTCGCTAATATTAAAGCGCTCGTATCTTTTGAATCTGGTTTTCTTCTTTCTTTATTTTTGTGTTTTAACATGATTCAGCTATGTGGAAAATATATATTATTCATATTAAAGAAATCGAAATATACTAGTGTTACTAAGAATTTCCCTTGATTAGCTAAGCTAGAGGGATGACTATTTCACTGTATCTACGATTTTTTAAATTTTAATTGATTGAAGAAATAAATAAAATAAATTACAGAATGGAAAATACACAAGCAATTGACATTCTACATTTATTTTGGAACTTAGTTTGAATTTTCAAAATGATTGGTATTTAACTATTTATACGACATGCAGTAACGTATAACGCTTGTATCTGTGATATTATTATAATTCCTGAATGGGTTCTAACGGACTTAACATTGGTAAATAGGCCTTCAGTAAACGCCGTTTTGACGATATGACATTTCTTCGTGTCCTCACTATTTTGTTTTTTAGAACTTCTTTTTTTTAACTTCACTCCTCGGTTCACATATGCCTGCAGGCCTGTGCGTAGACGTTAATCAACAAGTAAAGTACCGACTGTTAGCTCAGTTAGGTATTCGAACCTTTGAACTTGCCCTCCACAGATTGAAGCCTTAGCCACTGACTGAGTCAATACGAAAGTAAAACCTTTCTTTTGTCCATTAGACCAGGTTGATTTAGTTATTTTTCTGACACCCTCTTGCTAACTTTCAAACTCTTCAAACAAACTAGCTTCATTGAAACCTCTTCACTTCAATCTGATTATAATAATCTAGTATAATTTTAACTAGATGTTTTAGTTTAGTAACTTATTTTATTTTACTGTATTTTCTGTTCTGTAATTTAGGAGTTATTTAAAACAAATCACGGTAATACTTTTTTTATTTGGCGTCTTACTTTTGGCACCATTTCTTTGAGCATTTTATAGTTTTTTAGCAGTGGGTAGATAGCAAGTCAAATTACACGTCCGTCGGCAAAAGATACTGCTAAAAATCATAAAAATAAAAATAATCACGCGTAATATTAGTCCTATTTTTGTGAATTAATCCACATAATTTTGTGTTTTTCGCCATTCATTTATTACTTTTAGTAATAAAACATAGTTATATTTTAATATCGGATTTTTATTTCAGATGTTTCAGAAATTGTCTCCATAAAATTATTTTTAGTTTAGCATAATTTAGTATTTCTTTTATCAATGTTTTTGACTGTTCTATTTAAAGGTGAAATAGAGTGTTTACATCTGATGGAACTTGGAAAAGTGCGTTTTGACATTAACTTTAAAACTGATTAAGTGTGGGTACAAAAATTCTGTATTATAAATAAACCTTCTAATGTATAAACATTAGTTTTAAGTTTATGTTATTTTCCGAGCAGGATCTGTTTGGTATAAAACCAGCTTGATGTTCCCAAATGTTGTGTGTGTTATGTTTGTGAGCTCGGTCAAGAAGACATTGTCAGAGAATTTCATTGGCCTATGATACTGGGAGTACAGATATTCTTCTACAATTGTTAACATACAGTATGTCCTTTATGGAATGGATGTATAAATTAGACATCTTCTCTTGACGCTTCATTATTTGTAAGTCTCTTTCTTTGTCTAGTTATTCCAGTTTCTTTAAAATCTTGTATAAAATTACTGATGTTGAAAAGTGGAAATTAATTTTTTGGTTCTGGACAGTTTGAAATTTGATCAAAGTATTTAAGAACAAGCCACCCATTTTTTAAGAATATACTTTGACGGTGGTATTCTGCTAAGTTTGCGTTCAATGTGTTAGGAGTTTCTTGTACTCTTTTTAAAACCTGTTTCAATATTTAAATCAAGTCGATATTGAATTTCTCATGTTTTCTTTTAGGATATCTAATTATTTAATTTGGACATAGTAATTTTTGAAATCATTATATTTATCTTTAGTTTTTTTACCATTCCATTCTTTATGGCAACTTCACAATGACTGTTCAAACACGAAGTTTTCCATCTTTTGTAATGGGTTTAAATTTTGAGGTATTTCGGAAATGTTGTCTTTTAGTTTTGCATCAGTTTAACATCTTTTGGTCAAGAAGCCTCATTTTAATAAATGAATTAATATAATTTAAAGATTGGAAGTTTTGCACATTTCAACAAGTCTTTTACAATTTTGATGTCTACATTTTTGTGAAGGGAATATTCCAAACCATTTACCAAACTTTGTTTCTTTGCCCAATTGATGCACTATGGTTTTGGGGTGTTTTCATAATTAATGTTTTCATCATGATTTGACACGTCTTCTTCTGTAATTTTCATACTTGTATTCATTTCAGTATATGTGTTGTTTGCATATTTTAGAGATAAATCATAAGTATACTATGAATAAGTTTGACACACTTTACGAACTGAGAAAGATCTTGGTAATTGTAAATACAACTCCCGGGCGTGGAGTAAATTCTAAGATTCATTTGTCTGTTACTTTAAAAAAGACGATATTTTCTGAAATTTCGATATTCATATCTATCATTATTCTCTCTTGGTGTGCTGAAATTAAATGTTCTGCTCTCTTATTTATATCCGAGTCAACAAAAAGATTTTATTGTTTTTATGTTGAAGGCGTCAAAGAATAGTAACATCTTTGTATTAAGTTGGCCAGGAACTCTGAACTCCTGTGATTCATTATAGTGCATTTTACCTAGTCAATCCATAATCTGTAAGACTAGATGCACGCGTACACTGGAAACAGATATGTTGCCTTCTGAGCCAATTTTGTAAGCATCAAAATTAATAAAGTTTGGAATCAGCTGGGATTGGGATTCAAATCCAAGATGTTTTGACTGAAAGGGTTAGTTTCAGAATATAATTTTCAGCTGCACATCTGGTGTCAAGAGCTCTTGACACTCAGGCACTTGATGCATAAGGCCCAAAGTGGATTTTTCTTTGTTTGTTTCTTAGTAGAATTTCTTATTTGTTCACAATATCTTATGGAACATTTATAAACCTCAACCTGTGACCCATCCAATACCTCGGATAAAGGTGGTTGCTTGGATTTTAATTTTATACTCAAATATTAAATCTTGACCTCTGAAATATAGACTATCCTAGAATGTGTATTTTCCGATCAAGGTGCAACCTACACCATTTCCAAGATAACCAGACGTTTCGCCCGTGGTGCAGTTCTTCTTCTCGTAACCCGGCTACTTAGGGACAATGTGTTATGAAGATTGTAGGCGATAGGTTTTATACTAGGTCGTCTTAATACTGACATGGCATCCGATCAATGGTTGCTATCAGCTTAGACAATACTAAAGAAGTCTTGGGTGTCAATGTTAACTGATAGTCAGTGTCTGGATTTTGTGTAGGAGAGAGAACTGAGTATCGGGCTTGTCAATTAGCTGAAAATCATATTAATAATATGTGGTTCGGATTCCACATAAATCTGAAGATTCCTCAGTTGCCCTGGCTATTTGGGCTATTATTAAACGGGCCTATCTGAAGAACAGTTAAACTTATTTAGTAACTAGACTACACAGGACATGTACACTCTACATCCTACACTCGTGTAATAATTAATTCATATTCGCCTTAAAATACGCACAAAGTCGTGTCGGCGTTTCATATATAAGAATGGTGTAGCACTCTCAGTGGTAATAGTGTAGATTCATTTGTCATTGGGCTATTAGTTAATGACACTTTCTAAGGAATAGTCGGCCTTAGTTTGTAATAATGACTACAATCACTCATCTAAGGCCATCACACTCATTCGAAATCCATATTTGCCCGTAACTTGACGATCGGCGTCTTATGAATAAATAAATAGATAGCACCTTGATGTGGTTGTCACAGGTAAATATAGATTCTAGTTATGACAACGGCCACCTAAATAAAAGATCTAAGATTTGGATTATAAGTTTGAAATTAATAGTCAGTACAGTATGTTAGAGCGGTCAATTCTGAAATTCTGTCTCACTCCAACCCCCTTCTATACTAAAGTATTAATACTTATGATTAAGTTTTTGTCTGGCAACTCCGTTTGTGTGTTGTAATCATAATAACAAATTCTTTCCATACTGATTTTTCTCTGTTGATTACCGGCAGTGATTTTCTGTTGTTAGTAGTCAGTTTTCACCCCTTCTCACGGTCGGGAGGGTTGACTGATTGATTTCTCCACACCTTGAGGCAACATTGACTCTAGCCACGTGCAGGTGTGAGGGGGCTGACCATCAAAACACACGCGGAAGAGCCGCCAATGTCCGTATCCGGTCGCACGGCCAGCTCTAATTACGGCGGAAATTAGAATAGAAGTTGTCAACTCACCTGTTGGCCACGTGACGTGATGTTATCTGTGACGTCACGCTCCTCGCAGGGGTTTATGGGCCGGAAGCAATCTCGGCAAGCTAACAGCTGTCCACGGAGACCAGTTCAATAAATCGAGCGTAATACATATAATGGCACTAATTGCTGACAGACACTGATAACTCTGACTTGGAGTAACTACCTTACATACTACGGTATACGACCACTGAGGCCTTGATAAAGGGGGCAATTTACTGCATCGGCGACTCCTTCAGGTTATGTACGCCGTGTATGTACTCGCATTAATAAGTGACGTGGTGAAGGTGGTCTTGCCACAGTATAATATAAACGCACAGTAGCCGTTTTCCATACAAGTGATGCTAGTGATCCTAGCGGTGGTATAGCAAATAACTCGCGTGGTGAGCAAATAAACTATTTAATTTGAATATTATTGTACTGTGGTATAGACTATATCTATGTACTTACATCCATAGTTATAGGCTACCATAATTTCAAATGACAGCTATACAGGCCTAACCATAGAAAAAACAGTGAAGACCTTTTCCTTAAATTGACAACGATAAATTGATAATATACTTTGTTTTTCATTTTTATTTATTTATTTTTTTAAAACTAAATATAGGTACAGTGTTACGTTAAGTGGCTTTAAGTATTCAATGGAAATTATCATTTGTGATTGTCTTTCTTTTACTATGTTAGAAGATTTCTAGGGAAAAGTTAGAGTAGTTAACTGGTAACACTAACTATCGGCACTCTGTTTTGTTGTTATTATTCTATTTAATTCTTTTTTCTTCATTACAGCTGTTGAAAATGGCATTGAGAACGCTGTGACTAGTTCTCTACGAAGAGGAGTGGAGAAAATCACTTCCAATCACCTAACCTTGATTTTAGGGAAAATTAAAAAAAAATTCATATTTAAACAAATTTCCGCTTTTTTCCAATAAGGTGGTCAACTTTGTTTTTTTTTTTTTTTTTTTTTTTTTTTTTTTTTTTTTTTTTTTTTTTTTTTTTTTTTTGTAATGGAACACCCTGTATTTTATGATTGTTTTAGATATAAGTAGTAATTTTAAGACTTTTTTCTGGCCACTTTTAGATATTTTGCTTAATAACGTAGATTTGACAGTTCCGAATGTTTAGATAATATTTTTTTATCTAATTGTGATTATATTGAGCTTGCCATTGAGATAATATTTTTTTAAATATACACTAAAAAAAGATATAATCTGCAAACATTACAACAAAAATTTGGGAAATGTATGCCTAGCTATTCTTTTTTCACGATTTAATAGCATATTGTATTAAATTATAATACACAAAACAAATAGATATTAAACAAAATATGTTACTATTTTGTCATAGATAAATTGATCTTGGCAGCATTATTACCATTATCAGCTGTGTAAGTCAACTTCTTATACAGCTGTCGATGGGTACTGAAAGTTGACAAACAGCTGGTAATGGTAACAGTGCTGCCAGCATTAATTTCTCTGTGACAAAATAGTAAAATATTTTGTTTATATTTTTGTATATTATAATTTAATACACTATGATTTTAAATCACGAAAAAAGAATAGCTAGGCATACATTTCCCAAATATTTGCTGTAATGTTTACATATTATATATATTTTTTTATTGTACATCTAAAAAAAATTATTACCTTGATGGTAAGCTCCATAAGAAATTGGAACATTTTAAGCTTTTATATTTACGTTATTAAGCAAAATATTGAAAAAATGCCAAGTATAAAAGTCATAAAATTACTATTCATATCTAAAATAATCATATAATATAGGGTATTCTATAAGAAAAAACATTTTTTTATAGTGGCCATTTTTTAAAAATTTGAAATATGTATTTTTAACTGACTCTAAAAACAAGGTAAGATCCCCCATTTAAAGTTTTTTGTCTGACATGGTTTTCAAGATCACAATGGTGGCCCATTTGAAAAGACACCCTGAATATTAAAAGTAAAAATATCTCAATTTAAACAATTTGTATGCTAATCTTACTTTATTTTCTAACGTCATCTGTATGTCTGAGAGAATTTTAAAACAAATAATTGCTCATTTTTGTTATAGTTTTAAGAGATGTTATACAATATTTAAAGGATATGCACGAAAATGTTTAACTAAACTTTTGTATTTTATTTTGAATATTACTTCAATTTAATAACTTTAACCTTGATAATACCATGTAACCTTAGTAACATTTTATTTAAAATGTATACCCTATTGTAAATCAACTGAAAGTTATTAAAGGGTTCACTGGATGGGGGTGGGGGTGCTGCTGTTATTTGTCGTGATGAACCACAATTTCCCAAGTGACATTTGAGTAATACCAACAGGTCACGCAACTTTACTTAGTGTAGAAGTCAGTGTTCGTGGGTTCCACACAATAGTCGCATAGTTATTAAAGGTTTCAATGAACGGAGGTGGGGGGGGAGCTGTTATTTGGCGTGATGAACCACAATTTCCCAAGTGACATTTGAGTAATACCAACAGGTCACGCAACTTTACTTAGTGTAGAAGTCAGTGTTCGTGGGTTCCACACAATAGTCGCATAGTTATTAAAGGTTTCAATGAACGGAGGTGGGGGGGGAGCTGTTATTTGGCGTGATGAACCACAATTTCCCAAGTGACATTTGAGTAATACCAACAGGTCACGCAACTTTACTTAGAGGAGTCAGTGTTGATGATTTTAAAACCATAGTCGAACAATTATTGAAGGGTTCACTGGACGGGGGTGGAGGGTGTTATTTGTCGTGATGAACAAACATGTCCCCAGAGACATTTGAATAATTCCAACCTGTCACGAAACCTTACTTATCCGAGTACCATGGTACCCGAGGCGCCCCCCTTGACTGGCTTGGTTCATACATCAGCCAAAGAACTCAATCAGTTCAAATATAAAATTATTCTTCTAAATTAATCAACCGTGCTATGTTGTTCCTTATGGATCTATTCTCAGCCCAGTCCTGTTCTTATGTCAATGACATTGGGGTATCACTGCAACAGGTGAAAATATAATAGTATGCAGATGTACAACCCTGAGTTTTACATCTGCATTTTTTTCTCAACGCACCGGAACTTGTAGAACAACATGCATTTTTAGAGTTTTAATGCATTTAGAATTTTAAGAGCTTCAATCTAAAAACAAACGCTTTAAAATAACGTTTTTAAAATTTGTTCTTATGCTCTTTTGGCTTAGAATGGAGTCCCTGCGTGATGTGGAAGACACCATGCTAGAAGAGGTACACGTTGAAATTCTTTGGAAAACACCTGGATCGTGGGTTGACATGGAATGTTCTTACTGACGGGGTGTTCCCTAAATTAATATCAGACATATTTATTTTGAACACTTTAACCAGACACTGGCCCATTCAGGTCCAGATAACGGTGTATTATGGCTTAGTTTATGTTGTAGGGATCTTGTACGAACAATCAATTATTGAAATTGTTCAGTTTACAGAAAAAGGCATTACGAATAATCGCATAAGTCAGCTTAACTAGCAGGCCAATTTCAACAAATTTGAAAATATTAACGTTATCCTGCCTCTATATATTTGAAACAACAACTTTTTTTTCATCTCTAAATGCTCTTTGACTCAGGAGCGAGGCACACACGAATACAGTATAACACTAGACAACTACGAGGGGGGACAACTCGTACAGGACTGTGAGACGCAGAACAGTAACGTTTGAGCACTTGCCTTCGGAAGCAGGTGTTCATCTCGACAACAAATTGCCCAATTCAGTGAAACTCGCCACAACTCTGAAAGCCTTCAATTCTCGTGTTAAACAATTTTTAGCCTACTATGCATTTTATGATAGAAGGGGTCAAGTGTTAGTGTAAGGGAAGTCATGCTACGACTCTTGCCTAATATCAGGGGGGTGGTCCCCAAGACCATCCCCAAGACCGTCTGGGTAGTGGTTTCAGGACATTGTCCTGGCTCCACTGCGTGGTGAAGAGCCACGTCCTGCTCGTGGTGGCCCTGCTTTTTGCTGAACCCAGCGGATCTAGACTGGGAAGTCGATAAATATCCCTGGTGGTGGATCTAGTAGCTGCCAGTACTGGTATGGGGCCGAAGGCGTCAAGAGTTGGCCGTGCCTAAGGCTGGACATCATCTGGCGGAGTTGGAGGACAACGGGACTACATATATATTTGAACTCAAAGTGGTTAGAGCATGGAACTCAAAAGCTAAAGGAGAAACCCCTGAAAGAAAACCGGCAGCCAGAGGCCGAAGTTGGCAACCCCACCATTAGAATCGGAAGAGATGCTAATAACCTGCTTCCTCTTAAAAACAACTATTACTGAAACGGCAACACATGGAAATAACCGGATAAGTTCTACGACACAGACATTTGGCATGGAATTTAGGACACGAATAAGTTTTTGGAACGTAAGATTAATGTGTAAAGCTGGCACTTTGTCAAATTTAGAGAACGAATTGAAGGCTTACAAAATTGATATACTGGGTTTAAGCGAAACTAGGTGGAATGGCTTTGGAGAGATAAGGGCCCAGGAAGGAAAATATTCTAATATACTCTGGAAAATAAGATGAGAATGCAGCAAGACAAGACGGAGTTGCATTTCCCATAAGTAAAAAAGCTAAAGCCGGTCTTTTTGAATGGAAACCGCTGTCAATAAGAATCTTAATTGCAAAATTTGAAATCAAGAGTGAGAAATATATGTATAATACAATGTTATGCACCAACCTAAATGGCCTCAGATGAAGACAAGATAGAATTCTATGATACATTAGAAGAATAAACTAGACTAGTTAAAAAACAAGAGAATATGATGGTTATAAGTGATATTAATGCTTAATGGTTGAAAGTGAAAATGCAGGTTTAGAGAATATTATGGGCAATGTTTAGAGAAGACATTGAATCAATGAATGACAATGGTAGCAGGTTTTTTTGATTTCTGCGGAATCAACGAATTTGTAATTGGTTGTAATAAACTGTGACATAAGGTTACGTGCATTTCTCTCCAGCGGGCACAGTTAAAAACCAAATCGACCATACTGCAATCAGCAAAAATTGGAGAAGGTCACTCACTCTTGGACACAAGAAACAGGAGAGGAGCTGATTGTGGTAGCGACCATCATTTGGTAACAGCAGATATTAGGCTTAAAGTAGCATCCCAAAAACAGCAAATGGAATAAAGACAACAAAACTTCAATATAGAACAACTAAAACAGGAAGAAGTAAACAGTAGGTTCAACATTGAATTAAGAAATAGGTTCGTGGCCCTAAGTTTGGATGGAGAGGAAATATAAGAGACTTGGTGCAAAGCAAGGGATGTCTTCGTAGAAACCAGCAAAGACGTATTGGGATTCAAGACAAAGTCTAAAACACCATGGACGTGACATGGAATTATATTGAAGAGACGAAAAAGTTAAAAAGCAAACAACGGACGAAGCGGAGGAGAGAAGAGCAAATGAAGATTACTACAAAAAACATAGAGAAGACAAAAGAAGCCATAGGAGAGACAGAAGAAGGTGGGCTGATAGTTTAACTCTGAATGCGGAACATGCAGCTGAAAGAGGAGACAATAAGGAGCTGTATAACTCTGTTAAGAAGCTGGCAAACAGGAAATTTAAAGGAAATAAATCTGTAAAAGATAAGGAGGGTAAGCTTATTGTGGATGAAAAACTGCAGCTAGAGAGGTGGAAGGAATTCTTTTCAGAATTGCTTGACCGTGCTACGGGAGAAAACAACGAGCAGAACGAAAATGAAAACCAAATGATTGGGAATGAAGACAACCGTATTAGCACAGCTCCACCATCGAGAGAGGAAATTGTTAAAGCCATAAAAGAACTGGTGTGGAAAGTCACCAGGCATTGATAACATACCACCAGAGGTATTGAAGGCGGACCCAGAGACAACAGCAGGAATTATTCATGGATTGCTGACACAAGTCTGGGAGGAGGGAGCTGTTCCTAAAGAATGAAAGAGAGTCTTGCTAGTAAAAGTTCCCAAGAAAGGTGATCTGACTATGTAACAACTGGAGAGGAATCACACTTTTGTCAGTTTTCAGCAACGTGCTGACGAGAATCATACTGCTCATGCGTGGACATGATCACTACATTACGTATAATAATAGAACAACGCTCTGAATACCAGTCGTCCTTGTATTTGTCATTTGTAGACTTTGAAAAAGTCTTTGATTCAATTAGTAAGAAATCTATGTGGGAAGCACTGAGCGGATTCGGACTATCATAAAAAGTAATAAATATCATCAAGGCAACTTATGATGGATATGAATGTTAAGTTATTCACGAAGGCAAGCTTACTGGCCCGTTTGAGATAAAGACGGGAGTTAGATAGGGATGTCTGCTCTCACCCATTATTTTCCTGATTATGTTAGACAAAGTTATGGAAAAAGTACATAGAAGGCCTAGAGGATTACAGTGGGAACTGACAGAAAGACTAGAATATATAGACTACGCAGATGACCTATACCGTTTGTGCCATAAGTTAAATGAAAGTTTAGGAGTCCCAGTATTTGGGAAGTGTCGTCCTCTGATATAGGAGGAACTAAAGAACATGTGGAACTAAGAATACGAAAGCCAAAAGGCACCTTTGCACTACTCCAGCCAATCTGGCATACACAACAAATAAGAAGGAAAACAAAACTTACAATTGCTAATAATAATAATGGAAATCGGTTTTTTCATCTGGATGCCAAACCTGGAAAATTACAAAACCCATAACATATAAAAAAAAATAACCAATATCCTGTTGGGGAGACGATAAAGAAAAGAAAATATGGTTGGATAGGGCACACCCTGAGTAGACCTATTAACACCATAAGTAGACAAGTGCTAGACTGGAACCCGCAAGGAAAAAGGGAAGAGAGGAAGACTCAGACAGACATGGTGAAGGACAGTGGAAAGAGAAATTCAAGAAGAAGGGAAGACCTGGGGAGAGATAAGTGTTTGGCGCAGAACAGAGTCCGGTGGAGATTCTTCGTTGCAGCTCTACGTCCCCCCTAGGGATTAAAGGAAATAAGTCATGTAAGTAAGTCATGCATTTTATGATTTAGTCAAGCGTTTAGCGAACAACTGGGAGACCGTATAGTTGGTAAGCTTACACTGGAGCTGGAAGTGGGATTATTTTGAAGAGTGAATTTTTTCAAATTTGTAAGTATGAATGGATTTCGCAGAGTGGTTGATGATACAATTTTAGTTATTTTTAGAGTATTTTGACTATTGCAGTGTACGAGTCAGTGTTCGTGGGTTCAGTACTATAGTCGAATACTTATTGAAGGGTTCATTGGGAGGGGATGGGAGCTGTTATTTGCAGTGATGAACCACAATTTCTTAGTGACATTTGAGTAATGCCAATAGGTCACGCAACCTTACTTAGTGTAGGAGTCAGTGTTGGTGAGTTCGATACCATAGTCGAATAGTTATTGAAGGGTTCACTAGACGGGGGTGGGAGACGTTATTTATCGTGTTGAACGACAATTTCTCCAGTGACATTTGAGTAATACTAACCGGTCATGCAACCTTACTCAGGACAATTTTAATTTACAGTAGTACAAAACAAACAAATGTATAGGAAGTTAGGTAGTAATATATGTGGCAGATAACGAGCAATAAGGTAACAAAATCTAAAAATATCAGTATGTGTTTTTCCATATGTATTTCCAACTATATAGAAATAACTTACTATATAGAAAAATATCGTAAAACAAGACTTCTGGACAGACAATCTTACACCCAGGCCTAACACAAGATCTCTGATCAGTTGACTGATATGACAGAACTCCTAATTGACTTGGCCTTGTTAAAGACCTCCTTGTCAGTTGAAGTCCTCTCCTATACAGAAAGTTCATAATCCTCAGACTCAAAACTGAAAACTAGGCCTTGTTTACGACCTCCTTGTCAGTTAAAGTCCTCTGTCGGTCCGAACAGTCCTTAGTCCCCAGACTGTGATGTGACAGAACTCGTAGCTGACAGCTAGGCCTTGTTTACGACCTCCTTGTCAGTTAAAGTCCTCTGTCGGTCCGAACAGTCCTTAGTCCCCAGACTGTGATGTGACAGAACTCGTAGCTGACAGCTAGGCCTTGTTTACGACCTCCTTGTCAGTTAAAGTCCTCTGTCGGTCCGGACAGTCCTTAGTCCCCAGACTGTGATGTGACAGAACTCGTAGCTGACAGCTAGGCCTTGTTAACGACCTCCTTGTCAGTTGAAGTCCTCTGCCTGTACAGAAAGTCCATAATCCTCAGACTCATAACTGAAAAACTAGGCCTTGTTTACGACCTCCTTGTCAGTTGAAGTCCCCTATCTGTCCGGACAGTCCTTAATCTTTAGACCGTGTTGTGATAAGTCAGATTCCCTGCTGACTCTCACGCCTTATTTATTATGATATCTCTCTACTTGCTAACACCGATCGTTTTTTTGTGACATTCAACTCTATCTAAGATTCGCAGTTGCACCTCGAGAAATAAAATAATGTCACTTCTACTTGTTTAAAAAAATAAACAATCTCCTGTAAAAAGAAATAGTTGCTTCATATTAATAAAATGATCGTGAAGTAATAGGTTGAATGACATATAATAAGATATTTCAAAACAAGTGTTCGGTTTGGTTTGAAAAACGTTCTACCGTTATCTTTAATTTTTTTTATCTTCCGAAAGTTTTCGATATTCAAATGAGTGATTTTAATGGCGTCGTGACCCGGTTAGACAAAAAGACGGCTTCTTTGGTCCGTAAATCAATTTTGATAGCAACTGATTTTAAAGAGTTTTCCTCAAAATGTTCTAATATCACTGTTTAATTTCTTGCCACACATTCATATTTAAATGAGCTTCTACTGGCTCAGTTCATTGATCTTACTTAAAAAGTATATTTAATTAGCAAAGATTGGACTAATTAAGTACTTTATCTTTCATTGGCTCTGAAAAGCAAGATTTTTTAACTGGTCCAGAGGCCATTGTAGTTATTACTAAATGAAGGGAGTTGCTTTCCACTTATGGTTTTGTAAGCATTGTTTTTGTCACAAAAATAAAAAAATCTAGTCTGAATAAATCTTAAAATTATTTTAAAACGCCAGTGTCTATCCATCGATATATAAACTAACTATCTAACTTAGTTTATACATAGATGTATTTATCTTAAGAATGGAAATTGCAAAATTCTCATTGGGTTTAGGGATAAGCTAGGGACACTCAAGGAAGCAAAATGGCACAAAAATGATTTTCCACACCTTTATGAATTTTGAAAATTGAGGAAAATAAAAATCCAAAATAATTTAATAGGTTTGATACATAATGGTAATTTAGTGAACAGGGCCTCGCCTCACATTGAGAGCTTGCTCATAACAGGAACAGCTGTCATTATTTACTTAATTGACTCAGTCGAAATCACGTTTGTTTGTCTGGGTATAACCATAGAGAAGAGAGAAAAAATAGGTCGCATCCAACAGTGCACTGAATTTGAGTAGGGTATTTATTTCTTCAGAATGCCATAGAGATGGCAGGGCCAGCACCTTCAGTCTCTCTCTTTATTCCTCCCAAATCATCCAGGTTAAACTTTGTAATTATTACTACAGATTTATAAAGATTAGTAAAAATCTACTCATAATTGCGACAAGGCTACGGCCACACTTGGCGACCTGGTCGCCGCTACCTGGTCGTCGCGACTATTTTTATTCGCGACCTGGTCGCGGGAGGTGCCACACTTGAACGACCAACGACAAAATTCAGTTGTCAGGATGGCTCCAATGAGTGAGGAGGACCTGTTGCTAGTTATTGCCGTGAGATCGTATCTGAAAAAGAAGAGGACACGCAGATTCTCTCTCTCTCTCTCTCTCTCTCTCTCTCTCTCTCTCTCTCTCTCTCTCTCTCTCTCTCTCTCTCTCTCTCTCTCTCTCTCTCTCTCTCTCTCTCTCTCTCTCTCTCTCTCTCTCTCTCTCTCTCTCTCTCTCTCTCTCTCTCTCTCTCTCTCTCTCTCTCTCTCTCTCTCTCTCTCTCTCTCTCTCTCTCTCTCTCTCTCTCTCTCTCTCTCTCTCTCTCTCTCTCTCTCTCTCTCTCTCTCTCTCTCTCTCTCTCTCTCTCTCTCTCTCTCTCTCTCTCTCTCTCTCTCTCTCTCTCTCTCTCTCTCTCTCTCTCTCTCTCTCTCTCTCTCTCTCTCTCTCTCTCTCTCTCTCTCTCTCTCTCTCTCTCTCTCTCTCTCTCTCTCTCTCTCTCTCTCTCTCTCTCTCTCTCTCTCTCTCTCTCTCTCTCTCTCTCTCTCTCTCTCTCTCTCTCTCTCTCTCTCTCTCTCTCTCTCTCTCTCTCTCTCTCTCTCTCTCTCTCTCTCTCTCTCTCTCTCTCTCTCTCTCTCTCTCTCTCTCTCTCTCTCTCTCTCTCTCTCTCTCTCTCTCTCTCTCTCTCTCTCTCTCTCTCTCTCTCTCTCTCTCTCTCTCTCTCTCTCTCTCTCTCTCTCTCTCTCTCTCTCTCTCTCTCTCTCTCTCTCTCTCTCTCTCTCTCTCTCTCTCTCTCTCTCTCTCTCTCTCTCTCTCTCTCTCTCTCTCTCTCTCTCTCTCTCTCTCTCTCTCTCTCTCTCTCTCTCTCTCTCTCTCTCTCTCTCTCTCTCTCTCTCTCTCTCTCTCTCTCTCTCTCTCTCTCTCTCTCTCTCTCTCTCTCTCTCTCTCTCTCTCTCTCTCTCTCTCTCTCTCTCTCTCTCTCTCTCTCTCTCTCTCTCTCTCTCTCTCTCTCTCTCTCTCTCTCTCTCTCTCTCTCTCTCTCTCTCTCTCTCTCTCTCTCTCTCTCTCTCTCTCTCTCTCTCTCTCTCTCTCTCTCTCTCTCTCTCTCTCTCTCTCTCTCTCTCTCTCTCTCTCTCTCTCTCTCTCTCTCTCTCTCTCTCTCTCTCTCTCTCTCTCTCTCTCTCTCTCTCTCTCTCTCTCTCTCTCTCTCTCTCTCTCTCTCTCTCTCTCTCTCTCTCTCTCTCTCTCTCTCTCTCTCTCTCTCTCTCTCTCTCTCTCTCTCTCTCTCTCTCTCTCTCTCTCTCTCTCTCTCTCTCTCTCTCTCTCTCTCTCTCTCTCTCTCTCTCTCTCTCTCTCTCTCTCTCTCTCTCTCTCTCTCTCTCTCTCTCTCTCTCTCTCTCTCTCTCTCTCTCTCTCTCTCTCTCTCTCTCTCTCTCTCTCTCTCTCTCTCTCTCTCTCTCTCTCTCTCTCTCTCTCTCTCTCTCTCTCTCTCTCTCTCTCTCTCTCTCTCTCTCTCTCTCTCTCTCTCTCTCTCTCTCTCTCTCTCTCTCTCTCTCTCTCTCTCTCTCTCTCTCTCTCTCTCTCTCTCTCTCTCTCTCTCTCTCTCTCTCTCTCTCTCTCTCTCTCTCTCTCTCTCTCTCTCTCTCTCTCTCTCTCTCTCTCTCTCTCTCTCTCTCTCTCTCTCTCTCTCTCTCTCTCTCTCTCTCTCTCTCTCTCTCTCTCTCTCTCTCTCTCTCTCTCTCTCTCTCTCTCTCTCTCTCTCTCTCTCTCTCTCTCTCTCTCTCTCTCTCTCTCTCTCTCTCTCTCTCTCTCTCTCTCTCTCTCTCTCTCTCTCTCTCTCTCTCTCTCTCTCTCTCTCTCTCTCTCTCTCTCTCTCTCTCTCTCTCTCTCTCTCTCTCTCTCTCTCTCTCTCTCTCTCTCTCTCTCTCTCTCTCTCTCTCTCTCTCTCTCTCTCTCTCTCTCTCTCTCTCTCTCTCTCTCTCTCTCTCTCTCTCTCTCTCTCTCTCTCTCTCTCTCTCTCTCTCTCTCTCTCTCTCTCTCTCTCTCTCTCTCTCTCTCTCTCTCTCTCTCTCTCTCTCTCTCTCTCTCTCTCTCTCTCTCTCTCTCTCTCTCTCTCTCTCTCTCTCTCTCTCTCTCTCTCTCTCTCTCTCTCTCTCTCTCTCTCTCTCTCTCTCTCTCTCTCTCTCTCTCTCTCTCTCTCTCTCTCTCTCTCTCTCTCTCTCTCTCTCTCTCTCTCTCTCTCTCTCTCTCTCTCTCTCTCTCTCTCTCTCTCTCTCTCTCTCTCTCTCTCTCTCTCTCTCTCTCTCTCTCTCTCTCTCTCTCTCTCTCTCTCTCTCTCTCTCTCTCTCTCTCTCTCTCTCTCTCTCTCTCTCTCTCTCTCTCTCTCTCTCTCTCTCTCTCTCTCTCTCTCTCTCTCTCTCTCTCTCTCTCTCTCTCTCTCTCTCTCTCTCTCTCTCTCTCTCTCTCTCTCTCTCTCTCTCTCTCTCTCTCTCTCTCTCTCTCTCTCTCTCTCTCTCTCTCTCTCTCTCTCTCTCTCTCTCTCTCTCTCTCTCTCTCTCTCTCTCTCTCTCTCTCTCTCTCTCTCTCTCTCTCTCTCTCTCTCTCTCTCTCTCTCTCTCTCTCTCTCTCTCTCTCTCTCTCTCTCTCTCTCTCTCTCTCTCTCTCTCTCTCTCTCTCTCTCTCTCTCTCTCTCTCTCTCTCACACGTCAATGACAAACCCTCAGAACGTATTTCCATGGTTCCTGAGAAAATAAATACTGTAATGTATAAAAAAGTAATTTAAGTTTCTGTGTTTTTCTTTTTTTTTTAAATAATGTTTTCCATAGATCACCAGGCTTATTACTAATTTCATGTAGCTAAATGTGTTGCTCGGCCCCTGATTATGTAAGAAAATATCAAAATTATGTGTATAAGGAATTACAACGAAGAACCTGTTTGTTATTTTTATTCTGATTAAAGAACAGTATATATTTCTTTATGAATAAATATTTAAGTCCAAGACTTACAATTTTGTGAGACCTTTGCAATATACCTGAATCCTTGCTTTCTGTTTTTTTTTTTTACACGTACAGAAAATATTGGCCTATAATAAATGTGGTGTGTTACATTCACTATCATTGTATGTCTACCAACACGTAGGCTAATATGTAGCGCCAAAAATGTTAGTTAAGGAACATTTTATAAAAATGTATGACATTTATGTTAACTGCACGCCAAAAGATTTCTCAATTTACATTGATTGTGTGATTCCAAATATCCAGATATGTAAATTATCAACATCTACAATCTCGTTAAATTTCCTTTCTTCCTGAAGTATCATCTTATTCCTCGCATGGGGTAGACTATGATGACCGTTTTAGCGACGGGAGTGGGAAGATTTAAGTGGGGAATGGCAATTGATCAGTCAGTGGAAGTTCAAAATATTGATCACATGATTGCCCATTGCGTTCTTATCAAGGGGTATTAACTGGGATTTCAATTAGAGAAGCAGGTTACGAATGGTTACGAAACTTGGATTTATTTTCCGGAGAGCAATATTTAAACGCTAAGACACAAGGAATTTGTACTTAGAACTTAGGCTTAAGCGGCCGGTGTCATAACTAGATTCTACATTTTCCGGTGACAACCGCGGTCAAGGTATTATCTACAATATTTACAAGATAACCAGACGTTTCGCCCATACTGTGATGTGGCATTCTCAGTGGTTTCTGAAGTACCACTGAGGATGCCACATCACAGTATGGGCGAAACGTCTGGTTATCTTGTAAATATTGTAGATAATACCTTGACCGCGGTTGTCACCGGAAAATGTAGAATCTAGTTATAAGGACTTTGTACTTTAGATTTTATTTTAATTATCTGTATCATTTTTAAGTTTTCGTTCCTCCTCCTTTTAATATGTTAGCTGCCTTTGAAATCCATAGAACATACATATTATGTGCAATTAAATCTTCAACAATGAATTATGTTTACCCTATTATGGAATCGAAGATTTACGAAACTAGATCATTATAGTTTATTGACAGGGAAAAAATAATTGCTCCACTAACTAATTAGGCTTCGTGAAATTAAATTAATGCTTTTTGTAAAAGAAAAAACTTAATTATCCAAGAAATCTTTATTTGCTTCTTAATAATTTGTTTTTATATAATTTAGTTATAAATAGTTGGATAGTTCTATATTTCTTAAAACCAAAAAGGACGTAGGCCTACATCACGAAATCTTCGGAGCCACTAAACAAATTTTAATTAAATTTTGAAGAAGTTAGCTTTTGTATCACAGAAACTCACTAAGAAAGAATTTCCCGAAATGTCATGCTTAAGAGGTTGAAAAAGGCCCCTAAATATTTTTTCGTTAAGAGTGACATGGGCATTAATGTAATTTGATAATTTATTTCAAACAGCTTATATAAAAACATAAACATGACACAAAAGATTGGCTAATTTGGTTTTCATTGTGAAATGTTTGAGGTCATTTCTACTAACTATGATTGCAGTTCTTGCATCCTAGTTTTTTAGATTATCCTATGAATCTAATTGTTAGTAATTATTCCAGGATGTATCCTAGGAATTTCTAGATTAAATAATGTTTTTATCTTCGACAATCGCACCAGGATGAGCTTTTATACTTATGTAATCGAGAGAACTATGGAGGAAAGGTAAGCAAGCGTAGAGAACCACCCCGTAGCTAGGCAAAGGCTGTCGGCTTAAAGTTATGTCAAAATCGTTTTAAACTACATAGAGATAACTCTTTACATATAGAGAAAACTCTAATACCACTATAGAGCAACAAAGTGAGTTTATTACAGACCACAGTCTTTACAATATTATTAAATTATCTTTTGAATAAAATTTCACTGAAAATAATTTTGTTTAAACATTTAAAAGATGAAGGCATGCTCCTCGATTCCCGTTGAGCACTCAACAATAAAGACTGTCCAAGCAATCTTCGTGATATTGCAAAAACAGTTTATGAAAACGAACTCATTCAAATCACATCGCAAATTGCCTGTGTTTAAAACCGAAAGAATGTAGCCATTAATGTAGCTTTTTGTCTCCTAAAAGATGTTGAAATGTCTTATAATGTACGTAAAGATAATGGGATCGCTGCTTCAGTTTCTAAGAAGTACGTTACTTCTTCATAAAATTAGTGTCTTTCGACTGAACAACTATTTTATCTTCGGGTTTCCACATTCTTCGACAACCGTGAATAGATGGAAAGGTAAATAAGTCCTACAATATATACTATCGAGCTAAATCTTTACTGTAAAGGGATTGAAGCATTCAACAAGAAGAAGGAAGATTCTGAATAACCATTTGATTGTCTGGACTTTTACTGCCCAAGTGTGAGCACTCAGCTAGGGTTCCAAGAGGTCTTTGAAAAAAAAAAAAAATTAAATATATCTGCAAGTTTTGTAAATTCTATAATTTTTGTGAACAATATATTTCATGTAGATTTGCCAATTGTGTGATGGTTCACATGCTTTTAAATGTCATCTTGGGTATATAATAAAATTTAAACTGTCATGTAAAATGAATAAATAGTTGAGCGATTTTGTGTACATTTTTGGATTTAATTGTTGGTTAATTCTAAGATTAGAATTTACTATGCGTATTTTGGTAGTTTAAATTGCCAAATATTTTCTTTTTATATACGATTTTTACAAGCTAGCCACATTCCTGATAGTGATTCGATTAGTCGGCAATTAAAAGACCAAACATCCAAAATTAATGTTGGTTTTCACTCAATAGCCTATACAATCCTATTAATTTTGTTTATACGATAGTGATGGAAGATGTTGACGTAGGTGACATTTTGACCATCATGTCACAGGCCTATTTGTTAAAACTGTTCAAGGCACCTTACAAATAAGAGAAAAGTTTATTTTTAAGATCCAAATTTAAAGAGGTAATTTGACATATCACTCCCTAATACGATGATAATATTTATGTTTACTAGACATAAATGTTATGATACAATATCATATTTTATTTGTATATTGTATATACATCTTATTTTTAGGATAGTAAATATAACACTTTAAGTGGATTTTCACTATATTAATATATTTAGCATACTAGGCCTACATGTTAATTCTAAAAAAAAATTGATAAATCACATACAGTGTACTGTATTATTTTAATAATAAATGAAAATGGGACAGACAAGGTTAAAAACGCGAAATTAATGGTAAATAAGTTCCAATTGTATAAAATATTTTCCAGAAATATTGCGATTTTATTATTTTTTTAAATTAATATTGTATATTTTAGAATTATGTTTATACATTTTTTCTGATTTGGTGTGACTTGCCTTGTTTAGAGGTTTATACTTTATTTTTCAGTTTGATTATAAGAAATACATTGTTTCAGTATAAAATCTCTTTCGTCATTCGCTTTTTACAAATTTTAATTTGTTTTTATAGGTTTATATTTATTGTTTTGTATTATTTTGTAATTTTTATAAATGGTCAACTGGTAATGTAATTGGACATGATTTGTTCTATGTTGAATAGAAGAAAGTAAATCACTCAAGACGTGTTCGACAACAGGAATCTCTCCCACCCAGGACCCTAACCTCCCCCATAACCCTAAAATGTTGCCTTTTTTGTGTCAAGATGACACAAACGACCTGTGAAATATTATATATTTATACTAGCTTGTACCCGTGCTTGAAAACAGATAATTTATAGATTTCTTATTTACTGTTGTATTAAAATATATAAAAAAATCAGAGGAATTAGATGAAAATAAGCTATAAACACATTCGTTCTATGGAATCAAGTATCAAAATTGAGTTATAGTATAATAAAGTTTTAAATTTTTCTCAATATGTTTATAAATCTGTAAATTTTTTTTCGAAGTAAGGAGACAGTTGTCCAGGGATATCTAAAACACGCGAATAAGCTATGTCAAAAGAATTCAAACAATATATTTCTGAGTAACATCCAGTTTCAAAGGACCTAGCTTCTATATATATATATGTATAACAATTGAGGGAAACTTCCAAGCAGGTTTTGTAATCGAAGTGTAATCATATGAGTGGTATGAAGATATGAAATATGGTGTTGAAAAGATATTACCACGTTACTAATCTGTACAATTAGCTTAGCTTAAATATAATATATTGTAAGCCTTGGACATGTTACTGTTCACTTTTGTTTAAACGCAACAAATTAATTTGAACTGTTTAGTGATAAGTATTGTGTTGATTCAAAATTTTCTAAGATATTCATACTTTGATCAAGGATAATAACGCTCTTCAATGCGTCCAAAACACGTTGAACAGTTTGCCATCCGTTACGAAGACCTTATGTTGAGTGCAGGCAATTATCCAACATAAATGGTGTTTAAAAGCGTGGCTAACATATTCAGTTGGAGTAAGATTTGATCTTCTTCAACGGACCGCTCAGATTAAAAAATTACATTCATGCTAAAATAAGATAAGGTTTCTACTGTCCACTAATAAGTTCTAAATTTTTTGTGATTGTCAGGAATTAGCTATAAATTCTTCTCTGTTCCAAAACAGGCGTTCCTATGTTGCAATAAGCTTGAAAATCTCTGCTCAAAGTCATGTAGGTGCCCATGTTAGGATGTAGTAAGGACGCACTTTTGTTGTAGGATAAGAATTGATAAGATTCTAATACTGGCATCGACATTACTGACGTGGTTCCTGTTGCCAACGGTAAAATGTTGTCCTAAGTTACCATGACAAAGACATTAATGCCACCTTCTAGGAAAGTGACTTGTAAATTAACTATCTTTGAGGTCCACATCATTAGACCCTCAATTCCGCCCTTATGGCTCTATGATGCATATAGAAATAATAATTTTGCAATCTCTGGTGTGAAAACCATTAAAACTGGTTGCCAGTGTCACTTCTTAGCTTGATGTTTGGCATTTGTGGTGATCAGCATGTATAAAGATTTTAGGGACAATGAAATGATAGACGTGGCGTCAGATCACGCGAAGATGTTCAATCACGTGCTGCAATTCCATGACGACATTTACAAACGTCAATCCAAATATCATTGGACAATTCTGGCCAGTAATCATGATTTATTGAATGTTTTAAACAGTTCCTAAGGGTTCGCAAGAAAAACGGGTGACGAGATTTGGGGGAGACATGCTGTAGAATGATAAAGGTATGCACCTACGTTGCTTTGTTATTTAGGAAATTTACAAATGCTTGGACATCAGTGCGTTATCAACAAGTTCTTTAGTTACAACGATTAAAAAATTGTTGATTGGAAGTTATAAGGCAGTGCACAGCCGAATGTTTTAACATGGTATATAATACATACCCAAGAATGTAAATACATTTAATTGTAAATAATGCAGCCGACGTAGCCTACTTAGGGCTGGCAGCAGAAATCTCGCTATTTGCCTATTTAATTCTTCGCAGCTGTTTAGAATATCGATAAGCATCAAATTTTTGTAGTTTTCTATTTTTTCCTTCTTTGCAGAATCCATGCAGTGCAAACAATTCTCGGATTTTGGTTGGAGAGTCAGAAATGGAGGCTTCTTCGAGAGTACGGTCCCAGTGACCATCGTCTTCCAGCAAACCGAGTGCTTTACATGTTGCCTGAAATGTTGGATATACTACTCCTTCCACAGTTTTAAGGGAAATAAATCATGTGGGGCCACGGACTTTATGTAATAGGAGGCGTAAATAGTAGCACTCAATATTTCCCGGATGAACAGTGTATACTCAGCCCAAAACTTGATCTCTCTTCACCCCCGGATAACCCGACACGGGCTTACCTTGTTTCCTCCTGCAGAAATTGTTGTTTTTCCATAGGTAATAATTTGGGACCTCCACATACAAAAGCGTTTTTGCAAAGGCATCAACTTTGCATAAGTCAAAGAAGGCCAGAAGTGTTGTATTAGGAGGATTATTTATTTTCTGAAGGAGATTGTCCGTAGTAAAATAAACTCTCTGACCGTTTTCTAGATGTACGGATAAGTGCATAACAGGCGGAAACCTCTCGTGTATAGGGAAACAGAGAATGCGCCAGGCTGCCTCAGAGCTGCTGATGTATCGTCCTGCCTCGTACCTCGCCACCTCATCCAGATCTTCCACGGTGAACGCTGCCTGGTCAGAGCCTTTGTTGACGTACTTGCAAATGTATTTAATTGATTGAACTGAATTACAGTACTCAACATAAATGTGTGCCGTGAAGGTCCGAGACAGGACAGGATTGAATGGCACCACCCACCGATTGTCGAGATCAATACCCCTTATGTTAACAGTGAAACCACCATCTGCCGGGGACCGCCTGCGATAAAGGGGATAGCCATCCTCACCAGATTTAGTTTCCTTCAAAAGTGGTCGGGGGTATTTCATGGAGCAGGCTCCATCAATCATGCAAGGTGAGGTCCTGTTGAGAAGTCCACATGGGCCGTGAATCATTGTTGTCTTGACAATATCATGGAGGGTTGGATCTAAATTGGGATCAGGTATTTCAGCTCTTATTATTTTATCTATTTTATTAGGCCTTATTTTTTCTACCAGCCACAGTAGGATATGAACGTGGGGTAGTCCTCGTTTTTGCCATTCAATTGTGTACATGTGACACCTAGTAACGCCGAAGATGCAACCTTTAGTAAGGAGCTTAATCATTTGCTTCACCTTAATATGAAAGACCCTTGCTATTATGTCATGTCTATGGTGATACTGTTGTCCTTGTCTCAATAAATTTACGATGTCTGGCCATTTTGGATTACAGGTAAATGTAATAAGCAAATCTGGCCTCCCTAAATGGCGCACATATGTCATAGCATCTTGTGTTCGCTCATGCATAAAGCGGGCACCTCCAGTGAAAGATGATGGCAGGACAATCATCTTGCCAAGATCTGATAACTGTACATCCGTTTTTGTCATGGCATCCTTTAGGTGCACATACTCATCACTTCTTAACTTTTTTTGATTAAAACGAATCCAATTAAGTCTTTCAGTCTCGATCTTTGCATACATGTCTACCAGAAATTTGTTGAAGAGGTTACGGAACAACAGTATGTAGCATTTCTGCCCATTACGCTCCATTATACTGTAGCTGTAAAAGTCAGCCGCAGATACGGTCTTCTTGAGAGGAGCCTTGGTCTTCGGATCATGCTGGGGTATATTGATTTGATATCCATCTTCTCCACGGCAGAATATCAAAGGGTGTTGGAGAGCGTCATAGGCACGGTGCGTCTCGCTGATCCGCATCAAACTGTTGTCTCTGCTTTTGATAACAATGTCTCTCTTCTCGAAGTTTTGGTCAACAATGACAACTGCAATTTCTCTATTCGTGGGGGCATTATATCGACCTCTGTGCTCTCCAGAAGGCTTTTTATCGGCTTTAATTAACACTTGGAAATCCTTCTGGTCCTGAGGAATAGAATCAACTGCAACTTTAAAATCCAGTATATATTTGTTGTGTTCATGGAGCAGTTTTTGCAGTTGGGTTACCAGTTCAGCATTGACACCATTGTATATACCACAGCGTATGTCTCTCTCGGTGTCATCATCACCAACAAAATAAATCTGGAGAAATGATGGCTGCTGTTGAGGTTCTGACAACAGACACCCTATTCTGTGGTATACCTGCCCTTGCACCTTAAATGTTGGCATAAAGCTACCTTCCTTTATATCTTTGCCTCCAAATGGTGTCATTTGGAAGCATCCATTGTATTTTCGGGCAGAAGAAAGAAAATACTCCGCCATTGGATGCTGATGAGTGAGGAGACTGTGTAAGGGCTCAGGGTAGGGCTCAACGGACGGGAGCTGGACTTTTCCGTTTTTGTAGCACATTCCAGGTGCCTCATCGTTCCACTTAAGCACAGAGCACCATACACAGGGAGATCTAGATCCGAGAGTAACAACCTTGTCGTTAGAATAATTAGTCTGAAGGTCATATTCAAACCCGCTCATTGACTTATTAGTTAAAGGCTTAGCTGCATACTTTTCAACTGCCTTTCTGTGTACATCGGGATTATTAGCTGCATACATTTAGCTGCCTTTCTATTTATATGAGGGTTATTAGCTGCATACTTTTTAACTGACTTTCTATTTACAATAGGGTTCTTTTTTACATAATTTTTATTAGCTTCTTTTAATTGTTTTGATCTTATTGAATTTGAAAATCTTTTTCTACGTTTTTGTCCTCTTCGCCCTGTAACAGGTGTTGAAGATGTAAAAGTTTCGTCGGGCTGTGGCACAAAGCACGAAGAATTCGGATTACATTCAATTGGATCATTGATGGTCGGTTGTTGATGACCAATTCCATTGTCGGACTGTTGTGCCAACGGAATCAAAACGTCATAGCGGCCACGTCTGTGATGCCCCGTGAACCGAACTCGGTTGATTCCTTGAATGGCCTCCCCAAATTCAGCACGAAGGATGCCATTTTGGAATACCTTTAACTTAAATGGGAATATCTCCCCAGCCGCCTTAAGCTCGCAAGTATTTCCAAAGGTGTATGGCCGGGACATTTCAGCAATGTACTCCAGTCTGTTAATATATGGGACTCCAGATGCATCCTCAGTGAATTCCTGTAGCCTCTGCCAATTTATAGATACATGATTTACAGTGTCGGCCCGTATTTGTGCAGACCTTGATAAATCCCTGTAGATCAAAAATGCCTACGAAAAGAATAGGCAAGCGCCGTCACCGGGCATCTTAACCAATCGGTGCGGAACCTGTACTCCATTAATGGAAACTATTTCTTCACTCATCTTCACTCATTAAACAGTTTTTGTTCAAAGTTTTAATTCTAAAAACAAACATCATACTGATACTACACACATAACCAAACAAAAACCTTGCACATTCACAACAACATTCAAATCTCAGCTGTAGGTAACATAATATAATAACTTTACAGATGATTACTAAAATTTAATTCACATCAACCTGCATTTAGAAAATTTCCTTTATTATATTTATGATTTTAATTTTAGTAATAGTAAACACATGTGTTTTAAATTACAGATGGTATTTGTTTACATTTATAATACATTGTGTAAATGGCAATTTTTATTTTCTAAATTATTATAAAAAGGAATAAAATATCTTAAAACCGTTTCTTAGCAAGCACCTACGACCTAAATGTAACTCACATACCAAATTTCAGCATTGTAGGTGCTATAGTTATTGAGGATTCGTGATGAGTGAGTGAGTCAATTTGGCTTATATACAGATGACCTACGACCTAAAAGTAACTCACATACCAAATTTCAGCGTTGTAGGTGCTATAGTTATTGAGAATTCGTGATGAGTGAGTGAGTCAATTTGGCTTATATACAGATGATGATTATTAAAATTTAATTCACATCAACCTGCATTTAGAAAATTTCCTTTATTATATTTATGATTTTAATTTTAGTAATAGTAAACACATGTGTTTTAAATTACAGATGGTATTTGTTTACATTTATAATACATTGTGTAAATGGCAATTTTTATTTTCTAAATTAATATAAAAAGGAATAAAATATCTTAAAACCGTTTCTTAGCAAGCACCTACGACCTAAATGTAACTCACATACCAAATTTCAGCATTGTAGGTGCTATAGTTATTGAGAATTCGTGATGAGTGAGTGAGTCAATTTGGCTTATATAGATATAGATTCTATCCCTTGTTGATTAAAAAATAATTTAATGTTGAGCTTATTTCCTTGTTGAGATTAAAATAATGATAAAAAAAGAATACAGGGAAGTTTGATGAAAAAGTATGGAACCACCTTCTGTTCTTTTGGGTCCAGATACAAAATTGAGGTTTAGTATAAGGCCGTAGAACGGTTTTTTTTCTATATGTTAATATAAAATGTAATTTTTTCATTCGATAGTAGAGGAGAGTTGCCGGAAAGGATATCTTAAAAAATGTCGAATGGAAGTCTATGTCAAAATGCCCATTATTTCAAAGCATATATTTTCTGAGTAAGACTCCGGAAGTTTCGGGGCAAAAGGACCAGCCTATATATATATAATGTATATATGAAATGGAGGTTAACCTTCCCAAGCAGTGTTATATGAATGGGAATTCGACATGTTGTAAAAGTCATTTATGAAGTTGGTACTTGATTAAAGATATGAAATATGATTTTGAAAAGATATTGACACCACTTTAAAAATAACGTATCAATAGACTATAGCTAAAATAATAATAAATAAATGAATTAAGCCTTGGACATTTACTGTCTTATTTTTAAAAAAATTCCAAATCTTCACAATTTTAACTGTTGTCTGTTGATAAGTTATTGTGCCTTGAATCAATAATATTTATTAAAGATGATTTTCTATTTGTTTGATCAAGTATCATAGCTCTTACAACATGTCGAACTCCCACTCAAATATCACTGCTTGGGAAAGTTAACCAGTCGCTGTTCCTGATAGGACGGTCCTTATGATTTGAACGTTGCGGCGAATTACTCAGACAAAATAGGCTGTAATATAATAGGCGTGTTAACATATTCTTCTATTAGACAATTTTAAGATATCTTCCACGGACCGTCTCTAGATTAAAAAAAAATTACATTCTATGTCTAAAGATAGAAGAAAAAGTTCTACTTCCACTAATAAATTTAATTTTTTTGTTTGCATTGTCTTGTATTGTGGAGATTGAAAGCCATAGATTCTATTCTCGGTCCAATAACACGGCGTCTCCTCGATGGTTGCTATTGGCGGGTAGGCCTACACATCTAGAGAAGTCTCGGGTAGCCTACCTGTGGTGGGTTGTAGTAAGAGTCCGGATTTTGTGTAGAGAAGAGAGTTGACTAACAGATTTGTCAATTAACTGAACATCGGACCAATACTACGTGGTTCGGATTCCACGTAAAAATGTTGGTCCCTTAATTATCCAGGCTATTGGGCTATTAATGCATCTTTCTTTGGAATAGTAGACGTTAGTAAAATTAACTACACTCGTTTTTCTATGGTCACCACACTCATTCACCCCTCATATTCACCCATATTCGGCGTCTTAGTAATGAGTGATGCTATTTAGGAAATAATAATTTCGTGGACAATCTTCTAGGGGTGTGAAAATAAAACCATTAAAACTGGTTGCAGTGATATGTTTTAACGTTGATGTTTGGCCACGTTTTGGTTAGATAAGTCCATTGCTTTGCAAAGCCTTTCTCTCTTGGGACGAATAAATATTGATGAGACGTGGCCGTCAGATCACGACGAAGATGTTTCACTCCTGCTGCCAATTCCCGGAGAAGACATTCTGACAAAACTCACCTTCCTGAAAATATCTCTGGACAGAATAACAGACGCGTCATCGATGATAATTACCACTGGGTATTGATAAAACAGTTTCCTAGAAGGCGTTCGCCATCAGATAACGGGTGACGAGAGTGTCGGGGGTGTGACTGCTGTCAGAACAGCTGATCAGGGAGGACCTGACGTGTGTTGGTGTAGGACAAACAAACAGCTTGTCACAGGCTGATCACAAGTCTTTGAGTTACCAACGACATAAAAAATTATGTTTGAATTTAAGTTATTAAGTGTCAGTGCAACGAGCCCGAATTGAATTACTATTAAGGTATAATTCACCCCAATATGATAAAATACAGTCATGAAACTTCGCTAAAAATTGGCGGCAAGCACGACGCTAGCGCTACTAGCGGTGGCAGCAGAGAAACACGTATTTCTGCACTATTTATATTCACAGCTGTTATTAGTAAGTATCAGATAACATCTATAATCTGTCATGTTACTTTTTTCTATTTCTATTATTCCGATTCTTTGCTAGATACTACCATTGATTTTATACACAAATAGATTTCCCATCCAATGTTAAATTTTGAGTCTCAAAATATCAGCTGTTTTTGTGGTCCATTGTGGAGCGCTAGTGTAGCTCCATGTAAATGTAATGCAGTTTAAAACAGCTGTGGTTGCGGGCCACACTAACTAACAAAATTACTGCCACAAATATTCCTATTAGATGGTTTATCTATTGTAGGTGTATATAATCAAGGATACTACGCAGTACAACAATGTGGTGCAGTTGTTTTGCGCCCCGCTAGCTCCTCAGCACTGCACTCTAATGTATGCTATTATACTGTGGTTACACATACACACTCTGAGGCCATCCTGGTGGCTTGGATTCATCACATTGAACGATTTTTAATCGTTCCTTTCATCATTCAGTCGGGGTTGTTCTCTCAATACAAGCCAGTTTTTACTATGGATCGTCAAAAAATCATTGCATTGTATTGTTTTTGTCTAAAAGACCTAAGTGCAATCGGATTCATGAGTATCAACTTCCAATCAATCAGAAACTTAAGGAAGTTGGAATGCTTTAAACTTTACTTAAAGATTTCATAAATAAGTATCAAAGATGGTCGTTCCCCAACTATCAAGCCACCGCTGGAAAGTCACAATCTAAAACATGCTTTTCTAGTTCAACTGCATGGTTTGCGTTTGTTATTTTTATATGATTATAAATTAATATAGCACTATATGATTATTAACGGTTCAAAATTGGGAACCATAAGTTCATAAAATGAGTTTTTGTAATTTAAAATGGTCGATGTAAAAAATGTATAAAATACTAAATGTACAAAAATCTTATGGTTCACTGGAGCAGTTTTTTAAGCTATCAAATGATTACTCAAACGTTACAATTTTTTTACTTGTTTGTTTATTAATTTTTGTTCATTAACTGTAAATACAGTATATTCATAAGAAATACAGTATAGACATATAAAAGTTGACATTCGTTCATGTAAATCATCTGGTTGAATATCTTTAAGAATAAAATTTAAAATAATCTCTTTAAAAAAGTGTTACTGTAATAGATTTTACGATTAAAATGTGAAATTGTATTGAAGTAATTTATGGATAATTGAATTAGCATATTTACGGAATTAAGTTTAATGCGTTTAAGTTACTATTTCTATTAAAATGCACATTTCTATTCTCATGTTCTTGTTAACCTTCTAAACTACGAGTACTACCGCCATTCATGGTCATACGACGTATTTAAAAGTAAAATCATTAAATATACATTGAAACACTTCTGTACAAAACTGGTCAGTAATAAATATACACAGTTTCTCTCTTTACTTGACACCAAGCAAGAGGAGTGATCTATAGAACAGGATTCTGCTCATAACTTGAGTCAAGGAAAGATCTACGGTGTTCTAATTTTACGTAAATTGTTGTACTAGAGTGATAAAAGTTGTTTTAACAGAATTTATTGCTCTTTCAATTGTTAGGAACTATTCTTCTTTGAGGTAACCTTAGTATAGGCTAACTTTAGAACTTCTTTTCAAGGCGTCTACATTCAACCGTTCTCCGTTTACAAGTGATATCATCATCGTCATGGCAATCTCTGTTACAGTTAAGGCCACCGATTAACGAGCGTGAAAAGCGATTAAGTTTTGGATCTAGTGTACACTTATTGAAATAATTTTGGGTCAACGAATTCCCCAATGAGTAAAGATTACAATTATTTCAGGACCTATAACCTAGGAACATATCCTAATAGGAAAATATCGGGAACACAAATTTGAAAATTACATACCTTGCTTCTAGTACTTTTGAAAGATGTAAAATCTGTTGATTAAAAAATCATCAATTTTGTATTAGAATGCGTTTGATGAGTTTTTACTTACACCCTTCGTTAAAGACCCGTTAAGTAAGGTTGTTATGTCAACACTCTACCTCCGTATTACGTGGGTACGACTGGGTTGTCACCGAAGCCACCTCTGGCCAGACAGAAGAACAAAGCTCAGTCATTCCGTCACTCACCTGTGATGCAACGGGTGGCGTCTTGACGGAAATGGCAAACCCTTGTAGCTTCCAGAGACACTTCCGGGACAGGGGAAACGACTTAGCCGGGCCGGTCAATTACTAACCAATCACGCCAGTCAATTGGGAGAACCCAATTAGCACAGAGTGGCGTCATAGATGATTGCCTCAGAAATCACGAGGTAATCGCTAGAAGAATAATTGTCCTTGCTATTTGGGCACTTGTAGGAAGTCCGGCCATGACAATATAGACTGTAAAAACAATGCTTCACGACTGTTTTGTCTCTTTAAATTCACGCCTTGTTAACGAAATTCTCCCTGTTAATCTTGACAGGCAGAAGATTTCTCTGCCACCTGCTACCTAAAAGAAAGGATTTTAAATACACACTTTCTCAAGAATGCTAGGCTCGCTCTTTAACGGAAACTGAGCGACACTTTGGATGTACAGGAATAGGATCTATTAAAGCATTATTGTATCAGACTTTTATTCTGATTGGAAATGGCCCTTTTCCTTAAATTAATATTTTCCTTTTCCTTAATTAAATTTTGTATTTAACAGTAATGCTCTTCCAATTATTCTTTGGTCTCGGAACAAATTCTATCTCTTTCTCCAAACCACTAGTAACTAACTGTTATTCTTGTGTTCTCCAAAGAAAATTAAACATGAGCACCAGCTTTATACATGTGCCCTTAATATAGAGCAGCTACGCATATAACGATTCATATCCACAAAAACTGGTTCCCTTCACAACGGAACTGGTTCTCTGTTGGCTGAACTATGAAGTGTAGACAGGCACGGTCTGGCAACCGCGCTCAGTCCACAATCGCTTAACACGCTCCTATGCGGACAGTCCACATGAAAACAGCATGATGTTGAATAGCATGGAGACAAGAAATCTGTGTAGGCCTATAAGTTACCTGTGGACCAAATGCATTATGACAATAACTAATGACCTTGAACCAAGCCTCGATTTTGGATCTGTGGAAGCGATATGTATTTAGTTGAAGGCCATCTAGAAGCAGTGATTTACAAACAATAAAGGACAATTTTCAACTAAAAACAGGACACGACTGCCTTGGAAAATATCTTCATTTGTTTTGGAATATATGAAAACCAAAGTTGTGTTTTATGTAAATTACGTGATATTATAGATACAACACATATCATGTATCGTTAAAAATCAACAAAAATTCATTTGTTTGTTATTGTTATTTATTGTTAATAACAATAAAAACAACAATTAACGAGAGTATATGGGTTGTTGTCTGTCAAATACTCTGTTGTTAGGTTAAAAAAAATGCAATAATGTTAAACATTTGTATTGTCTTATTTGCAAACTTGACATCAATCTTTGTTCAGCTGCTAGTAGGAGATTATTTACTGTTTTTGCGTTTTTATACATATTTTACACAACTTAAATTTGACAACAGAAACCGATGCTGTACTTTGGATTTTATTTATTAGTTTTTTCCATTCCTTGTTGGTTTGCAATATTAGGTATTTCGTAAAATTAATAAATGTATAGTTCCATTATATTATTAGTCGCCGTTTCTGTGGTCGATCCCACCCCCATTATAGTGATGGCAACGATATATCGATATATACGTTTCGATATATCGATATATTAGTATCGATATTTTCTTTCAATATTATCGGCCATATCGATATTTTGGCCCGATATATCATATCACTAAATATTGACGTTATTCTTCCTACTCAAAATCATCACGGTTCAAAAAAACACATTTAAATCACCTATTTGCGTACAAAAAATGCATTGATTTAATAAAGTAACATTAATACGTTTTTTTACATGAGGTTAACCAACGCACTTAAATGTAGTTAATTGTAGACCAGTGGGTGGAACGGGTTAATGAAGTTGTGTTGAGTTGGCAACGCTGACTCTAGGATGCTTAGCCACTCACCTTACAAACCATTATTACATTACTCTTTTATAATTAGCATAATAATGAAAGGTATAATTATTCTTATTTTGAATAATTTTTTCATTCAATCCCACAGATCACTACTTGTTTCGTATAGATAAATGTATTCATTTTTGGGGGATGAAATGTATTCAACTATAGACGACTGGGGTGTCATTATTGGATGGTAGTCAATGTTCAGATGTTTTGTAGGAAAGTAACTGATTATTAGGCTTTTCAGTTAGCTCAAAATCACACAAATACTACTTGGATCGGATTCCAAGTAAAGCTGAAGGTCCCTTAGTTGCTCTGTCTATAGGTCTATTAATAGATGGCTATTTTTGAGGAAAAGTCGACCTTAGAAGTGATAATGACTACACTCCTTCTTCTACACTTATTACACCCATTAGCCCCTCATATTTACCCTCATATTCCAACGATCAGTGTACGAAAATAATGAATAATACTTTGATATTTTGTTTTATATGCAACATTTTTATTTAATAAAATAATGCTTACTTGGAATTTATAAATATAGCTTATTGAATAATTACATAGGCCTACACAAAACACGTCCTGCGCGTGTCTCTGACCTTAACTTTTGATTGGTCAGTATTTCGTGGAGAGAGGGTGGAAAGTGTTTCGCTCTCTGGAAGTCACAAAGCGAGATGTATATATGAGTATTCATTATCGTCGGGGAGGGGGAGGCACTCATGGAAGATCAAAGCCCTCTAGATGGACAGTCCGCCCTGTGACGTCAAGGGACAGCTCTGTGCCAACGCAACGTGATCTCGGTAATTTGGCGCATATACCACTAATTGATTTGGAAGGCTGTTGCAGCAATATTAATTACAATACGCGAGTCAGAAATCTTATTCTATGCAGAAATGTGGTTTCTTGCGATTGGGAAAATTACATTTAAAATATTAATTTTCCAGACTTATTTCTTTAAAATAAACCATTATTTCGATTAACCTTTTCACAATGGCCTACCCAATAATATTAGTCAACAAAGTTGTAAAATTAATTTTATTTTTTTAATCCTTAAGGTGGCCGTTTACCAAACTGCCAAGCCACCGCTGGAAGGTCGACAGCCCTACAGTAGCCATGCAATTTTACAGTCATCGGGCAAAAGCATGCTTTTCTATTTCAACTGTACGATTCGTGTTTATTATTATAATGATTTATAATAAACATTGTATGATTGTTAAAGGTCCACTCTAGTAGACCTCAAGTTGATATTATGAGTTTTTATTTTTAAATTTATTTATTGTTATTATTTTGTAAAATCGTCAAGAATGACATTTTAAGTTTTACAAAGTACATTTTTTACAAAAACCAACGTAGGTCTTCACTTTTCAAATTACAATGTTACGATACGATCATTATTACAAAGCAAATTGTTGAAATAAAAACCCATGTTTTAAAATTTTTTTATGGAGGACAACGGGCACCTTAAGGTGATATTTAGGGCACCCTAATGTTAGAAAAAACGGATGTATATTTCTAACAATAGAAAACTCACTATACAGTATTCATAGAACATTGAATGTTGAATTCATAGAACATTGACATAGCAAACATATCAGCAATAAATTAAAAATGTATTAACTTAAAATGTAAATTGATTGATAATCGTTCATTTTTTTTACTATGAAGTGCACCGGATGTCATAAGTAAAATATCCATATTTTTACTATGAAGTGCACCGGATGTCATAAGTAAAATATCCATATTTTTACTATGAAGTGCACCGGATGTCATAAGTAAAATATCCATATTTTTACTATGAAGTGCACCGGATGTCATAAGTAAAATATCCATATTTTTACTATGAAGTGCACCGGATGTCATAAGTAAAATATCCATATTTTTACTATGAAGTGCACCGGATGTCATAAGTAAAATATCCATATTTTTACTATGAAGTGCACCGGATGTCATAAGTAAAATATCCATGTTTTCAATTTCGTAAGTAAATGATATTTAGGAATAGGTAATTGAATCAAACTATATCAATATAATTTAAACTTGTTAAAAATATAAATGAGACGTAATATAAAATTGAATTTGCTATACTAACACATTTAATTTGGAAATCTTACTTTGGTTTGTTTTGAGTTTAGGTCGAATGGTTCTTGTCAGGTGTGCGGATGACTTTTTTCTCCAGTTGAATATGTTTCGTCATGCCTTATTGGTGACGGTGAGTGAAGAAATTTATAAATTTTAGTTAATACAACATGAATGTTCCCATCAAAGAATACTATTAAAAATGGATCTTATATGAGTGTTAGTTTTCCACTCAAATAACTAACTGTTTGCTAAGGGGGATAAGAGAGATACTGCATTGTAACATAAATTTTTTGTATAAATGAATACAGTAATTAAAAAAATAATAATAATACTAACTCTATAATGTGTACAAAATATGATAACTAATAAAATTACCATTTTAGCTTTCTAACTGGATGAACAAGTAAATTAATAACCAATGATCTCCCCTTTCACGCTACATACAGACATCAGCACCCTAAAAGAGTGTCCAACTTACTCACTCTACATGCTCGCAGCATGTAAAAAATATAAATAGTTTTATAGCTGATAACCACCGGCTGTTCATTTGTCATTGGGCTATTAATTAATGACACTTTCTAAGGAATAGTCGGCCTTAGTTTGTAAAAATGACTACATTCGCTCATCTACACTCATCACACTCATTCGAAATCCATATTCACCCATATCTTGACGATTGGCGTCTTATGAATAAATAAATAAATAAATATAGTTGTTTATATGATATGATTATAAAAAGCTACATTTTCTAAAATCTCCCAGATAGTTAACTTTGTTGATTGTAGAGAATTTGTCAACAATATTTTATATGTATATGTTCATCTGCTGCTATCTTGTATTTTTTTAGTGTAGTTGGGATGTCTACAATGAATGTAGAGTTCATATCACAAACATAACTACATGGGAAGAGTTTTCTATTACGTATATACTATCAGAACGTATATATTCAATTGTGTATTTTAATCAGATATGATACGCCTAAACCACTTTTGTGCGTATTTTCCTCAGATATGAGACGCCTACACCACTTTTGTGCTTATTGTCCTCAGATATGAGACGCCTACACCACTTTTTTGCGTATTTTCCTCAGATATGAGACGCCGGGCGGGCATCACTTGCGCAGAATGCAGAAAGCCAGGTAGAGGCTTTCCATCTTTTGCGCGGAGAGCTATAGAGGACCCCCAGATAGGTTCCATCATTTGCGCTAAACGGCGGTCTCTTTGAAATATATATCCTATTGTTTTCTGTAGTGTGGAATTTAGTTATAAACAAGGAATGGAGCTACGAGATGAAAACTCAATTCATTTTTAAGTCGATAGGCAATCATGATACCTTTAACACTTGAAATATAATCCATGCATCATTAGTGGGGCAATAAATATCCATTGTAAATGTATAATTTGTAAGTTCAATATATAAAGACATTTTGTATCCACAGAGGCAGGCGATCATAATAATAGACTAAATTCTGTGGTTTGATTCCAGTTTGAAATGGATTACTCGGAGGTTGTGCAATCCCTGTTATCGAGGATCCTGACATTCGGCTTTCGGCATATTCAAAGGTGCCGTCCATCAAAATTATATAACTTTCACATAGTTCTTTTAGATTGGAATCTGTAGAAAACATAACAAGTCCTTTTTCCTGATCACTGTTAAGGAGAAAATTTTCGTCTTTAATTGTCTTGATGTCAGCTTCATTTAATGCTGCGAAAGTTTCATCTATTGTTTTGGGAAGCTTTGGCAGGCATTTTAGTTTTGTCCTACAAATAGTATTTTGCAGAAGTTTCACATCTTTCTTCGTCAAATGATTGATAGCATCCTTATGCTCTAATAATTCAGCATGAATTATTTTTGCGGGCCTTTCTTCAGGTTCTTCTTCAGCTTTTCTTTTTATTCCACAACTGATCCGCTGCTTCGCGAGCTTCTCTTCACTGACTGGAGGATGGTTGTGGCTACCTTCAATCCGCGAAAAGACTTGTCCTTCTTCAAATGAAAAAAGTTTGACTTTACATGATTTTAAACAACACCTCCAGCGTTCTTCTTTCGAAGTTTTTAGGGCTGCATCAAACCTAGAATAGAATAGAATAGAATGGAATAAATTTTTATTTTCTCAAAGATACATATACATAATTAACGAAACAAAACACAGATAACTGGCTTTTAATTAAAACAAAAGCAAAAAACAAGAGTCCATATCACTTGCCAGACTGAACAAAATGTATAGAGAAAAAATGCAGTCATTGGTTTTGGAATTGAAAAATGGTTGGCATTTCTAAGTCTTCTTCTATATTCATTTTCATTTAAAGGAATATTTCCGCTTTTAATGTAAAATAGTTTTAGGACTTTAAAAACATAGTTATATTTTAAAGGTAGTATTTTATGCTTGATAAAAAGTGGTTTTGAAGATTCATATCTGTTTTTATATGAAACCAGCCTTATTATGTGTTTCTGCTGAACATATATTGGTTTTGTGTATAAGTCATAGGTATTAAAAATAAAAATTTAGTTGGACTTTTCCAACGAGTCTAGTGTTTAAATCTACACTACGTTTCGAACAGTGGAATCTCTGCCCGTTTGTCGTAGTTTGTTACGTAGGCCTGTTCCTCAGGCCTAAACTTAATCTAGTCTAATCTTAAAATGTAAATAGTAGTATAGTCACTTGAAAACGGGCAGAGATTCCACTGTTCGAAACGTAGTGTAGATTTAAACACTAGACTCGTTGGAAAAGTCCAACTAAATTTTTATTTTTAATAGAAATCCAACGACATTATGACTTTTAAAAATATCATAGGTATTGCCCCAAAAAACTATTCCATAATCAATTCTACTTTGTACTAAAGCATACCTGTATCTGTACTGTTTATAGATTATTAAAGGATAACCTTTCGTTGATTGGCTCTTTTCCATCACTAAGTACTAAATATAAAAATACTAAACAATGATTACACTAACTAATAAAAACTCTAACTAATTATAACACACACTAAAACCACTACAATAACGCTTTAGAGCTTTACAGCATAACCTCTGTAAGCAGACTGAAGATTTTTGAAAAATGCGGTAATTATATAAACTACTTTTGCCACCTTTGGAATGTACAACAATAGCAAGGGGTTGACCTTCAGCGGCTCGCAGGTCAGTGTTCTCTACGCATAAAGGGGTAGGAATGCGGGGTGGTACAGTTGTTTACAAATATTTGGCATGACGGAATTACCGCTCTCAGGCTTACCTGGACTGGACCCTGCGCAAGTGATGGAAGGGGATTAGGATACCCTTGCAAACCTTTTTTGGAGGTCAGAAATTCTGCGCAAGTGATGGACGACCGAGACGCCTACACCACTTTTGTGCGTGTTTTCCTCAGACATGAGACGCCGTCACCACTTTTGTGCGTTTTGTCCTCAGATATGAGACGCCGACACCACTTTTGTGCGTATTTTAAGGGGAATAGCTTATGAATTACTATCATGACATGAGTGTAGGATGAGAGTGAATGACGTGTATAGTCTGGTTACTAAGTGAGGTCAACATGTTCTCAGAAAGGGCAAATTATCAAGATTGCAACAGCGACAACAACTAAGTCACACATCGCACAAATCGCAATTTTAGCCCTAATTTCACCTCAATAAAGAATGTTTCTATTCTATTCTACTCTATTCCATTTTATAGTTCAATACGATTATGGTCCACCCACGCATATATACAGCACAATGAAAGACTAGAAAGATATTGTTTTGTGTTATGAACGTTTGAGCTTTAGAATAGTTTTACATTTATTTTAATTCTTCTTTGGTTATTGATGATTAATGCTGATAAGAAATAATCAAAACCGTAATATTCTTAAAATTTTTGGAAAATGTACATTAACTTTTATAATTACACTCTGTGAGTTGCATACTATTTTACTATCCAACATTGGCTTCGGATACATTTTAAATTTTGGTAGATAATCCATTTTTTCGGCACACCTGCTTGGATAACTAAATCGCCCCTTTTAATTACTACCAAAACTGAGGATTTACGGCGACAAATTAGTACAGCTCAAATATTTATGAATCGCACATTTTTAACCCGTAATCCGCAAGAGCTACCGGACCAAACGATATCGCTAATCCTTTCATTAATTTTTTGCAGTGTGCAATTTTTCCTCTTTGTTATTAGTGGCTGTACGAAATGGGATTTTCCCATTAAAATTAACGAGTCTGGCGTGGCGCATAATGGATCGCATACGAGGGACAACAACTGGGGTTTGTTTGTATTTTTGTCCCGTCAAACTAAGCCTCGATCTTCCGTTGGCGGAAACTGAACTTGACTAGTGAAACGGAATAAACAATGGCGGATTAGCAGCGATGGCTGCCGATGTGCGGATTACACGGTCAAACATATCACAACCTATTACATACAAGATTACGTAGTTACTGTGTTGTACATTAGGACCTCTTCGCGGTGGACGCAACGGGCGAGACCAAAGTTGGCACGAGCGCGCTTAGTGGCATTTGAGTGAAGCTCTGACTCACGGTGTTGCTAACAGTAATGCATTTCACATACGACAGACAATAATTGTTGAGGTAGTATTCCGCATGAAGAAGCAATTATAATTATTTATTTATTATTATTATTTATTTAATTCAGATTCCTAACATTTGTAGTTAAAATGTTCTTGTTATTGTTAATAATACTACTTTTAATGTTATTTATATTTACTTTTCATTTTTAGAATTAAACTTTATATCTAAGATCCTGTAAGAAACAAAAACGTTGAAAAATGTAGTCTCACAAATTATGGTATAAATATTTTTAATATCTAACAACTATTAACAGAGAAATTGTAATCATTGTGAAATTATTACGGAATTCTTCGGCTAAGAAATATTGTTAATTTGATAAAAATGTCAATTTCTCAGTTAATATTTGTTAAATCTTAAACATATTTAAACCATAATTGTTGGGACTAAAGTATTAAATATTTTTTACCTTCCAGGTTTTTACTAAAAGGTTTTTGAGTTGTTTCATTATAAAGATTTTAAATGGCTGCAATTTAAAAATATATTAGGGTTCAAAAATGTAATTTTAAAGGAATATGTAAACTATCAAAATCAAGATTCTTAATAAGTTTCATAGTTTTATCTTAAGTAACTTCTGAGATATTAAGCTTTTTATAAAAGTTATATACTGAGACATATACGGGGAATGGAGTGGATAGACCATAATATGTTCACACGAAATATTTTGTTGTTTTTACTTTCTCCCATATGCGTTAGCATAGAGAAAGTATTATGATCATCCAATAAAATTATTTTTAAAGTTAGTCTAAAAATCCATTTTAGACTAACTTCAACCCAATAAAGTAGTTTTTTAGAAAAAAATGTTGATGTCTGTCCGAAATTCCAAGAAAGTGCACACTCTAGTCTGTGTATGTGCACTTCACTGGAGACCAAACGGATGGAGCAATTTTAATGAAATTTGTATTTATGAGTATTTAACCAATATCTCCAGACCGTTTTTCACTTTTTGGAAATTTTATTTTTCTATAGACAAAAACATTTTAAAAAAATGGAATTCTATCAAAAACGGCTTCTAACGATTTAGGTTAAATCTTCAGGGAAGTTGTGAATTCCAATTTAAAATTTTTTTAGGTAAAAAAAATCATGTATTTAACTTGACTAGTTCTTGAGTTATGACAAAAAAACATACTTGGGAATCAAACTGATAATTTTCAAAGTTTTGATTTTTTAGTGTTTAATATGGGGAAAAGTTTGTGCCTCTGGAATAACCTCATGAAGTTTGGCTGCGCACATACGGGACACCCTGTACATATTTTGTTTTATCTTGTTTTTTTCCGAGATATGACAGGAAATAGTCTGAGTAAAAGTAGCAGTACAAACTATAACGTAATACAAAACTGTATATTTGCGGACAAGACGTTTCGAACATATTCCTACTCACGTTCTCAGGTCAGTGACTACCTAGCTACTCAAAAAGTACAGATATACTATTCAACCCGGGTAGCTAATCTGTAGTAGGCCTATGCCCAACCGTGAGGCCTCAACGTCTTGTTTACCTTGTATCATCGTCTTCAATGTTCCTGAGTTTGTCGGGCAAGCGGCCAGTACTGTCCAGTCCTTCCTAACCCTTCCAGGTGCGCTTGCTTGTGACTCCCCCGAGCACCTTGCTAAGACACCTGCTTCCTTCTGAGGAGCTTGGACTTTGTCGGAAGTTGTAATTAAAACAGCCCGTATCGCACTTCCGGTATCGATTCTCACGGTGCTAGACCTACCGGACAATTTGTAACGTAAAGTCGCAATTCCCAGGGGTGTCTTCCGCCCAAGTGTTTAATCACACATAACGACGTGTTAGACTGATGCTATCTCTTATGAAGTGAGAAATAGGCTGCGGGAATCGTTGTCTTCTGATAGTATCTTGTTTTTAATACATCGCTTGGCCAAATTCTATTACCCTTTTAAATGCCTTGGGACATTTAAATGGGGTATGTATTAGTTTGGTGTAGGCACGGCATGCAAGAGATGTATTTTTAATTTATTCAGTGTTTTGTAATTTTGTCTTAAGAGTCTGCAGAGGCTGTCGGCTATGTTGGTTTTAATCTCATAAGAGCAATGTTATTTGCGATTCCATGCCTTTTCGTTATTTATTGACCAAAAGTTGTGTTAGAGGTGTAATTTTAAAATTTATCTTATTGCACATTGGGTTTGCTTTTGATATTTTGAATACATACACCTTGTTTTCAAAAATATGTGACAATAAAAACTTCAAATTAAATATTTGTTTATATAAAATTAATTAGGAATTCGCAAAGCAATTCCAACGCGCAATTTCATTCTTGATCAAATGCAATTTGTTTGGAAAAAATCACGTGATCATATGTCCGGTTCGAAAATAACATTGTTCTTATGGTATTAAAACCAACATTGCCGACAACTTCCGACAGCCTCTGCAGACTCTTAAGGGGGGTGCAAGTAGTTTTCGTTGAGTTTATTATTTTCCAATTGTATAGTCAACATTAGTTAATATACCTTCCCTTGAGACAGGAAAATACAAATAAATCTTTTTTAACCATTCCATTGGAACTTGTAGCCTTATGAAGTGGTGAGTTTAGCTGATTTTAAATCAAGCATAAGAGAAAACCGTTCAACGTACAATTTTAATTTGTTGTAACTGCTTTTATTGCACATAACATGTTTTTCATTTTTTAACAATTGTAAACATATTTTTAATACTAAAGGTAAAAAATATCTTTTTAACCTTTAAATTTATAAATATTTTTACATTTAAAAAATGAAAAACATCTTAATCCTTTCAGTAATTTATACTACGTACCATACATTTATTGGTGGGTGGGTGGGTCAATACTACCGTACGTGTATGGATGGGTGGGTGGTTCGATCAAAATTTATTTTTGTATTTTTTTTTTTTTTAAGTGGTAGTCTTACTTAAAAATATCAAGACATTTATAAGAATTAGTAGCCTAGCGGTTTTTTGTGTGCTCACAGTGCTAAACGAGAGCAAGAGAGGAAGGACACAGCTTATTATTGGTATTTGTTAGGATGTTGCTGTCCTTGCACCTATGGGACCTAAAGCTTTACGTAGAATCCGAACCACGTAATGTTGGTCTAATTTTTAGCTAATTTAATGCTTTATTTAAAATCAGCCAAATTCACCAAATTCATAAGGCCACAAGTTCTAATGTAGTGGTTAATATTTTTGCTGTATTTTCCTGTCTCAAGGGAAAGTACATTAACTAATTTTGATTATAAAATTAGAAAATAATTAACTCACCGAAAATCGATTGCACCACCTTTTAAGGTGACCGTTTCCCTAACTAGCAAGTCACCGCTGGGAAATAGTAGATATGAAATTTTACGCCAACCAGCCAAAACATGCTGTTCTATTTCAACTGTACTGTTTGTGTTTACTATTATAATGAGTTAAAATGAGCAGGGTATGATTTTTAAAGGTCCAATACAGTGGACCATATATTAATAGTATGAGTTTTTACTTTCTCTCATATGTGTTAGTATAGAGGAAGTATTGTGATCGTTTACAAGTTGATCTAATAATGAGCACGGTATGATTATTAAAGGTCCAATACAGTGGACCATATATTAATATTATGACTTTTTACTTTCTCTCATATGTGTTAGTATAGAGGAAGTATTGTGATCGTTTACAAGTTGGTCTAATAATGAGCAGGGTATGATTATTAAAGGTCCAATACAGTGGACCATATATTAATAGTATGAGTTTTTACTTTCTCTCTTATATGTTAGTATAGAGGAAGTATTGTGATCGTTTACAAGTTGGTCTAATAATGAGCACGGTATGATTATTAAAGGTCCAATACAGTGGACCATATATTAATAGTATGAGTTTTTACTTTCTCTCTTATATGTTAGTATAGAGGAAGTATTGTGATCGTTTACAAGTTGGTCTAATAATGAGCACGGTATGATTATTAAAGGTCCAATACAGTGGACCATATATTAATAGTATGAGTTTTTACTTTCTCTCATATGTGTTAGTATAGAGGAAGTATTGTGATCGTTTACAAGTTGGTCTAATAATGAGCACGGTATCATTTTTAAAGGTCCAATACAGTGGACCATATATTAATAGTATGAGTTTCTACTTTCTCTCATATGTGTTAGTATAGAGGAAGTATTGTGATCGTTTACAAGTTGATCTAATAATGAGCACGGTATGATTATTAAAGGTCCAATACAGTGGACCATATATTAATAGTATGAGTTTTTACTTTCTCTCATATGTGTTAGTATAGAGGAAGTATTGTGATCGTTTACAAGTTGATCTAATAATGAGCACGGTATTATTTTTAAAGGTCCAATACAGTGGACCATATATTAATAGTATGAGTTTTTACTTTCTCTCATATGTGTTAGTATAGAGGAAGTATTGTGATCGTTTACAAGTTGATCTAATAATGAGCACGGTATGATTTTTAAAGGTCCAATACAGTGGACCATATATTAATAGTATGAGTTTTTACTTTCTCTCATATGTGTTAGTATAGAGGAAGTATTGTGATCGTTTACAAGTTGATCTAATAATGAGCACGGTATGATTTTTAAAGGTCCAATACAGTGGACCATATATTAATAGTATGAGTTTTTACTTTCTCTCATATGTGTTAGTATAGAGGAAGTATTGTGATCGTTTACAAGTTGATCTAATAATGAGCACGGTATGATTTTTAAAGGTCCAATACAGTGGACCATATATTAATAGTATGAGTTTTTACTTTCTCTCATATGTGTTAGTATAGAGGAAGTATTGTGATCGTTTACAAGTTGATCTAATAATGAGCACGGTATCATTTTTAAAGGTCCAATACAGTGGACCATATATTAATAGTATGAGTTTTTACTTTCTCTCATATGTGTTAGTATAGAGGAAGTATTGTGATCGTTTACAAGTTGGTCTAATAATGAGCACGGTATGATTATTAAAGGTCCAATACAGTGGACCATATATTAATAGTATGAGTTTTTACTTTCTCTCATATGTGTTAGTATAGAGGAAGTATTGTGATCGTTTACAAGTTGGTCTAATAATGAGCACGGTATCATTTTTAAAGGTCCAATACAGTGGACCATATATTAATAGTATGAGTTTTTACTTTCTCTCATATGTGTTAGTATAGAGGAAGTATTGTGATCGTTTACAAGTTGGTCTAATAATGAGCACGGTATCATTTTTAAAGGTCCAATACAGTGGACCATATATTAATAGTATGAGTTTTTACTTTCTCTCATATGTGTTAGTATAGAGGAAGTATTGTGATCGTTTACAAGTTGGTCTAATAACGAGCACGGTATTATTTTTAAAGGTCCAATACAGTGGACCATATATTAATAGTATGAGTTTTTACTTTCTCTCATATGTGTTAGTATAGAGGAAGTATTGTGATCGTTTACAAGTTGGTCTAATAATGAGCACGGTATCATTTTTAAAGGTCCAATACAGTGGACCATATATTAATAGTATGAGTTTTTACTTTCTCTCTTATATGTTAGTATAGAGGAAGTATTGTGATCGTTTACAAGTTGGTCTAATAATGAGCACGGTATCATTTTTAAAGGTCCAATACAGTGGACCATATATTAATCGTATGAGTTTTTACTTTCTCTCTTATATGTTAGTATAGAGGAAGTATTGTGATCGTTTACAAGTTGGTCTAATAATGAGCACGGTATGATTATTAAAGGTCCAATACAGTGGACCATATATTAATAGTATGAGTTTTTACTTTCTCTCTTATATGTTAGTATAGAGGAAGTATTGTGATCGTTTACAAGTTGGTCTAATAATGAGCACGGTATCATTTTTAAAGGTCCAATACAGTGGACCATATATTAATAGTATGAGGTTTTACTTTCTCTCATATGTGTTAGTATAGAGGAAGTATTGTGATCGTTTACAAGTTGGTCTAATAATGAGCACGGTATGATTATTAAAGGTCCAATACAGTGGACCATATATTAATAGTATGAGTTTTTACTTTCTCTCATATGTGTTAGTATAGAGGAAGTATTGTGATCGTTTGCAAGTTGGTCTAATAATGAGCACGGTATGATTATTAAAGGTCCAATACAGTGGACCATATATTAATAGTATGAGTTTTTACTTTCTCTCATATGTGTTAGTATAGAGGAAGTATTGTGATCGTTTACAAGTTGATCTAATAATGAGCACGGTATGATTTTTAAAGGTCCAATACAGTGGACCATATATTAATAGTATGAGTTTTTACTTTCTCTCATATGTGTTAGTATAGAGGAAGTATTGTGATCGTTTACAAGTTGATCTAATAATGAGCACGGTATGATTTTTAAAGGTCCAATACAGTGGACCATATATTAATAGTATGAGTTTGTACTTTCTCTCATATGTGTTAGTAGAGAGGAAGTATTGTGATCGTTTACAAGTTGATCTAATAATGAGCATGGTATGATTATTAAAGGTCCAATACAGTGGACCATATATTAATATTATGAGTTTTTACTTTCTCTCATATGTGTTAGTATAGAGGAAGTATTGTGATCGTTTACAAGTTGGTCTAATAATGAGCACGGTATGATTATTAAAGGTCCAATACAGTGGACCATATATTAATAGTATGAGTTTTTACTTTCTCTCATATGTGTTAGTATAGAGGAAGTATTGTGATCGTTTACAAGTTGGTCTAATAATGAGCACGGTATCATTTTTAAAGGTCCAATACAGTGGACCATATATTAATAGTATGAGTTTTTACTTTCTCTCATATGTGTTAGTATAGAGGAAGTATTGTGATCGTTTACAAGTTGGTCTAATAATGAGCACGGTATCATTTTTAAAGGTCCAATACAGTGGACCATATATTAATAGTATGAGTTTTTACTTTCTCTCATATGTGTTAGTATAGAGGAAGTATTGTGATCGTTTACAAGTTGGTCTAATAACGAGCACGGTATTATTTTTAAAGGTCCAATACAGTGGACCATATATTAATAGTATGAGTTTTTACTTTCTCTCATATGTGTTAGTATAGAGGAAGTATTGTGATCGTTTACAAGTTGGTCTAATAATGAGCACGGTATCATTTTTAAAGGTCCAATACAGTGGACCATATATTAATAGTATGAGTTTTTACTTTCTCTCTTATATGTTAGTATAGAGGAAGTATTGTGATCGTTTACAAGTTGGTCTAATAATGAGCACGGTATCATTTTTAAAGGTCCAATACAGTGGACCATATATTAATAGTATGAGTTTTTACTTTCTCTCTTATATGTTAGTATAGAGGAAGTATTGTGATCGTTTACAAGTTGGTCTAATAATGAGCACGGTATGATTATTAAAGGTCCAATACAGTGGACCATATATTAATAGTATGAGTTTTTACTTTCTCTCTTATATGTTAGTATAGAGGAAGTATTGTGATCGTTTACAAGTTGGTCTAATAATGAGCACGGTATCATTTTTAAAGGTCCAATACAGTGGACCATATATTAATAGTATGAGTTTTTACTTTCTCTCATATGTGTTAGTATAGAGGAAGTATTGTGATCGTTTACAAGTTGGTCTAATAATGAGCACGGTATGATTATTAAAGGTCCAATACAGTGGACCATATATTAATAGTATGAGTTTTTACTTTCTCTCATATGTGTTAGTATAGAGGAAGTATTGATCGTTTACAAGTTGGTCTAATAATGAGCACGGTATGATTATTAAAGGTCCAATACAGTGGACCATATATTAATAGTATGAGTTTTTACTTTCTCTCATATGTGTTAGTATAGAGGAAGTATTGTGATCGTTTACAAGTTGGTCTAATAATGAGCACGGTATCATTTTTAAAGGTCCAATACAGTGGACCATATATTAATAGTATGAGTTTTTACTTTCTCTCATATGTGTTAGTATAGAGGAAGTATTGTGATCGTTTACAAGTTGGTCTAATAATGAGCACGGTATGATTATTAAAGGTCCAATACAGTGGACCATATATTAATAGTATGAGTTTTTACTTTCTCTCATATGTGTTAGTATAGAGGAAGTATTGTGATCGTTTACAAGTTGATCTAATAATGAGCACGGTATTATTTTTAAAGGTCCAATACAGTGGACCATATATTAATAGTATGAGTTTTTACTTTCTCTCATATGTGTTAGTATAGAGGAAGTATTGTGATCGTTTACAAGTTGATCTAATAATGAGCACGGTATGATTTTTAAAGGTCCAATACAGTGGACCATATATTAATAGTATGAGTTTTTACTTTCTCTCATATGTGTTAGTATAGAGGAAGTATTGTGATCGTTTACAAGTTGATCTAATAATGAGCACGGTATGATTTTTAAAGGTCCAATACAGTGGACCATATATTAATAGTATGAGTTTTTACTTTCTCTCATATGTGTTAGTATAGAGGAAGTATTGTGATCGTTTACAAGTTGATCTAATAATGAGCACGGTATGATTTTTAAAGGTCCAATACAGTGGACCATATATTAATAGTATGAGTTTTTACTTTCTCTCATATGTGTTAGTATAGAGGAAGTATTGTGATCGTTTACAAGTTGATCTAATAATGAGCATGGTATGATTATTAAAGGTCCAATACAGTGGACCATATATTAATATTATGAGTTTTTACTTTCTCTCATATGTGTTAGTATAGAGGAAGTATTGTGATCGTTTACAAGTTGGTCTAATAATGAGCACGGTATGATTATTAAAGGTCCAATACAGTGGACCATATATTAATAGTATGAGTTATTACTTTCTCTCATATGTGTTAGTATAGAGGAAGTATTGTGATCGTTTACAAGTTGGTCTAATAATGAGCACGGTATCATTTTTAAAGGTCCAATACAGTGGACCATATATTAATAGTATGAGTTTTTACTTTCTCTCATATGTGTTAGTATAGAGGAAGTATTGTGATCGTTTACAAGTTGGTCTAATAATGAGCACGGTATCATTTTTAAAGGTCCAATACAGTGGACCTTATATTAATAGTATGAGTTTTTACTTTCTCTCATATGTGTTAGTATAGAGGAAGTATTGTGATCGTTTACAAGTTGGTCTAATAACGAGCACGGTATTATTTTTAAAGGTCCAATACAGTGGACCATATATTAATAGTATGAGTTTTTACTTTCTCTCATATGTGTTAGTATAGAGGAAGTATTGTGATCGTTTACAAGTTGGTCTAATAATGAGCACGGTATCATTTTTAAAGGTCCAATACAGTGGACCATATATTAATAGTATTAGTTTTTACTTTCTCTCATATGTGTTAGTATAGAGGAAGTATTGTGATCGTTTACAAGTTGATCTAATAATGAGCACGGTATGATTATTAAAGGTCCAATACAGTGGACCATATATTAATAGTATGAGTTTTTACTTTCTCTCATATGTGTTAGTATAGAGGAAGTATTGTGATCGTTTACAAGTTGATCTAATAATGAGCACGGTATGATTATTAAAGGTCCAATACAGTGGACCATATATTAATAGTATGAGTTTTTACTTTCTCTCATATGTGTTAGTATAGAGGAAGTATTGTGATCGTTTACAAGTTGGTCTAATAATGAGCACGGTATGATTTTTAAAGGTCCAATACAGTGGACCATATATTAATAGTATGAGTTTTTACTTTCTCTCATATTTGTTAGTATAGAGGAAGTATTGTGATCGTTTACAAGTTGGTCTAATAATGAGCACGGTATGATTATTAAAGGTCCAATACAGTGGACCATATATTAATAGTATGAGTTTTTACTTTCTCTCATATGTGTTAGTATAGATAGAGCAAGTATTGTGATCGTTTACAAGTTGGTCTAATAATCCTTGTACGGTCCCCTGAACCCAAAAAAGTGTGTTTTTCGAAAAAAAGTTTGTGTCAGTCCGTATGTGTTTCTGTCTGTGTGTATGTGCAGTTCACCGGAGACCAAAGGGATAGATCAATGTTTATGAAATTTGGTATGTAGGTGTATTTAGCCAATATCTCCAGACTATTTTTTCACTTTTTTGAAATTTTAATTCTTTTATTTCTATAGGCAAAAAGCATACAAAAAAGGAATTTTCTCAAAATCGGCACAAACGATTTTGAATAAATTTTCAGGAAAGGTGTGAATTATAATTTAAAATATTTTAGTAAAAACCACATGTCTCAAACTTGATGAGTTTTTGAGTTATGTCAAAAAAAGCATATTTGGGAATCAAACTGGTAATTTTTAAAGTTTTGAGTTTTTAGTGTCTAATATGGGGGAAAGTTTGTGCCAATTCTTAGGAACCATTTATTTACATTAAAATCGTAAATAATGATATGTACAGTTTCACGTTTTTAACTGTAGAAAAATGATAAACATCAAACTCAATGTTTTCAAAAACTAATTTATGATCCACTAGAAGAGATTTCCGTGTTGTGATACGATCATTACAGCAGACCGAACAGTTGAAGAAGAAAGCCATGTTTTTGCGTATTTCCTGGAGCGCGTATACAGGCCCCCTTAAAACACGGTTTACTTGTGAACTTGATAAACTGGCTCCAAATGATTGGAACTCCTTAGTAAATTTGGAATAGACCACATAACATATTTTTGAACTTCCTAATTATTTTCTGGACGTTTCCCCAGAATAAGTCTACCTATTGCTACATGAAGTACTTAGCATTTAAAATCATTTAAAAATTATTTCGATTATTTTGTTAAATATTTCATATTAGATATTGCAAACTAGAAGCGGTGTTATTGTATGCGACAAAAAATAACATTTAAGAAACGCAAATCTCATTACCATTTTTGGTTTTGGACAATACCTTAATTAATTAATAAGCCGAGGCATTTTTAAAGTAGTTTTATTCAACTTTAAGGATCACAGTCCCTCCCTCAATAGGTAATGGTAGTGTAAAGTTCAGTAGTTATGAAATTTGTACCTTGGTTACCTTAATAATGTCAGATGAAAATGTCATTTCATTTATTAGTGCAGGAGACAATTAATATTGTATTGCACAAGTCATTAGCTATTATATCTAAAATTTAGGCATTCATTCACATCAGAGACATTTTCAAACTTACAACTGATCATCCACTCACTCTCGCAATCATCCGTCGCCAATTTTCACCCACTTCCAGCTCAGAGGTCAGTCATTCAATTGGTCTCCCAGTTCCCTTCCATTAACTCGCCCACGTAACGTATTAGTAACGTATTAGACGCTAGAAAGCATTTAAGGCGAATTTTAAACACCTTAGATGTTCTGGAATTCTTAATTGACAGTGGCAATCTATTGATTAGGCGAGCACCTGCTTGTGAGGGCAAGTGTTCGTAAACTACCGTTCTGTATCTCCCAGTCCGGTAATTTTCTCTGCCTCTTGTCTTGTACCCGTGTACGTCACGGCCTCTGGTTAAGGCACATTTCGACAAAAAAAACGGCAGTTTATAAAATGTAAAGACTAGGCAGAGTCAACAGTTGCAAATTTTTAAAAGTAGCCCTGCACGGCTCTCTGCTGCTCAAATTTTCGATAGTTCGGATCGCCTTTTTTTGTAATTTAAACACTCGTTAAATTTAAGGTAATCGTTTCTCCGAAAAGGTAAGTAACCCCTATTTTGTAACACAGGCTGTCAACAGAGGCACAAGCTGTGGTAGATAATTGATTACCGATAACAGTGCTTCCTAGAACATATTACAACATATGGTATATTTTGTGCTGAACTGCGTCATACCCACGTGTACAAGATCAATCAATACAGCTCGGATCAGGTTTATAAAACACAATAACAATTAAATCAGTTTTAACTGTTTCCGTGCATGTTGGGCATATCTGTCTTAAAATTTACTTTTCAATTCGTCTTTTTCTCAGCCAGGGACGTCTCAACTACTGTAATCGCAAATGAACAGATTTAAGAATGTTGGTCTAGTTCTTTTCGTCCTATGTAAAAAATCTTCTTTTTTTGGAATTCCCATGATATAGTATGGCACCATTTTTGGTCCAAAAAAGCCTCTATCTTGTTTATTAATTTTAAAAAATTCAAATTTTGGTGAATTTTCCTGGAGGTTTCAGACGAAGAGCTTTTGTTCGTTTGTACATGATCGGGGTAGCACGTCGGTTGTTAAGTGCTTTAACATTTAGTGTCACTTTATTGAGCTTTATGGTATATAAATAAACCCCGAAATATTGACAATATTCCTACAGACTTCCTCCTACTCAATAACGAGAATTATGAAACCTATTATTTTTTATAATGTAAAAAATTTTTTAAAGCACGATTTTTGTTGAACATGCTTTTATTTTATGACTTAGGACTCTTCGCACAATTACTCTTTACTTACAATGATTTAACAATAATAAAAACTTACGTTGAAACTCACCACTCGCTATGCAAAAATATATAGATAGCCCTAAGGGTCTGCAGATATAATCTCCGTCGTAGATTTATATGACGTAAATGCGTTACAGCGCTTTCCCTAATGACTTTTTAGGAAATTATAATTTTTACAAAGTTAGAAAGATCGTAAAAGTTACTAAAGAATAAACTTTTTAAAATCTTGAATTTTCATTTGTATTTTCAAAAAAGTTCAAAAGCTGTAAACAAAACTTCACAATTTTATATTGCATCGCAAATCAAGATTTATTGACAGCTAAAAAGTGGATCCAATAGTATATTTTAAGCTCATTCAAAAGATACATAAAAAATACAACAAATCATTATTATTTGTGCTTTACCGCATTTAACATTGCCATCACTGGATCCAATGTAGCAACAGCCTCTGCAGACTCTTAAGTACTGTTGACAAAAAAGCACTACTAAGTAGTGGTGTCGGCTACTTGGCTCTTGTATACAAACAACCGCACCACGAGGGCTGGAATGTCAGGGCAGATGTCTGGGTGTGTGTCCCGGTAAGTGGCTGTAGTGTGGCGGTCCTTTGGTCTGACACAGAGGTGACCGCCGAGCTGCCAGGAGACCCAAACACGACACGAGACATCATGTCACTCACATGGTCCCGAGTGCAGGCGTATATGTACCATGGTAGGGTAGATGTCTACGTGTGTGTCCCAGTAAGGGGCTGTAGTGTGGCGGTACTTTGGTCTGACACAGAGGTGACCGCCGAGCTGCCAGGAGATCCAAACACGACAGGAGACATAATGTCACTCACATGGTCCCGAGTGCAGGCGTATATGTACCATGGTAGGGTAGATGTCTACGTGTGTGTCCCAGTAAGTGGCTGTAGTGTGGCGGTCCTTTGGTCTGACACAGAGGTGACCGCCGAGCTGCCAGGAGACCCAAACACGACACGAGACATCATGTCACTCACATGGTCCCGAGTGCAGGCGTATATGTACCATGGTAGGGTAGATGTCTACGTGTGTGTCCCAGTAAGTGGCTGTAGTGTGGCGGTACTTTGGTCTGACACAGGTGACCGCAGAGCTGCCTGGGGACCCAAACACGACACGAGACATCATGTCACTCACATGGTCCCGAGGGCAGGCGTGTATGTACCATGGTAGGGTAGATGTCTACGTGTGTGTCCCAGTAAGTGGCTGTAGTATGGCGGTACTTCGGTCTGACACAGAGGTGACCGCCGAGCTGCCAGAAGACCCAAACAAGACACGAGACATCATGTCACTCACATGGTCCCGAGGGCAGGCGTATATGTACCATGGTAGGGTAGATGTCTATGTGTGTGTCCCGGTAAGTGGCTGTAGTATGGCGGTACTTTGGTCTGACACAGAGGTGACCGCAGATCTGCCAGGAGACCCAAACAAGACACGAGACATCATGTCACTCACATGGTCCCGAGGGCAGGCGTGTATGTACCATGGTAGGGTAGATGTCTACGTATGTGTCCCGGTAAGTGGCTGTAGTATGGCGGTACTTTGGTCTGACACAGAGGTGACCGCAGATCTGCCAGGAGACCCAAACAAGACACGAGACATCATGTCACTCACATGGTCCCGAGGGCAGGCGTATATGTACCATGGTAGGGTAGATGTCTACGTGTGTGTCCCGGTAAGTGGCTGTAGTGTGGCGGTACTTTGGTCTGACACAGAGGTGACCGCAGATCTGCCAGGAGACCCAAACAAGACACGAGACATCATGTCACTCACATGGTCCCGAGGGCAGGCGTGTATGTACCATGGTAGGGTAGATGTCTACGTGTGTGTCCCAGTAAGTGGCTGTAGTGTTGCCACCCCAGAAGGGATTCTAACAGGGTTTACATGTGTTTGTATGCGTTGCATATCCATATTTGTTTACTAGCAGTTGCTTCGTACTCTGAACATTTTCCATTGTACTTTCCTGTTCAATGTTAGGAGTAGACTATCTACTATTTAGAATAGGTTTTCTCGTAGTTTTTTAAAAAAAATATAGAGTAAATTATAGTTTTAAGTTTGTAAACTTTAGTTAAAAAATTGTGTAAAATCACACACTTATGATATTGAGGGGAAAGTCTACACTATCAGAATGTATGTTGGGTGGGTGGGAGGTGTGAAGGCCCCTTACATTGTTTACGATAAGTCGTCTAGATCTAAACCGTATGAATAAACTTACGATCTCAGCCAACGTAAACCTAGAGGGTTCCGTTAAGTTATTAACTGTCACACAAGAACATCATTAGTGCATGGGTTCAGTTTGACAACCCAAATACACACATACTTAGTGGCACAACCATCTCACCTACATGTCATAGTCCAGTCATTCGAACTGTGAACCAGATTTCAAATAATTCCCCCTCAATAATCAAGCAATTAACATTGCTCCATAAGAATCAATGATTGTAATTGACGCTACTTCAGAGAGCCCCAGAAGGCGTCTCCAAAATGTTCTCCAGGCCGCCACTGGAGTGTTCTCCAAGCCGCCACTGAAGCCCTCCCTCTCCGCACTCAACTTGATGACTGTAATCAACAACCCCATTGGACACCACACACCAATCCGCGCCCATCCTTGGACTTGTGCAAGCTATAATTCATCCATCCACCTGCCGTATAATTCCCAAAGATTATTATCCCAAATGGATTCGTCTTCTGAGTCAGCACAGCTACCATCTTGAACAAAAGAACGCACACTTTTACCACATTCGCCAGCTCTAGTGGCGTAATCTTGTAATCCAGCTACTTGGAGAAATGTTTTTGGAGTGACCAGGTTGTGTACTCAATATAAACCAGTAGAATGGATGTCCACTCAATGGTTACCATCATCAAGATGCCCACAGGTGTGACACTGGTTGATACTCCTTGAGAGTCTATAGGAACTCAAATATAGATGGCGTGGGAATTTCATTACAAATGTAAAACTATTAGTGCTACTTTGACAATACTTTGTACGCCTTATATTTGAGTACCAAATACTGGACCTCTTTTTAGGCTCTAGCATTGAAGTATATACAGGGTGTCCCGAAACTCCCAGAAACTTTTTTTTTATCTCACAAACTGTTTTACATAAAAAACTGAATTTTGGTATGAAATTTAATGTTAAAATTACACAGTTCGTGTAAAAAGGCTGTATGTATAAGTTTATTGGTTTAAAAATGGCTTTCTAAAAATTTCACATTCAAATATAAAAAAAACTAGCCTACATATTTTACCCAAAAACGTTCAAATACCAAATTTGTGGACTTTATTACGCCAAATCCAACGGTGTCAGTTTAAAAGATCGGGTGATAAAAAACAGAGGACTTTTTTTGGCTGAAAGCATTGTCATCTGTATACTCTTTACCGATATGGCGATGCTTTCAGTCACAACAAAATAAGTTTCCTCTCTTACTCATAATACGCAACAAGTTAAGTAAATGTCTTTCCTCTGAATCTAAATTAAAATAAATTATATTCCCATAGTTGAATTTCAGTGTTCTGAAAAAAGTATCAATTTACAAAATATCATGCTTGATTTTAAATATTGTTGTGGTTGGGTAAGTAAAAATAGGGTTGTGTTTGGTTGTTTATTTTCTCAAAACGAAAGGAATTATCATTTTAAAAGAAGGTGTACTTGCTTATTGATAACGTAAATAAGTTTATATGGAAAAATACTACTTGGCACGAACTGTGCATTAAGTAACAAAGCCAATATTCAACGTTTGGATTACAAACCATTTACTGAATAAGTCACACAACTTGCTTTTACGTCCACATTAAATCCCGAACATAAATTCAATGTACAAAGTATTTTGATACATTTAAAACTTACGTCATGTTATTAATTTTTCACTGATCCCAATTAATTAATTATTACTAGGGCTTTGGCCGGCACTCTTAGTTAATATATATATTTTTTAAAGAAAATAAAAGCCATTTTTTGGTTGATTATTGTCTGAGGAAGAGATAATGTTTCGCGTGGCTACTCTCCATTAGTTGGGCTCAATATACCTTGCGATCATCAGTCGTCATCATACAACTGTACGATGCTGGCTTTAAAAATAGCCTTTGTGTACTCGAAGCAAAGTTATCAAATGTTCCATGTCCATTCAATGATATAAATATTCACTTTTGATTGAAACACGTAAAATTAATAATGCATACGTGCTAATTTTATTTTTACTATCAACGTTATTTTTTTTAAATTCATACTTAATATTTTCAATTCGTGTATCTCTATATGTCAGTTGTCTTTTTATACTAAAAAAACAACTAATTGTTATTTCGTGATGTAGGCTACACCCTGCTGTTATTTTATTGTTTTCTAAATGAATTGCCATTAACAAGCTAATAATTATGTATGGACGAATATTATTAGCTTCGTTTACAAACCACGCAGACACACTCGACCGTTCCTTAATTACTAATAGAATGACTCCAACCAATTAGCTACGGAGCCCGTCTGTAAATCCATTTCAAATGAGTTTGGATTTTATTGCGGGTTTATCACGAACTTTTTTTATTGAAAACGAGCTTTTATCAACTTCTTTACCTTCAATTAATTCTCTCTCGATGATGCAGGCAAATTTATAACGTTACACTTACCAAATTGATTTCTGGCGGCAAAATCGTGCAGGCAGCCAAGATGTTCAATTTGCTTCTTAATATTGTTTTGATGTATTTTGATTTCTTTAAAATGAGGAAATATGGGATTCTTGAGACCTAAGGACTCTGCCGTGGGCCTCTCGGGTACACACTCCCCTAGTTGATCTACATGCACTGTTCAGTACTACTACCTCTGGGTTTTCAATGTTATGAGACAGTTTGGATCTTTGAAAAAAAGCGGCCCTCCGCGAAAAACGCCAAAAACATAAGTTCCTATTTCAACGTTTAGGTTCGTTACACTTGAAGTATCATTTAAAAGGTAATGATCAAATTTTTGTGAAACATAATTCTTTTTGTAAAAACTAAGTATTTCCATACTTGGTTAAATATGTGAAACTTTAAACGCAATTCTTCATAATTTAATATTTAAAACCTTATAATACCAACTTATGGTTCACTAGAATGGACTTTTAATAACCATAAAGTGTTCACGATAACTCATTATACAAATAAACACGAACCGTACAGTTGAGATAGAAAATAGTCGACTTCCCAGCGGTGGCTTGTCAGTTTGGGAGACAACCACCTTTTAAAGTCCTTATATCCAATAACTTGGCAATATATTGAAGATATACCTGTCCCTAAAGTCCGATTGAAGCATTGTTATAGTAAACATCGTGGTGATAACTTCCGTACATACACTGAATATACCCTGATTATGTATGTAGTTATAAATGGGTTACTATACATACAACATGGGCTGTACACGTTAATGGTGTATTCGGGGAAGTAAAACCCTCCCAGGGTTGTACTAAAACTTAATAAAAAATAAAATCGTACATGTTACACGAATGACCTCAACCCCATCTCATTTACTTTAAAAATATTTAGCCTACTAATAAAAACATAATTAGTACACTTTTCGTAAATATCAAGTTAATGTAATTTCGTTAAAGGGAACGCGCAGTTTCCGTTCACGAGTGTACAGTCATTCCTATCATAGGAAGCTCTATCTTACCTACTGTAAATATATGCACGTCATTCGTCTCTCGCCTCAGCTGTCATTATACTCACGTGTTATCCCGTCACTGCTATTATCCTTGCAGGCAGGTTGTAATCCACCTGAATCGCTACCGACTCCGCCATCTCATTTTCTAGACTATTATCTCAAATGAATTCAACTTTTCTCACTTCCAGTTGTCTCATTACAACATACTCGTTGTAAATTATAGTTACTTTAGCTTTGCCTAGTTGCCTTTGCCTTGGTTAGTAGCTAAAATAATAAATTTACCAACAAATTTAAATTGAATTACTTAATGTTTAATGAGTTGTTCAAATGATATATTTGTTATAATCCATGATCCACTCGTTATTTCTCGGCCTAAAAGTGTTCAATCCCTCGGATAAACATGACTGTTACTCTACCGTCTCCTGTATTTCTCACGATGAGATTGATAAACCATAAACTGTTTTAGGCCTCGTGGCATTCCACTGTATGATCTCAGCAACTGCAATCATTGCACAACATTCACTGCTTATTTTAACGATTTTTTTAATTCAAGCAACCTTAAGACCAGTTTTGAAACCCTCATTTTTACTGATGGAAAACGAACGAATGTTGAAAACTACCGACCGGTTGTATTAAACCAAGTTTTCGAAAATAGTTAAAGGCTATTTTGTTGAGCTAGTTTCCCTTTACATTTATACTTTTAAGAAATGCTACACAAATTGTAGATCATGTTCTAGCTTATATTTATCAAGATGACAATATGTTTCCTTCGTTCTTCTTCGCCAGGTCGAAACTGCATTGACTCTAAAGTCTTTGATTAGATTAGACATGTATATTTATTCATTTGATAAGCTGAGGGCTTGAGTGAGGTGGATGTCTTCCCCTATAGTTTTCAGTTAAACACAAGTTAGTGACATTTTCTTTCCCCTTTGAGTCCCTCTGGTCTGAGGATGGTTAAAAGTGGTCTAGCCATAGCTATCATCGTAATATTATTTTCCCCCTTATATCGTAAATTGCGTTTAGTTCCTGAAAACTAGATGATTTATCGAGAGCGTCATCTAGGCGAAGTCTTGCCTTCTATATGAGAGGAGTTTCCATAACTCAGTTTTCCTAACATACAGAAGGTTCACCGCCTTGGTAACATTCTATATGTTAATACTGTTATCTCCTACATAATTGACTTCGTACTCTGAACGTTTGTCTATATTGTACTTTTTCCATAGATTTTTTATCAACTACATGATCCCAATGTTAAAAAGAATAATAGCTTATATTTGGTAAAAAAAGCTTTCTCTTAAAGCTTCGCACATCATTTATTAAAAAGATCTCCATTCAATAACCTTGCTTCGGAGAAAAATGTGAATTCCCCAAGGAAACAAGGAGTGACTTGCTCACCCCTCATCGGAGTGTTTATAAAACAGTAGTAACAGGATCTTGGGATGCAAAACATCGGGGTGGTATTACATAAAACATTAACCCCGAGTAACCGATCCGCCCTACACCACCCCTGCAGTCAGGTACGTCAGGGGGAGTCCATGAGAACCCAGTTCATCGACGACGATGAATTTTATTTTCTCGTTGTCCGCTTCGCTGGACGTGTTACGACTTTCAATAAGATAATTACGCGATGTGCGTCGGTCGCGTGTGTTGCCACGCGTGCACGTGTACGCACGGCACCCTTGTGGCGTACTCCCGTCCCTAGGGAAGTCGGCGGTAACTATCGATACTTCGAACTATTGATCCTTTTGGGAGAAAATACTGAACTATTGGGAAGGTCAGGCTGTTTTGGTATTTTTCCGTATCCTCTTATAAATTTTTCATCAACTCATGAAACAAAAAAATACATAACGGTCTAAGGCATTTTAGTGATCTGTTAAACTATTTGTGATGGGAGAGGTTTGAAAACATCAACGATCTGTAACGTTATGTTTATTCATGTGAACGGTCAACATTTGTTTGTGTAAAACGTTGTGACTTATAATTGTAACATCTAACCACCCAATGGTTGTTTTTTACAACTTTTTTGAAGATTATGTATCCAAAAAAGGATGTATAAGTGTAGAAGTACAAAATGGACCATGTGTTTCTAATAATACACTAATGTTAACTGTATTATTGTACCAGTTTACTGTACTGTAGATGTTGTAGCATTAACAAGCCAAACTTTTACCAAACCAAGTCATTAATTTGGTAGGACCACAGTTTTTTTTAATTAACCGAGGCCTTTAGTCAACCCATGTACCATTGGCTATCCCCTAATTAATATTACAAACAATAACCTGGGTAAATATCAAAATAAGTTTAGTTTTACCACTAGGCTATGTTTTTATATGAACATTTTTTTTGTATGAAGTGTTTTATATTGAGAGTTATTAAAGAACTCCAATCAGTTGAAATGTCCTTGAACATCGTTTGTTGTACAGTATTATAATTAGGAAGTATTTACATCTTTATATCCACGCACGTTTCACAAAACAGCTCTCATCTTTTCTTAATTTTCTAGTTTTTACGCACATAGCTTATAACGCTATACAAATATTCATAATGTATTTAATGTTTGCATTTAACTTTTGATTGTTGTTTAGTTGTTGTTGTCTATGGCCTACTGTATATAACAAACGTACTTTTATTGTTACATACAATATATTGTATCCTATATTCTTCACGTATTAATAAAGTGCTTGTTGTATATAACTTACTTTACATCAAAACTTTATATGGTTTCGAAACTTTAGATAAAATTGTATTTTGTTGCATTTTTAAATCTTAACATCTTAGGTTGTTATCTTGTCAGTACATGGTTTGTCGAAACACTTCTAATGTAAGAGCCCACAAAATTGTACGGTGGACAGTGTTATTGGTAAACAGTTGTAAGGCTGCTGCTAATTCACATGTTGATACCAGACATACAAATACAGTGAAAGTAATATGTTAATAAACAAGTAACAGATGTTTATTTATACTGGTGGGAAAATAATAAAGAGACCTCTTTAGTTTTTATAAATAATTATAAAAATATGATAAATATTTTTGTTATTTCGAGCTTATTTTATATAAACGTTTCATAAATAATATTTGCTTTGAAAAAAAGTTTAAAATTTAAGAGAATCATATTTGGTTTTCGCTTTAGTCGGCCTAGGCCTATTATTTACTCACCGATAGGCCTATGAATGTACTCCTGATTTTATCACGACGATTTTGAAAAAGGATTTCCTAAGAGGATTGAAATGTTATTATTATAACTGCAGTATTTAGCAATACAATTTAAAATTAAATAATATTTAAGTGGTAAATAATTTGGAAATTAACGTATTCAGTAGTCTAAGTGTTTAAAGTTACACTTCTGTCTAATACTTAATTTTGTTTATTTTTAACGTAAAAATAAAAAAAGGCACATCGTTACCATTCTGCTGAGGGTCAGTGAACGATAACAATGAAACCATCCATTCAGTCAAATTTTAAACAGATGTTTATAAAATCTTTTTCATGATAAACCGAATCGAACATCGACCACCCCCAAACCACACCCTCCTTATCCCCCCTAGATATTATCTGACTCGTGCCGCGGTGAGCGTGTATTCAAATTCAATGATACAAATAAATGCTATTAACACATCCGAGTGTCGGCCCGGACCCACGACAAAGACTGTGATTGTGATTTACGACTTCCGGGTGAGCAAACACAGATAAACAAATACAGACGACGGAAACAGTATTGCCAACTGTGTGGTATGTAAATAATTATAGTTCATCCGAGAAACAGCGTCTCGGTGATGGATAGATAAATAAATTGTATACACGATGGAATAGGATGAATTGTGTGTTTTTATTTTATAACATCTGGTTAATAATGAGATTTTTTTGTAATTGAACTATTATTTTCTCGTTAAATCATTGAACAGGAAAATTTGTAATGCTTAAGTGCCTGAACGACGTTTATTTCTCTTACAAAAGACCACAACACAGAGAAAAAGAAACAGGGGTTGCTTTCTTATGGCAGCAGCGAACGCTCCAGAGCCAGTTATTAACAGATTACAACTAACGTACACCTTTATATAAACGAAAGTAATAATTACTTCATTTGTCCTTGAGTATTTGGAGGAATATGTAGATATTGATCGATTTTTTATGGTCAATAATTTGTTTTACATCTATTAAATCTTTTAAATAATATTTTTAACAAAAGACTCAATTCGTACATTTTTTAACTATGTGAGTAACGATTCAATTTTATAAAACATTCTGAAGATATGGATTTTAAAACGAAAATTGTTTACTCTAATATTCTAGTAAGACCAAGCAAGTACAGCACGCAGATAGACAGTGCTCCATATTTCTGTACCAGGTAGTAAAGCTCTATGCTTGCCCATAAGAGCCGTACTGCATTCTCAACGTGAAACAGAGTTTAATATGTGTAAATCCATGTTTTTATACATAGTATATATACTATAATCAAGTTTTTAAATCATTACTTGATTTTAAGGTACCTATTAAAACACAAATGATGCAGTAAAATCAAACATTGCTTATATTTCTACGTTAACAAACTCTACTTAGTTGGCCTTCAAATTTTGACAGAAAATATTACACATTTGAAAATTATAAATTCACCTTTAAAATGATTTAATAAGAGTTTTTTGATTCTGCTGGATTCTCTATAGTAAATTAGTTTAATTTTAATCAATTCCAATTAGAAATAATATTTATTATAAAAATTCTTATCTATTTTAAAAAACACATAGATTTTCCTGTAAGAAACTTCTCTTAAATAGCAATGTTTTAACTTTTCCCTCAACCTTCATCCTCAATACCCTGAACGTCTACTGTAGTAAATGTCATCCACGTCGTTGACAAAACAATGCTCGTTACAATGTTAGAAGTCATAATATTGAAATTCCCCTGCTCAAGACTTACTAAATAATTTTTTTTAAAGAGACGTACTAAATACAATGCTGTAAAGTTTTTAATGCTCTAACTGCCTCATTTAAGGAGAATGTTAATGATGAGATTAGCTTTGGAAAGGCGATGAAAAATCTTCTGTTAAATAAATGTTACTGTAGGGTTAAATACTTCTTAACATACCAAATAGAAACTATTTGGTTATACTATACAAGTAAGTTTTTTTTTTTTTTTTTTTTTTTTTTTTTTTTTTTTTTTTTTTTTTTTTATGACGCTATCATACAGGAACTTTGCTGTCAAAATAAAGTAATTTGATTCTGATTCTGAGTAATGGAGTTGAAACAAACAACTAACAAATAATAATAATAAATAGCTCAATAAATAACAAACTCAGTCTAAAGAGTCCCAGCTTCAATGATTTGCTAAAGGGTGGCACGTGGTTAAAGCCAATTAGTCACCGATCAAGCGGGACCACCCAGACTAAGTACTTACTTCGTCCCGAACTGGAATCCGTAGCACGGGAATCAAACAGGTTATTTTTATATGAAACCAAGAACCAATCGTGAACATTTGTATCTTGTGACAGTGGACGTTATAATTGCTCCATATTTCAGTTATCATACGAGGGGAATGTCAGCTTTCGTTACATTTAATTTCAGATTTCGTTCATTACCCGTAAATTGTTTAAATTGACCAATTAGTCTTTTCAGATTTTTTTGGTGAAACACATTTTTATTCTCAATGTAATGAGATAACAGTTGTCAGTTATTTTATCGGTAGTCATACATATTATTTAATGTATGATCAGCTGTTATAAATACGCATTCCTATATCTTATAATGTTATCTTGATAATTGAGGGCAATTAAGCACTTTCTTACCACTCCTAAAAATATGATTTCTGATTGATAAAGTGGTGAAATATGAGTTTATATCTCTTGATGAGGTCGATTTCAACCTCGGTAAACTCGATCTTTTTACCGAAAAATCGAAAACTAGTTTTTTTTATCTGACAGTGAAAAAACCAACTTTTGTTAAAAATACTTAATTATTTTTCAACAGTTTTTTTTTTTTTTTAATTTGACATATTTTTTAGACTAAACACAAATGTATAATTGGTTTTTCAATTAAATTATTTTGTCGGCTCTAAAAATACACTTTTAACTTACTTAACCAAACATAACCTTACTGTATATTTACTCAACAAAAATTCCTAATTTGAGTTAAATTCAGGTGCCTGTCGCCCGTCCTACCGGAGAGAATATAGGTGAATTTTGTATTTTGGTTAATTATTAGTGTTTATAATGATCGCGTAATAGTCGCTAATCGCGATTCACTGTGAAAGTAGTTTTTCCGTTATATATCGACAGAAAAAACACACCAAATTAAAAAAATATATCATTAAAATATTATTTAACTTAATGGTAATATGTCAAAAATGCTCAAAGTTCTGTAACTGATTTTCCGAATATTTCGCCGAAATCCGTGATTTTCGCACAATAATAGGGTATTACGTAGAAATATACACAACTGTTTGACAATTTCAGGCTGTTTTTGAATTTTGTTAGGTGGCAAGAAACTGCATAGTAACCCAAATGGTTTCTAATTTAACTTATCATCATCCACCCAGAGAAATGTAACCACCATTCTCCATTAATATACTTATTTTAACTATATATATATTTTATTAATTAGCATATTAACGGTCGTTTTGGTAGAAATGCAAAACAAGTGAACGTCGTACAATAGAAATGTAATACAATAAAAATACAGAAGGTATAAATACTTATTATGACTGATTTCTGTAAACCACGTTTACCATCCTCAGACTAGATTCCTCCATGAATCAGCCTGGTCTGAGGATGGTAAAGGTGATTTACCGAATTTATCACCATAAATACGGGTTTTATACATTTTGTACTCACTGTAATTCATTTGTGTTGTTTTAAGTTACTTTCTTTTCTTTTGTTCTCTAGTTATTAATTATCTCCCCAAAATTCAACCACGAAAAGACTTTTTAAACAACTAGTCGACAGCCCTTGCTTTGATACGCGGTGTTCTCTAGGCTTGCTCGCCCTTCCCCCCTCCTGGTTCTCTCCAAACCATCACATCAATATACAGCCTCCTGCCGTTTTCCTAAATAATAAAGTTTTACTGTCTAGAGACGCATATAAGTCTACTTTAAGGGGATCAAAACCATGTAAGAGTTAGTAGGAATGACCATAAACATTTCACAAGGAAAATTTAATTAGCTAAGCTTTTATGTCGTGTTTATATATTTTTTATCAGCAGATTGAAATGAATTAAACTAATACCAATGTTACTCTTTTAAAAAATTAAACTTTGAGGGACTGTTTCTACCTCTTATAAAAGGAATTTCAAAAAAATCGTACTTAGTGGGCCTCTAAGATACAAAAGCTAACTCTCCTCCAAATGTCATCAAAATCTGTACAGTGGTTCCGGAGAGTTCGTGATGAGTGAGTAAATAATTTTTTAGATCTTATATATTAAGATAAATTCATTTATATTTTGTAATTTAATATTCTAACGTACATTAGTTAGAAAGTGTATATTAACTATATGAATATAATTTATGAATAGAATCAAAATTAATATATATTTTTATATTGATAAATTATTATTGAGAGATGAAATGCTTCACTTTCTCCTACTTTCAGGAGTTAAATGAATTTTAAAATTGACATTGATAATTATTTTGATCAGTTATTATCGCATTAATAAATATTTGTTAAGTTAAAAACTTTAAATAATAGTTCTTGTTTTAAAATCTTTATTTTTTTATTTTTGTACCCTCTTATTATAGTTTTAAATTTCATGAATCGAATTAAAAAGCAGGCTTGAATTAAGTGTTTGACAGCATAAAATCATTCCATACGGTTTTGCGAATTCCGTTTATTCTGCGGCTTGATTATATTTTGTCATGCCTAAAATTGTTAAGGGGTAAAATAATAAGAACAAGGGTAAGTACAATAGGTCCTTTCTCGATATTGTTGAGTGGGTAAGATGTGTCCATTATAGGGATTCTTATAATAACAGTGGTTCTCAGTCGTAATATTGGAAGATTGGATATCGCTCCAAATTCCTACGAACCCTTAAAATCCCTAGTCACGATAGCTTTTAAACTAAAATGCCTCCACAATAACATCCAGGAAGTAAAATGCCCAAAAGGCGACATTTTGCACTGTATAATTTCTCAACCCCGAAGCATTAGCGAAGTGAAGAACACTTTATTTTTTCTTCTTGTGTCTTTGATGGCATCATCCCCCAGAACCGCGAGGGGCGTTATTTTGGGAGCGGGATGACTCGCGGGTGGAAAGACAGTTATCAGACCGATCTACGGCTAAAAGCCTAAGATAGGTATCGACAAATTGGCTTCTATTGGGAAGCCAGTCAGCCACAGTTGTGAGACAATACCCGCTGCCTTGGGCTAACAAACGACCTCAAGTGTGCAGTGGTATAAACAAACCACATCTTTGTACTTAGCTAAAATTAACAAAAAAGGTTTGCATTAGCGAAATCACAAATTTTTAAAAAATTGGGTACTCAAGCAATACTTAAACAGTGGAAACAATATTATATTTTATAAACACGTTTGTGCACTTACAGTTAAACTCCTGGACGCTGCAAAAGAAAATGCTTACTAGATGATGTTTTAGAGTTACCTTTTAAATTTGAAATGGTGACTGCAACCTAGGAGACCATTATATTGTTTTATGCTATTGTATATTAAAAGTTCAGGATCGAAAGTCCGACATTCTCTTTTGAAACCTCTTTGACTGGGTGAATTTTTTAGGTTGACAAAAATTGAAGTTTCGACAAATTATAGGATAGGTAAAGTTAAGATTTTGAATTCTAGAAAGTAAGTACCTGCAGGCGGTTGACTGTGCAGAGAATAGAAACACAGTTGTCACAATTTAGTTTTGAATATTAAACAGAAACCCCGCTTTTAGGCTACTATACTCCCAAATAGGTAAAGTGTAAGATAAGTGGGAATATGCGAGTTCCTAGTTCACTTTTGCTATATTTTAGGTTTACAGTCACTACATTCCTTAAATTATGTACAGGACCGGTTGTAAACATTTTTTGTTCTAGGCTAAACTTACAACTTTGCGGCTGCCCTCCCCCCTATAAAAACCCTGAGTAACATTCTGAAAGGGATTCTTTCTGGCTAAAAGTAATTGTAAATACAAGTGAAATAAATACAAATACTTAAGATTAATGAATACGTATTGAGGCTCAAACATCAGAGTTAACTGTAATTAATATAATGTAATTAGACCATAAAGCCTAATTATATATAAAAAAAGCAAAGCAAAAATAGTGTAAAAAATCAATTTAATACAAGTCAACTTACTAGAAATTCGACAATTTATTTATTTGTAAATTAAAGGCAAAACTCAAAAAGTTTACAATTTCAACATTAAAACGAGATTTCAGAATGCAATCGGTGTCCATTTGGTTTAGTAAATCATTCTCAGTGGCCATTGCTGCCAATCCACTCAGACGTTCATGGAAAATGGTTGATCTAAGATGAGTTTTTAGGTTTGAACTTAGAAAAGGTATTAACCTACTGTTGGCGTACCACCTAAAGCGAAGAGGACTAGCAATGCGAATCTGATAATCCATAACTTGACAAGTTGAACAACTTTAGTAACAAAATAAAATAGTTGATATACGAGTATTACAAAATATATTTTACTAAAAGGTGACTAAGGTTTAATTTGTATTCGTTTATAAAAACAACTGCGAACACTTTAAATTGTTAGCCTATCAAAAAGAAAAGCACCAATATATTTAGAGTTCCCGCAGAAAAGAAAGATACAGAGGTAGCATCTAATAGTGCGCGATATGTGTGTAGAGTTATTATTCATCTCTAAGACGCCGATCGTAAAGATATGGGCGAATATGAGGAGTGAATGAGTGTAGATGAGCGAGTGTAGTCATTGATACTATCTGAGTTCGACTTAGCTCAGAAAGGACTATTTATTAATAGCCCAATAGCCAGAGCAACTATGGGACCTACAGCTTTACGTGGAATCCGAACCACGTAGTGTTGGTCTGATTTTCAGCTAACTGACAAGTCTGACAATCAGTTCTCTTCCCTACACAACATCTGAACCTTGACTACCATTCAACACGGACTCTTCAGACTTCTCTAGTAGTATATACGTTGATGACAACCATTGAGCGGTCGCCGTGTTGGTATTAAGAGGGCCGAGCATGGAACCTATCGCCTACAATCTCCCAAACACTTTGTCCCCAAGTAACTGGGCAAGCACTGCGCCACCAGTGCCGACATAGAGTTAGTATGTAGTAGTTATTTCTTTAGTTTCCCGTGCAGATGGCAGGGCCAGCACCTTTTAATTCCCCCAAATCCTCGAGGATAAACGTAGTAATTATTACTACAGATCTATTTCTAACTGTCAGTAAGGCGTTCACTGCGGTCATAAGAAAGCAATCTCTGTTTCTTTCTTCTCTTTGGAGTTTAATTAACCTAAAATTTAAGAATGCGAATAGATATAGGATGCAATGAGTGAAAGTGTTAATTACTACATGTACGTGTAATCCTTGTCACTTTATGTCCACGGGTTGTTCGTACTTTACTCGTTAACTCACGTCTACAACCGTTCGTATCGACGAGCAAAAACTTCGAGGTACAGTAGTTAACATTTCGCGGTTGACAGGACTCGTATAAACCGTGTTTTTGTATGGAAATGAGCAGATCGTAACAGGACATGTGTGAGTCACGTAGCTCCTGTATGACTTCCAGTCCATTGACCGCCCTAACACCCTGCCAGGGGTGTTTCCGTAGTTGTCGTCCACTTTGAGGGGAACTTCACAAGTTATCTTGTATTAGCTGAAAATAAGTAATCCACTGAACGTACAGGGTGATTAGCACTAGTGTTTAAACATTTACCGGGTTAATGTACATTGTATTTGTAGTAACAGTGGTTTTAGAAATGTTTAATTTTTGAAGGTTTTGTACAAAATTAGTGACTTGTGACTAATAAAGTGAGTTTTTTCTATAATAATCGAAATAAAATACTTAAAAGTGTGTTATACTTTAAAGAACGTTAAATTTCCATCGGAACAAACTGCATTTCGTTAAGATTTATTGCTTTTTATTGTGGTTTAAGGTGCATGAAAGTACAACATTTGTAAGTTTTACAAATTCACTTCTAACTTTAAGACGACTTTTTATTGCCAAAAAGCGATTGTAAAAGGTGCCAAACTAGTTTAAAAACGTTCCTAATAAATCCTCTTTTATTTGGTACACTGGACTTAAAGAACGTCTTTCGTTGGCTGACGTAGCTTTACGTTTGTTAAAACCGAAAGCACGGGTTTTAATAAATTATTTTGCCATGCTTTCACATAAAATAGGATTTATTAGGAAAGTTTTAAAGATAAAATCTAATCAAAAAATCACTTTATTCCAGTTCAATTACACATTAAAATACAAAATTACAAAATAATGTCTCTTGCATAGACTTACTCCTCCAAGGCTCATGTAATATTAATTACTAACAATGGTATTCTAGAGATATTTACAAGAAAAAACATTACATCTTAATTATTTTGAATGATTTAATTCTAAAAACGTAACTCTTACAATTATGAAAAGTTTCACCTTTCACATTCGCTTTTTGGCAATAAAAAGTCCTCTTAGAGTTAGAAGTGAATTTGTAAGACTTACAAATTTTGTACTTTCATGCACCTTAAACCACAATAAAAAGCAATCAATCTTAACGAAAAGCAGTTTGTTCCGATGGAAATTTAATGTTTTTTAAGAATATACTTTTGAGTATTTTATTTTAATTATTATAGGAAAAACTGACTTTGTTAGTCAAAAGTCACTAATCTTGTAAAAACCTTAAAAAATCGCTTTTTAAAGAGAAATTTGGATAAAACATTTATAAAACCTTGTTTTATCCAAAATACCATGTGCAATAACCCGGTAAAATTTTAAACACCAAGTGCCAATCACCCTGTATTTTACATAAATTCGCTTGGATAACTAATACAAATCACAAACAACCATTGTTGAGTGATAAGTACTCGTATTAACTACATGCCAGCCGGCCACCCTTACACGATCGGTGGTGATCACACGTACCATGTATCAAGCTCGTTTATTATTCATAAAGTTCTCATTTTTATCGTCATTATTTATATATATATATACAATATATCCAGAACTTCGACAATGTCATAAGGCATTATCAAAAAGAAACTTGTATCGTGAACTTAAACCAATAGGCTAGTCATCGACTTTATTCCGAGTCTTGTTCGGAACAGGGTGCACACGATTTTAGATAGAATAGATCAAAAGTAAACATTTTCCGTTAAAATGTTGCGTTCGTTGCAGAGAACGTAAATTTTTGGGTCAGGGTGTGCTGGTCAGTTAAATTTTAAAGGTCAAGGTACAAGAAAATTGACTCGTTCTAGTGGTATCTCTCCGCCCTTCGTTTTAAAATTACTTCATGTCGTAAAATTTTATTGCAGAAACTCAAAGTAATAAACATTTCACTCACATTCTGCATATTCATAAAACTATGACAAAAAACAATCATTTACAAAAAAAAAAAAAAATCAAGAATATTATCTACAATTATGACTAATTTAATTATAACAGGATTGGAGTGAGTTTATTTTGAATTCATAATTAATTACGTTAGAAAGTTCGCCATCTGTAGTGGAACGTCCACTTACTCGCTGATATTATGTCGTATGGTTTGTTGTCAGCTACCAATTGTTAATTTTAAACGCCGTGATAAATATTTGGATCAAGGTTCAAAAGTCATGTTAATATTGTCATGGTATTAATAAGAATAAAAAGTGTAAAGTAATTTCCTATTACGATGCTAAGTCCAATCCATCGAGCCATTTAAGACTTGTTTCACTGATTCTGTTTATGCTGGCTAATCCCTCCGTAAAACAGCGCAGGGGACACTCAGTTACTATGTGGTCCATTATTTGGACAGAATCCCCTAGATATGAGACGCCTGATCTGTCGAAATAAGGTCAGAAAAAACATCAATTAATAGCCCAATAGCCAGGGAAATTTAAGGACCTACAGCTTTACGTGGAATCCGAAACACAGCTATGCATGTATGATACTGATCATTGTGTTTTTCTGAGTGCATTTTTTTTTTTAACTTCAACGCTTGCTTTAAATCGACTTTTGATCCATTTGTGTAGGCCCAATTTATTAAAAGCAACAACAAATAAAACTGACAGAGCATTTTGAAGGTGTAAATGTAAATAATGACATGAGCTGTTTACTGAGTTCTGTAAAAACTTTATTAATTCATTTGTACAGTTTTGACTGTGAAAAATAAGAAGGTCTGATAATATACACACACATAGGAGATTATTTTTGAAGAGATGGGTCTATGAAAGAAGTAGGCTATGTAGTATACAATTATTACGGAGATTGTATGATAAGTAATACACAATCTTCCAAATAGAGGTGTACCTTCCATACTGTACGTGTATGGGTGGATGGGTGGGTCAATACAACTGTACATGTATGGGTGGGTGGGTGGATCAATACCACTGTACGTGTATGGGTGGGTGGGTGGATCAATACGACTGTACATGTATGGGTGGGTGGGTCGGTCAATACCACTGTACGTGTATATGTGGATGGGTGAGTCAATACCACTGTACGTGTATGGGTGGGTGGATCGGTCAATACCTACAGTGACGTGTATAGGTGGGTGGGTGGGTCTTTACTTTTGTATGTGAATGGGTGGGTGGGTCAATACCACTGCACGTGTATGGATGGGTGGGTCGGTCAATACCACTGTATGTGTATGGGTGGGTGGATGGGTCATTACCACTGTACGTGTATGGGTGGGTGGGTGGGTGGGTCAGTAGCACTGCACGTGTATGGATGGGTGGGTCGGTCAATACCACTGTATGTGTATGGGTGGGTGGATGGGTCATTACCACTGTACGTGTATGGGTGGGTGGGTCAGTACCACTGTACGTGTATGGATGGGTGGGTCGGTCAATACCACTGTATGTGTATGGGTGGGTGGATGGGTCATTACCACTGTACGTGTATGGGTGGGTGGGTCAGTACCATTGTACGTGTATGGATGGGTGGGTCGGTCAATACCACTGTATGTGTATGGGTGGGTGGATGGGTCATTACCACTGTACGTGTATGGGTGGGTGGGTCAGTACCACTGTACGTGTATGGATGGGTGGGTCGGTCAATACCACTGTATGTGTATGGGTGGGTAGATGGGTCATTACCACTGTACGTGTATGGGTGGGTGGGTTGGTCATTACCACTGCACGTGTATGGATGGGTGGGTTGGTCAATACCACTGTATGTGTATGGGTGGGTGGATGGGTCATTACCACTGTACGTGTATGGGTGGGTGGGTCAGTACCACTGTACGTGTATGGATGGGTGGGTGGGTCAATACCACTGTATGTGTATGGGTGGGTGGGTCAGTACCACTGTACGTGTATGGGTGGGTGGGTCAGTACCACTGTACGTGTATGGATGGGTGGGTCAGTACCACTGTACGTGTATGGATGGGTGGGTCGGTCAATACCACTGTATGTGTATGGGTGGGTGGGTCAGTACCACTGTATGAGTATGGGTGGGTGGGTCAGTACCACTGTACGTGTATGGATGGGTGGGTCGGTCAATACCACTGTATGTGTATGGGTGGGTGGATGGGTCATTACCACTGTACGTGTATGGGTGGGTGGGTCAATACCACTGTGCGTGTATGGATGGGTGGGTCGGTCAATACCACTGTATGTGTATGGGTGGGTGGATGGGTCATTACCACTGTACGTGTATGGGTGGGTCGGTCAATACCACTGTATGTGTATGGGTGGGTGGGTTGGTCAATACCACTGTTGTGTATGGGTGGGTGGATGGGTCATTACCACTGTACGTGTATGGGTGGGTGGGTCAGTACCACTGTACGTGTATGGATGGGTGGGTCGGTCAATACCACTGTATGTGTATGGGTGGGTGGATGGGTCATTACCACTGTACGTGTATGGGTGGGTGGGTCAGTACCACTGTACGTGTATGGATGGGTGGGTCGGTCAATACCACTGTATGTGTATGGGTGAGTGGATGGGTCATTACCACTGTACGTGTATGGGTGGGTGGGTCAGTACCACTGTACGTGTATGGATGGGTGGGTGCGTCAATATCACTGTATGTGTATGGATGGGTGGGTCGGTCAATACCACTGTATGTGTATGGGTGGGTGGATGGGTCATTACCACTGTACGTGTATGGGTGGGTGGGTCAGTACCACTGTACGTGTATGGATGGGTGGGTGGGTCAATATCACTGTATGTGTATGGATGGGTGGGTCGGTCAATACCACTGTATGTGTATGGGTGGGTGGATGGGTCATTACCACTGTACGTGTATGGGTGGGTGGGTCAGTACCACTGTACGTGTATGGATGGGTGGGTCGGTCAATACCACTGTATGTGTATGGGTGGGTGGATGGGTCAGTACCACTGTACGTGTATGGGTGGGTGGGTCAGTACCACTGTACGTGTATGGATGGGTGGGTCGGTCAATACCACTGTATGTGTATGGGTGGGTGGATGGGTCATTACCACTGTACGTGTATGGGTGAGTGGGTCAGTACCCCTGTACGTGTATATTCAATGTAGTATTGAACTGGAATATTCACGTTGACTTCATAGTTAATATTAGTGTTGATAGATTTCATCAAATATGTCATTGCGAACAAGTAGTTCATGAAGAAAGATGAAGACTGCTTCAATTGAAAATTTAGGGGATGTTAATATTATGTTTATTTACAACTGTATGTACATTTTATGCATAAAAGCTCGCTAGCAATAAAAGGAAGAACCGAAATTCACTGTATCGAAAAACAGGAAAGAAAAAATACTCCGGAAAATCCAAGGCGCAGTCTTCAGAAACGGAATTTAGATGAAATGGTTTACAAAGGAATTGTACAAAAAAGCAGACACTATCTCAGAGGGTTTTAGAAAAACTTTTCGGACACCTTCACAGAATGGGTGAAGATATGATTACCAAACAAGTGTTTAACATAGTGAACTTAAGCCAATTGAATACTAACTGGATCAAAGAAGACTCAGGAGGACTTGGAACAATGCAGAATGGGTGAAGATATGATTACTAAACAAGTGTTTAACATAGTGAACTTAAGCCAATTGAAGACTAACTGGATCAAAGAAGACTCAGGAGGACTTGGAACAATGCAACATTTACGAAGAAGTAATCAATGCAGATATGCTTTTAGACAAAAAGTTAAAAATATAAATTGTTATCACGAAGCAAGATCTACCTGGTCAGAAAACAGGAACTTAGTGAATTAATGAAGAGGTTTTGGGAAGATAAGACGAATCATAAGTGAATATTATGTGTTTTTCAAGTTCTATCAATCTCCCTAAGGGGGTAAAAATAAATAATAATAATAATACATTCAGCACATATCATGTGAAATATTGGAATGTATAAAGATAGAACAATTACTTGTAATAATATTAGATGAAAAAGATATTCTATATTCCCTTATATGCATATATTCCTGAATTTATTTTAGAAATTATTTTGTTTACGTGCTCTTCCAAGTTATAATTAAATATTATATTATTTAGTATATGTATCTTATTTTTTCTCAGTTTTAATTGATATAAAATTAATTTGTTCAATATTTCATAAAGTTATGTTAGTTTCAAAAATGTATAGTGTTTGTCAGTTCTGTTTCGATTGGAATTCAAAATGATTTAGTTGTGTTTCGGACGTTTCCAGATTTGAGTCATCTGCATGTATACAAAATATTACAAGTTTTCCCGCCTGGGGCTGTGAAAGGGTCGTGGGGGTGCACGGTCCACTGCAGCATCAAGTGGCTTGGGAACCATCTCAACACATTGACAGCCGTCATACCAGCTTCAAAATGTGCTCTGGACCAGATAATTCGCCACTGTTTTGACCGTGGAAGGGTGCGCTTGCTACCTTTGTGACGGCGGGGTGGGAACCTTGACCGACAAACAAACCTGAGGGAGGCCATTAATTATTGTAGCATGCTCAAACACTCGGAACGATTTGCCAACAAAATGTAGTAATTATGGAGGACTATTCAACTGTGAGATGTAATTTACAATTATCAAGTGTTCTGTCTGCCTTTTTAAGTTGAGCAACCGACGTAATCAAGAAAGCCGGGGGTTGTGTAACCCTCCAGTAATAATCACTATTCCGTCGTTCACACATATGAAAACAGAAGTGTTCTCACTTATGATAAATCATTGAAAAATCCAAAATTTTCATTGCGAAATTTTAAAGTTTTTGCAGTGAATTGGTTAACGCATTCTCTTTCCTAACAGATTTTGAGTTGGTCTGTTGAGTTCGGTATAGTGTGAATAGCAGCCCCTCTTAAAGGGGGGGGGGGGTTCAGTACATTAACGCTAACTGTGCTCATTAATATGTTATATACGTTTTCGTATTTTCTAAAACTATGGGTAGAATACGCATTAAAAATGTCACAGCCATTAAATTCTCAAGATGTGAATACTACAAGAGTTTACAACTTACAGAAAAATAGGTTGCCCAGCCGTGCAATTGATGTTAGTTTGATTAAATAGAATTTAGTAAAAAATGTTTGTTGATTTGTAGTTGAACAAAACAATCATAAACAATCCAATGCTAATAAATAACTTTCAAACAACATTTGATTTTTAGTGTCCAGTATATCGCACTGAACCTTCTGGATTGGAACAATGAATATAAAGTTATAGATGTGTATTAATTGGCTGGAACGTACTGCTTAGAGAAGGGAGCTCAACCAGACAGTATAGCCGAGCCTTAAGGCGTCAAGACAAAATCTATTATTAGTTGGCTGGAGCGTACTGCTTAGGGAAGGGAGCTCAACCAGACAGTATAGCCGAGCCTTAAGGCGACAGGACAAAATGTATTAGTTGGCTGGAACGTACTGCTTAGGGAAGGGAGCTCAACCAGACAGCGAAGCTCCTGCTTAACTTTGTTACGTAAAAGTCGATACTGTAACATAAGTTCTGGGTCTCTTGATCTTTTAGCTCTATGCTATATACCGTAGAGCTAAAAGATCAAGAGACCCAGAACTTATGTTACAGTATCGACTTTTACGTAACAAAGTTAAGCAGGAGCTTCGCAATGCTAAGCTGCGATATATACATAACTTATTTCCAGATCGAGGAATTTCATCAGCCTCCATGTGGAGAAATATAAAAAGTCTTGGTTGTGGGAAACAAAAAACCACCCTTCCAGTCAATATTCCTTTAAATGATCTAAATGAATTTTTTATTTCATCTTCCATTCCAAACGACCAAGACATTGTTAAATCATATGTAGAGGAACTATCTAACCAACCCAATCCACCTTTACCTTTTGAAAGATTCTCTTTTAAACATGTCCTTGAAATTGATACTCTAAGGGCTTTTCGTAAAGTTACCAGTAATGCAACAGGAGTGGATGGTATTTCGATTAAGATGATAAAAAAAATACTCTTTGCTGTTCTTCCTGTCATTACTGCTATATTCAATAAGTCATTGGCCACAACTACTTTTCCTAGCTTATGGAAACATGCCCTTGTTCTCCCATTAAACAAAGTACCTGTACCATCAGAAGCCAAACATTACAGGCCAATTAGTATTTTGCCCACCATTTCTAAATGCCTGGAAAAGATCGTCCATTTACAAATAAACACATTTCTGAATAATAATAATATTCTTAATACATATCAATCAGGGTTTCGTTCCAGCCATAGTACAGAAACAGCTCTTCTCTGTGTCACAGATGACATTCGAAGAGCCATGGATCTTAGAAAATGTACAGTCTTAACTTTGTTTGATTTTTCTAAGGCATTTGACTGCGTGGATCACTCCCTTCTTCTGGTTAAACTCCAGAATTTAGGCTTTTCAGATAGCAGCATATGTTGGATTAGATCTTACTTAGCTGATCGTCAGCAGTGTGTGCGTGTGGGCGATAGAACTTCAATTTTCAAATCTGTTTCATCTGGTGTTCCTCAAGGCTCGATTTTGGGTCCACTGCTATTTTCCCTATATATTAACGATATTAGCTCAGTCTTATCCTTCACGAAACATCACATGTATGCTGACGATTTGCAAATCTATGCTCACTCCTGTATTAGTACCTTAAACGAAACAATAACTTGTATTAACCTAGATATTGAAAATTTAGTCAAATGGACCAAAAATCATGGCCTTAAACTTAATGAGGATAAAACACAGCCCATTATTATTTGTTCTTCTCGCCTTCACACCAAATTCAGTATAAACAACATCAAACAAATTCTAGTCAATGGCAACCCTCTGCCTTTCTGTACCTCAGTTAAAAATTTAGGTGTTATTTTTAACCAGAATATGACTTGGGAAGAAGAAGTGCTTAGTGTTAGTAAAAAGGCTTTTGGTTCTATCCATTCCCTCAAACAACTTCAATACTTTCTCCCAGTAAAAATAAAGCTTCGTCTTGTAAAAGCACTTATCTTTCCACATTTCATCTATTGCAACTCTGTGTACAATGACATGACTGTGGCTTTGGCTAATAAACTTCAGGTTTGTCAAAATTATTGTATTAGATTTATTTTTAATTTAAAATATGATGATCATATCTCTCAATACTATATTCAAAATTCCATTCTTAAATTGGCCGACCTTAGATTATTAAAAATATTGAGTATTTTGTTTTTAGTACTTAATGATGGGAATCCGAAATACCTCTCTCAAAACTTTCAATATAACTCAAAAATTGGTGCAAAGGAGACACGCTCAGCCTCGTCAATATTACGTATTCCTCTTCATAGAACATCTTTCTACACAAATTCATTTTCAGTAACTGCCTGCAGAGAATGGAATAAACTTTCTCCATATTTAAAGAGATATGACAGTCGGGCTCGGTTCACAGCATCATTGAAAACCTTTCTTTTTGAACGGATGAGTCTGTGATGGTAGCTGGGGATGGGGTCTGGGATTAGGGTCGAACGAGTGTATGAGTGAGAGAATGGTAAAGTTGATAATATGTTAGTAGTTGATTTAGTTTATATTATTTGCTTCTTTGTAATGTTATTATTATTATTTTTCTTTAGTTTAGTTCTGTATTTCATGTTTTAGGCTTTGTTATATTACTATTTTAACATAAAAGGGTTAACTGTAAGAGAGGACTTATTAGTCCTAAGTTCGCCAATTGTATAAAACACTTTTGTACAATAAAGCCATTATTATTATTATTATTATTATAGCTGAGCCTTAAGGCGTCAGGACAAAATGTAATCCCAGTCCCCACCCCACCACCTGTTATAAAGCTGGAAGGTCACTTGCCGATTTCAGTCTCAGAGAAACCACTGAGGATGCCACATCACAGTATGGGCGAAACGTCTGGTTATCTTGTAAATATTGTAGATAGTACCTTGACGCGGTTGTCACCGGAAACTGCAGATTCTAGTTATGACACCGGCCGCTTAAGCCTAAGTGCTAAGATTAAAAACAGCCTTGTTTAAGGGAACAATGGGAGTTTAAAAACAATTATTTTTGCCGGTTACGATCGGAAGCACAGATATGTGGGCTACAGACTGCTTAACATAATTAATTACACGTTGTGGACCCGCATGAATGCGTTTGTAACGGCAGCCTGTGGACCGCCAAGAGGTTGACGATGACGTCACAGTTGTAGCCAAGAGGTTACGATAAGGACATGTATTGTATGTGGCCTGCAGTTTAGTATAGAAAAATGTGGTACTCTTCAATTCACTAATAAGTAAACTTAATAGTAAATTAATTACTAAATATAATTTAAAATATATTTTATTATTACTCATAAAGCTATCTTTTTATTTAAAACAAGCAGCGTCCGGGCGAAATGTTTTTGGCTCCAAGGATTTTTAATTTAGGGGTTTTCGACCACGAGACATCGATTGGCACCGGTCTCAACTGTGGGAAAATTCTGATTTCTGCCCCAGAGGCTCCTAGACGTCCCGTGTTATCAGCCTCTAGCAGAAAAAAACAATATGGAACATTATCGACTTTTAGCAGAGAAAAATATTCATCACAGCTGATTTGATAAGAGGACAACCCGCATCAACGAACAACAGCTGATTTAAAGAATTTTCCCGGTTTTTATTATTTTTGTGCGGGTTTTCCTTCCTAGATTTAGTTACTAGTATTTAACAGTCTGCAGAGGATTCCGGCCATGTTGGTTTTAATACCATAAGAGCAATGTTATTTTCAGACCACGCGTATCCAAAATATTCAGTTATTTTTTACAGATTTCTTAAATCAAATTTAATTTTATTAATAATGAAATGACACGTTGGAATTGCTTCGCAAATTCCTAATTAGTTTTATAGAAAAATTATTTAAAATATTTAATTTTAAAGGATTTATTTTCACCTATTTTTATAAATTAGGCGTGTGTATTCAAAATATCTAAAGTAACCCCAAAGCGCAATATGATACCTCATACACAACTTTTGGTCAATAAATAACGAAAAAATATGGATTTGCAAATAACATTTGTTATTAAGGGATTAAAACCAATAATGGCCGACAGCCTGTGCAGACTCATAATAAAATCAGCTGATTTCGCTCAAGTGACGTCACAGTCTACTGCGCCGCTTCGATATGATACTGTCTGTTCTAGTTACCGTGAACCATATAATATCTTATGTGATTTCAAAACATTCCCAACATATAACAATGAACATATGTTACAGTAGCATTGTGCCTGGTGTCGCCAGCCGTACTGGCCATGACTTTCACTATCGCAAGAATAATTCAATTGTTTACTTTTCAAATTGGATGGAAACTAATTTTCCCCTCCAAGCCAGACGGACACATGCCCTGATGGGAGATACTGGGAGCGCTCCACGCGGCCATCTGCCGCACTAGCATCACACCCTCGCTTTTTAATCAGCGCTTTCGAGTGTTTTGGTAGCCGCCAGATTGGCGAGTCCTGCGCGCGATCTAGCGGAAACATTGCCACTCATGGGCTTCCGGCCTGATCGTCTGCGACTGCCACTGCCGACTTGATCGCGTTCTCATTGAAATTCATACTGTCACAAGCCATTAGTTCGACAAACTGTTGGGGCTCTTTAAATTCCATAGTTTTTATTTTTTTTTTAATACATACTTTTATTTATATCCATGGTAATACCATTTCATGCCTTCAGTATGACAAAAGAAAATGGCGAGGACTACAAAATTCTAACACGTATAAACACTAAAAACAATGCTACCTTTTCAAGTACTGTCGAAACATAAAGTTTAAAACATAGTTAATAACTAAAGTCGAACAATAACAAAGAGGATAAAAACTATTCATCTCTATTATTCTTTATTCATCTCTAAGACGCCGATCGTAGAGATATGGCCGAATATGAGGGGTGAATGAGTGTAAATAAACGAGTGTAGTCATTGTTACTATCTGAGTTCGACTTAGCTCAGAAAAGATAATTTATTAATAGCCTAACAGCCAGGGAAACTATGGGACCTACAGCTTTACGTGGAATCCGAACCACGTAGTGTTGGTCTGATTTTCAGCTAACAGACAAGTCTGACACTCAGTTCTCTTCCCTAGGCCTACACAACATCAGAACCTTGACTACCATTCAACACGGACTCCCCAGACTTCTCTAGTAGTATCTACGTTGATGGCAACCATTGAACAAACTATAACATTAAACACTGCAGATATATGAAATATGACTGTAACTTTCAAGCAGTATGGATAGATATATACTAAATATGATATCTATCAACAATATTTATTAAATGGATATATAGGCCTAGATATAAATATATTGTGATTATATATGTTAGATACATAGCCTACTCAATAGACAAACACAAAGCAATAGACAAATACGACTAGTGGTAACTTAAGTCTAGTGTGAGATCTAGTATCGTAGTAGACTAGTCTAAACAATTAACTAAAACGTGCAAGAATAGGAAATACTAATAGCAATTAATGGCAAGGAACAACAGAGGAACACCGAACACCTTAATGAAAACTATGAAATAGTACAAGTAAACATTTGTTCTGTAAAAACATACAAATAAATAGTATAAATAATGTAATAATACAGTAGGCTACAGCGTAACAGTATAATATAAAATAATAAAGTAAACACTTCATACTGTTGATGCGAACATCCACAGATTAAGAAAGTTAGGTTGTAAATGGTTCCCACAGATAAGGCAGACTAGTCTAAGATTAGGCCAACTTCTATTACTATCGATGCAGAAATTATGTACACCAGAGTTTGAAGGTTGTTTCCTAAGGAATTAAGAGGCATAAGAAAAATCTAATCACACCATTGTTTTCCTCGTTTATTTGTACGTTTTAAAATACGCATTACAAGTTTTAATAATTTTTACCTAGTTGGATCAAAAAAGTACCAGAATTTTAACTAGTTTTCACAATACATCGTATTTACACCGTTATTACTAAAACTACCATTAATGTATCGCACTTATATTTTAATACCTGGTTAAAAGGAATGTGTTATGTAAGTTTTATGAATTTTAGAATTTTAAATTTTTGAGAAAAAAGGTCTTAACAATTAATTGAAACGCTGTTTTTATGGCTTATTGAGGTCGTAAAATTAATTACTTGGTAACGGTGTGATCTTTGTAAATTTACAGCTACGATACATCAGTTTCATATTATGTGTATATAACCACAGTGATTTTAAATTAATTTAAAACCATTTCAATATATCGATTTAAAGTTATTTTTAATTGATTTAAATCTATTTAAAATCACTGTATTTACTTACGTGCATAATATAAATGTCTCGTAACTTTATGTGTCATAAAAGGATACAACGAGACCGAGTAATTAGTTTTACATACTCTAATAGCCAAGAAAGCAATGTTTCAGGGAATTGATGAGAACTATTTTTCTCGAAAAGATAAATTTCTAACATTCATAAAACTTATATAAAACATTCCTATCAACCAGGTATTATAATATAAATGCGATACATTAACGTGTTTTTTTAGTAATTATGGCGTAAATTTGACGTACAGTGAAAACTAGTTAAAATTCTGGTACTTTTTTTGTTCCAACTAGAGTAAAAATTATTATAACTTGAAATACAATTTTAAAATGCATATGTTATAATTTACAATTGAACTAGGAAAACAATGGTGAGGTTAGATTTTTCGTAGGCATCCTATTTTCTCAGGAAATGACCTTCAAACTCGGGTGTTCATTATTTCTGCACCATTAATAGATGTAATTATGAAAGAAAACAATCTCTCCTAAATAATAATAAGAAAGAAAACACACGCAAACAGGAAACATCCTCAGACCTGATTCTTTGGTGAGACTAGATGGTGCGATGATTTTGACTGTGGTTGTTGGATGACGGACGTGTTGGATGACTTGTTCTCGGCGGTGATAGTCATTTTGGATCATTTTAAAATTAAATTATCATTTAATTTTCGTACTTTTATTCACTCTCTTGTATTTTCCTCTTCATCTCTTAATACCAATAATGAGCTATATTAATACAGTACGTACATAATACAGTATTAACTATTCGAGACTACTTTAAATAGGAGTCCAAAATGAACAAAATAAACTTAACAGTAAACTTTAATTTCTGATAATTAAACTTATAACACAGTTATATACGAGCTAATGAATGAACAACAACATTTTTGCTCGACATTGAAAATCAATCCATGAACTGTTATCGTAATAATAAACAATTACCATAATTAAACTTTACTCCTACGATCTACTCCTCCAGCCTACTTACAGACATTTCAGTCAACTAAACGACTGGTTTTTTAAAACTTCGTTTGATAGTTCCAAGATTTCAACAATCCGAAAAACTTCTCTCTCCCTAAATAAACAGCATCCATACATAATATTTTTATGAGCGCGAAACAAAAAAATTAATTTTTCCAGAAGCAAAATTATAAAATATAAATTTCACGATAGAAAGAATGTCACCAAAATAAAGACAAACGTGATATAAGATAAAAACACAACATGCAGAAGGACAAAAAGACCACCAAAAGTCGTGAGGAAAGTTTTTCAGTGGTTATCAGTTGACCTTTCACGATTCCTTGGTGCCCAAAAGTGGGGCGTAAATCAGCTGAAAGTCGATTATTTGTCAGAGGTAATGGCCTGGGCCTGGCACGGATTGGAGACGGCTGGGTCAGCCCAATACGTCATAGCATCAGGACATCTTTGGACCACTGGATATGGACTGTCACGGAATGGAGACGGCTGGGTCAGCCCAATACGTCATAACATTTAGACATCTCCGGACCACTGGACATGGACTCTCACGGAATGGAGACGGCTCAGTCAGCCCAATACGTCAAGCATCAGGACATCTCTGGACCACTGAACACGGACTGTAACGGAATGGAGACGGCTGGGTCAGCCCAATACGTCATAGCATCAGGACATCTCTGGACTATTGGATATGGACTGTCACGGAATGGGGACGGCTGGGTCCAAGGTTTGGGCTGGGTCAACCCAATACGTCAAGCATTAGGACATCTCTGGACCACTGAACACGGACTGTCACGGAATGGAGACGGCTGGGTCAGCCCAATACGTCATAGCATCTAGACATTTCTGGACCACTGGATATTGACTGTCACGGAATGGAGACGGCTGGGTCAGCCCAATACGTCATAGCATCAGGACATCTCTGTACCACTGGACATGGACTGCCACGGAATGGAGACGGCTGGGTCAACCCAATACATCATATCATTTAGAATTCTCTAGACCTTTGAACCTAAAGGTAACTTTTTAAGCATTTTTGTATATTTTTCCGAATAAATAAATTTGTATTATTATTATTATTTTCAAATAACATCTTATTATAAAACAAATCCGAATCATCACCACTGTAGTACGTGTATGGGTTGGTCATCACTACTTATCGTGTATGGGTGCGTCATGACCACTGATCGTGTATGGGTTGGTCATCACTACTGATCGTGTATGGGTGGGTCATCACCACTGATCGTGTATGGTTGGTCATCACCACTGATCGTGTATGGGTGGGTCATCACAACTGATCGTGTATGGGTTGGTCATCACCACTGATCGTGTATGGGTTGGTCATCACCACTGATCGTGTAAGGGTTGGTTATCACAACTGATCGTGTATGGGTTTGTTATCACAACTGATCGTGTATGGTTGGTCATCACCACTGATCGTGTATGGGTTGGTCATCACCACTGATCGTGTATGGGTTGGTCATCACTACTGATCGTGTATGGGTGGGTCATCACAACTGATCGTGTATGGGTGGTTCATCACCACTGATCGTGTATGGGTGGTTCATCACCACTGATCGTGTATGGGTGGTTCATCACCACTGACAATGGTAATTATCCAACCCATACACGATCAGTGGTGATGACCCACACACCTACCCGCACTCGAACAACGGTAACTATCCAACCTCATACACGATCAGTAGTGATGACCCACACACCTACCCGCACTCGAACAACAGTAACTATCCAACCCATACACGATCAGTGGTGATGACCCACACACCTACCCGCACTCGAACAACGGTAACTATCCAACCCCATACACGATCAGTAGTGATGACCCACACACCTACCCGCACTCGAACAACGGTAACTATCCAACCCATACACGATCAGTGGTGATGACCCACACACCTACCCGCACTCGAACAACAGTAACTATCCAACCCCATACACGATCAGTAGTGATGACCCACACACCTACCCGCACTCGAACAACGGTAACTATCCAACCCATACACGATCAGTGGTGATGACCCACACACCTACCCGCACTCGAACAACGGTAACTATCCAACCCCATACACGATCAGTAGTGATGACCCACACACCTACCCGCACTCGAACAACAGTAACTATCCAACCCATACACGATCAGTGGTGATGACCCACACACTTACCCGCACTCGAACAACGGTAACTATCCAACCTCATACACGATCAGTAGTGATGACCCACACACCTACCCGCACTCGAACAACGGTAACTATCCAACCCCATACACGATCAGTAGTGATGACCCACACACCTACCCGCACTCGAACAACAGTAACTATCCAACCTATACACGATCAGTAGTGATGACCCACACACCTACCCGCACTCGAACAACGGTAACTATCCAACCCCATACACGATCAGTAGTGATGACCCACACACCTACCCGCACTCGAACAACAGTAACTATCCAACCCATACACGATCAGTGGTGATGACCCACACACTTACCCGCACTCGAACAACGGTAACTATCCAACCTCATACACGATCAGTAGTGATGACCCACACACCTACCCGCACTCGAACAACGGTAACTATCCAACCCCATACACGATCAGTAGTGATGACCCACACACCTACCCGCACTCGAACAACAGTAACTATCCAACCCAAACACGATCAGTAGTGATGACCCACACACCTACCCGCACTCGAACAACGGTAACTATCCAACCCCATACACGAACAGTGGTGATGACCCACACCTACTGTTCGTGTATGGGGTTGGATAGTTACCATTGTTGGAGTCGGGTAGGTGTGTGAGTCATCACCTACGTTTGTGAAGGGGTGCGGTCATTCTGATCGGATTCATTTTTATTTTTCTTTAAGTGTCTCTAAGTAATGCCAAAGATGAAAACGAAAAAATTGGTAAAGTACTTTCATTGCTACTGCACAAATGTATCCATATATGTGCAAGTAGCCTTACGTATATCTGTTAACATATAATAATTTACCTACCACAAATAGGGGTCAACACATAGTTCTCCCTAACGTTCCAACATGAGAATCAGACCAAAGACGGCGCTGCGATATAGCTTTCACTAAAGGACGTATCTTCACGAGCTAGATCTGTTACTAAACACCACAAACCCACCCCTGATTGTAACAATTCTTCACCACCAATCATCTATTGATACCCTCGAAGGTCCCTTGAAACCAGAACTGCATTGTGACGACTGCGGTGCGTGTTTGTAGCACTTAGCGGACACGGATACCCGACAATTGTCGTCCAGGATTAGCGGCCTTTGGTGTACAAAGACCTCGGAACACAAACACACCGACCAGTTACATCTCCGGTTACCTTCTGGAGACAGGTGGTTCGGCTCGGCTTGTGTTGACATAGGGTCTTTCTGTAGAGTCTGTCAGAGATTAGGTAAGAAAAGTGTGACAACAAGATTAACATGCTATAAATTCGAATAACACAATATTTTAGATTAAAAAAGAAAGCTTGCTTCTTTTGATGTGGTAGAATAACATAAAATGGGGCTGAAAATTAGCAAATAAAGCCCCGAAAACCATATCCTCACTTGATGGAGAGGGTCTTGGACGAGGATGGTCCAACAATAAGTCTTTCGACTTTTCGCACACTGTGAAAACAAAGTGGACCAAAGTCAAAACGTGCCACTTATAAATAGGCATTGCCCGTACTAGATGTTTCGCGATATTAGTTACTTTCGTATCAGTTATAGAAAAATATTAGTTGAAAATATCTAATATCAAACACGATTTAATAAAGTCAGCAACAGTAATATTTATAGTCGTGATTAAGTAATTTGTAATAATAGTAATTTTTTGATATTAGTGATTTCTCAAGTATATCAATAGCATAAACTAAGATTAACATTTGATGAAATAAGGGAAAATAACATTTGTTCAAAACTAAAAAATTTGTTAATGGTTCACCTATAATTAGGTTTATCAACATAAAACTTAATAAAATTGCAGTAATACTGTATCACATAAAAAAACTATAAAACAACAAATAATTACATTTTAATTTGATCTAAATAGTAGAACTATTTTAATGGTCATATAGACGTGTCATCAATAAGAAAAAAAGTGTTTAGATATTATCTAATATTTCTGTAAAAATAACTCTCTTCATTCACACCAATATTAATATACCAGGAATAGCAAGGGATAATATATCTTGTGCCAAGATTGCGCTAGAAAACCAGTCAACACCAGCAAATCATATCAGGAATACAGAAATATTAATATTAGTCTGTATCACATATTAGTTACTCTGAGTATTAGTTACTATTCTGCATCTAATACGAAAAAGCTAATACTAATATACTCAGCCATCCCTACTTATGAAGTGAACCAACCGACAATCTGTCATTAAATGTAAACATCTTACATAATACAAAAACAAGTCTCCATTCAATGTTGGGAAATCAGAACATGATACGTTTGCTGGACTTTTTACAACTCAAAAACAAATAGACAAAAATGACATATGTTGGGATGAGAAAAAAAATATGTTGACGTAGGCCTAACAAAATTAGTTTCTTTAGATATATAAATCCCTAAAGTCCAAGGATTGTTGTCCTTTCACAAATATGTATGTGGAGTCAGAACAAAAACGAAGCTAACATTTTGCTCGTGATTAGCACAGAAAAAGCTAGTGAAGTGTATGGATTAACCCCTGGCTGTCGTAGACTTTTCGCATGGTAAATTTATTATTTTCAAATGCTGCTTTATAAATATGTCATCTTCATTTATAAATATATAATCCAAAAACGATGTACTCACTCACACGAAATCTCAGGAACCACTGAAGAGATTTTGATGACATTTGGAGGCTTTAATATTATAGAGACCCACTAAGAAAGGATTTCTCGAAATCGGTTCAGTATATACATATAAATGCATCACTCAACAAAATGTATTTATACATTTTTGGAATACATTCTCTCGTCCAGTTAATCCACTAACTGCATCGTTGTCAACTTACCAACTAAACATACGATCTCCCAGTTGTTCTGTTCGCCTAAAACTCGTCCACATCGTAAAATGCATGGACATAATTCCATCCCCAAGGGATAAAAACAGCACCTCAATGTTTACTTTATCCATAAAGTAACATTGGCACTAATTAGTTTATGAGTTATTTCAAACGCCTGATAAAAGAAAATTTGCAATAGCGTGGCTAACTTGGTTTTCATTTTGAAGTGATTATGTTCATTTCTACTTAACTCTGACATGATTGTCCTACTTTGTATTCCCTTAGGGTAGACTAATAGGGTTTTTATACTATAAAACTTTGTTATCCAGGTGAGTGGCAGCAGGCTGAGCTTTACATTAATGCGGTTGTTTAAAGAAAACCATGGAAGGAATGGTAAGCAAGCAAAGAAAACCATCCCGTAGCAAAGCACCGGCAGTCGGATAGTTTATATATACGAATAAAAACCAACGATGGTGGTCAGCAAAAAAAAAAGGATTCCTCAAACTGGATCATAATAAGTCTCCTATTTGAACTCTACTAAATAATCTTTTTTTAACATTTACTTAATGTATCGTGATATTTTTTTCATACGTGGTTGATAGGAGTGTTCGCCATAGGTTTTATAGGTTCCAGAATTTTTACTTTAAAAAAGAGTTCTTACCCATTTCCAGACTAGCTAAGTTATTACAATCAATTCCTTGTCAAACTACCTAAATGTTATGTCACAATGAAGAATCTTGACGAATTACTTTCACGTTAAACCACAACAAAATCCTTGACGAACTAACCTAAATGTTATGTCTCAATGAATTAATTGACAAACTACTGAAATGTTAAAGCTCAATGAATTCCCAGACGAACTTCCTAAATGTTATGCCTCATTGAATTCTTTTACGAAATACCTAAATGTTATGCCTCAATGAAATCCTTGATGAACTAACCTAAATGTTATGTCTCAATGAATTAATTGACAAACTAATGAAATGTTATGGCTCAATGAATTCCCAGACGAACTTCCTAAATGTTATGCCTCATTGAATTATTTGACGAACTACCTAAATGTTATGCCTCAATGAATTCCTTGACAAACTACCTAAATGTTATGTCTCAATGAATTCATTGACAAACTACTGAAACGTTATGCCTCAATGAATTCCTTGACAAACTTCCTAAATGTTATGCCTCAATGAATTCCTTGACGAACTTCCTAAGTGTTATGCCTCATTGAATTCCTTCACGAACTACCTAAATATTTTGTCTCAATGCAATCCTTGAGGAACTACCCAAATGGTATGCCTCAATGAATAGCTTGACGAATTACTTTCCTGTTATACCACAACGAGTTCTTGAGGAATTACTTACATGTTATGTAACATTGAATTCCTTAACGAACTACGTAGCCTACATTTTATCGACGAAGTAAGCTAAATGTTTGTTTTCATATATAATTATTATTTATAGTCGTCCACCATCAGGCGGCGAGGGTCTTGCTGCCCCAGTAGGGGTAGGGTGCAGCCACAAACCCCATGCTGACAAAGCCGGGAGCTCTCAGGAGCTACCGGGCGTAAGGCTAAATCCGGTAATGAGCCGGCTGAGTTCAGTTGCCCGTAAATGTGTCAGAGCTAATGTTAATAATAGCGACAATGGTCGTTCGGCTGAACTACAATAGTCTGTAAAGAATACAAAGTACTAGTAGTTCCATCTCACTCACATAGATGGCACTATACACGTCTTTTACTTTGTAAAACTAAACGTAGAGACCTCTAGTTTGCATCATTGGATTTCTTTTTTATTCCTTTTAAAATGAGTGGTCACGTGATAGGGGTTTCCATTTGAAAATGTTTAGTTGCCCCCCTTTAGCAAAGGGGGCAAAATGTTAAACAACTAGAAAAATTTTAAAAATATGTTAAAATAGGTATGGTCAAGGTCTCACATTGAAATCTCAGCCCGTTTAAATTATATCCAGGTGTGCCAGTACATAAAACTCACCCTGTATATATATATAGTACACATAATATTGCAGGTCAAAATATACAAGAAATATTTGAATAACAAGAAAATATTGTTAGTTAATATTCGCCTTAAAATAATTATCACTTTTACTAACATCTTAATAATTGAAATCATTGCCCGTTTCGTCACCGGCCCAGCCAGTCTTACTAAATCAACCCCTAAGGTGGCGGGACAGGTGATAACGGCGCGCCGAACCCTGGCGCCAACATACCGTAACAATAACAACCACTGATAAGCCCGGCCCAATTAACGTCTAGACAACTAGAGAAATAGATCCTCCCTTATCTCTCTGACACCGGTCCATTATGGACTTAAGAGTACAACTGTGCGTGAGCCATCTGAGTCGTCTGTCGTGCGATTTATTTCGGGCACAACTTATCTGCTAGAAGTGGGCCAGCGAGATGGCAAATATTTTCAACATATCGATATATTACAAACAAAATATCGATACAACGATGATATCGAAAGAAAAATATCGATATATCGGGTAACAGAGATATTGAACTGTAAATGATTTATATGTTTAAAGTTATGCACTAACTCTTATGTCACGACTAAAAATTCACTCATGTTTTGCTGTCACTATCTAGAATTGCCTAGTGAATGTAAAAATTAAATACATTTATCTACACGAAACAAGTTGTAGCAATGAATACACATCTATGAGTAGGTTTTAGAGCATTAAACTCACGCAAAAAGCTAAATAAAGTTATTTTATTAGTTTAATGTATGTTTTGTACGCATAAGATGCAATTTAAAAAAGTGTTTTTTCCGAATTGTAATGAATTTGAGGAGATATATATCGGACCAAAATATCGATATGGCCGATATTATCGATAGAAAACATCGATTCTAAAATATCGATACATCGAAATATATTTATCGATATTTCCGATATATTGATATATCGTTACCTTCCTGACTCATAGCTGTGGACTCATAAACTCCTCACGGTTATTTTGTAAGTTCCTTTAAACTAGTCCTTTAAACTGGTAAGAATGTCATTAATGTTCTTCGACTTGGTATGAAAGTAAATATTTTAGCAGATGTTATAGGGCCTATACTTTTTTATTCTTACAAATTGTATTTACCAAGTCAAATGCGATATAATTATAATTACCATTACGTTAAGTATCTGGACTGACCCTAACCAGTAAAACATGTCTGAGGATCAGCGTGATCCTTTGTTATTCAGTTATTTTAATAATGTCGAAATTTTTGAAAAAGTATGGTCTTATCGCTAAGCCCACTCCTGTCAGTCGTTGTATGTTCACCGATATATTGAAAATCAACACATTCATTATTAACTATAAATAAAAAAAAAATGAATGATTCTTACATATGAGACGCCGACACAACGTTTCACGTATTTTAAGGCGGATATGTAGGGTACTATATAATCAGTCGACTATTTCTTTCCAGGTCATACATTTATTACTCAACAATCCCCTACTTATTATATAACAACGAATAATTATCATCTCATTATCACAATGTACTGTACAACACATCGACACAACGTACTCTAACGTATGCCTCATTATCACTTTGTATTAACGACACTACACGGTCACAACAGTCACTATGTATTGTACGCTACTTCGCCATCACTGTGTACTGTACAACACATCGACACAACGTACTCTAACGTATGCCTCATTATCACTTTGTATTAACGATACTACACGGTCACAACAGTCACTATGTATTGTACGCTACTTCGCCATCACTGTGTACTGTACAACACATCGACACAACGTGGCGCAGTGCTGTAACCCAGCTACTTGGGGACAAGTGTTTGGGAGATTGTAGGCGATAGGTTCCATGATCGGTTCTCTTAATACCGATGCGGCGTCCGCTCAATGGTTGTCATTAACGTAGACACTACTAGAGAAGTCTGGAAAGTCCGTGTTGAATGGTAGTCAAGGTTCGGATGTTGTGTAAGGAAGAGAACTGAGTGTCAGGCTTGTCAGTTAGCTGAAACTCAGACCAACACTACGTGGTTCGGATTCCACGTAAAACTGTAGGTGCCATAGTTGCCCTGGCTATTGGGATATTAATAAATAGTTCTTTCTGAGCTAAGCCGAACTCAGATAGTAACAATGACTACACTCGTTCATCTACACTCATCACACTCATTCACTACTCATATTCACCCAGATCTCTACGATCGGCGTCTTAGTGATGAATAATGAATAATAATAACGTACTCTAACCTAACGTATGCCTCATTATCACTTTGTATTAACGACACTACACGGTCACAACAGTCACTATGTATTGTAGGCTACGCTACTTCACCATCACTGTGTACTGTACGATTCTACACCCTCACATAGTATTGTACGCTACGACACGGTCACAACTTAATGTACAGTACATTACTACACCGTCACTATGTATTGTACGCTACGACACGGTCACAACGTAATGTAGGCCTACAGTGCGTTACTGCACCTTCACTATGTATTGTACGCTACGACACGGTCACAACGTAATGTACATTACGTTACTACACCGTCACGATGTATTGTACGTTACTGCACCATCACTATGTATTGTACGCTACGACACGTTCACAACGTAATGTACAGTACGTTACTACACCGTCACTATGTATTATACGTTACTGCACCTTCACTATGTATTGTACGCTACGACACGGTCACAACGTAATGTACATTACGTTACTACACCGTCACGATGTATTGTACGTTACTGCACCATCACTATGTATTGTACGCTACGACACGGTCACAACGTAATGTACATTACGTTCCTACACCATCACTATGTATTGTACGCTACGACACGTTTACAACGTAATGTACAGTACGTTACTACACCGTCACTATGTATTGTACGTTACTGCACCATCACTATGTATTGTACGCTACGACACGGTCACAACGTAATGTACATTACGTTCCTACACTGTCACTATGTATTGTACGCTACGACACGGTCACAACGTAATGTACATTACGTTCCTACACCGTCACTATGTATTGTACGCTACGACACGGTCACAACGTAATGTACAGTACGTTACTACACCGTCACTATGTATTATACGTTACTGCGCCATCACTATGTATTGTACGCTACGACACGGTCACAACGTAATGTAGGCCTACAGTACGTTACTACACCGTCACTATGTATTGTACGCTACTGCGCCATCACTATGTATTGTAGGCCTACGCTACGACACGGTCACAACGTAATGTACAGTACGTTACTACACCGTCACTATGTATTATACGTTACTGCGCCATCACTATGTATTGTAGGCCTACGCTACGACACGGTCACAACGTAATGTACAGTACGTTACTACACCGTCACTATGTATTATACGTTACTGCGCCATCACTATGTATTGTAGGCCTACGCTACGACACGGTCACAACGTAATGTACAGTACGTTACTACACCGTCACTATGTATTATACGTTACTGCGCCATCACTATGTATTGTAGGCCTACGCTACGACACGGTCACAACGTAATGTACAGTACGTTACTACACCGTCACTATGTATTATACGTTACTGCGCCATCACTATGTATTGTAGGCCTACGCTACGACACGGTCACAACGTAATGTACAGTACGTTACTACACCGTCACTATGTATTATACGTTACTGCGCCATCACTATGTATTGTAGGCCTACGCTACGACACGGTCACAACGTAATGTACATTACGTTCCTACACCATCACTATGTATTGTAGGCCTACGCTACGACACGGTCACAACGTAATGTACAGTACGTTACTACACCGTCACTATGTATTATACGTTACTGCGCCATCACTATGTATTGTAGGCCTACGCTACGACACGGTCACAACGTAATGTACAGTACGTTACTACACCGTCACTATGTATTATACGTTACTGCGCCATCACTATGTATTGTACGCTACGACACGGTCACAACGTAATGTACATTACGTTCATACACCATCACTATGTATTGTACGCTACGACACGTTCACAACGTAATGTACAGTACGTTACTACACCGTCACTATGTATTATACGTTACTGCGCCATCACTATGTATTGTAGGCCTACGCTACGACACGGTCACAACGTAATGTACATTACGTTCATACACCATCACTATGTATTGTACGCTACGACACGTTCACAACGTAATGTACAGTACGTTACTACACCGTCACTATGTATTGTACGTTACTGCACCATCACTATGTATTGTACGCTACGACACGGTCACAACGTAATGTACATTACGTTCCTACACCGTCACTATGTATTGTACGCTACGACACGGTCACAACGTAATGTAGGCCTACAGTACGTTACTGCACCTTCACTATGTATTGTACGCTTCAACACAGTGATAACATATTGTACGCTACATCATTATAAGGTATTGTACACCTTAAATTAATTAATATCTTGGAATCGTAATACCATAAAACATTTGAATTTCTTTTTAATTGAAATTAAATAAAACACTCGGAATAGGTATCATTTGTGTATAGCTTACAACTTAACTTAAAATCACTGACCTAGTTATAAAATTCCAAAACAATTAATCTTTTTACTTTTAAAAAGTAAATTATGTTTTAAACTGTACAATAAATACTTATTTTATTGTGTTTTTACTTCACATTAGAGGTGGGCGAACACAGAGGATTAAGTGAAAGTTGCCGGTTTCATAGTTTTTGTAAGCTTTTACGGTTGGCCACTAGGTGCCATCCTGCGATCACAAGCATTAAGGGATTAGTGAAGACGGACTTAGTGAGCTGGGGGTGACAGGGTGGAAGAGCCTCCGGTCCAGGGGCTGAACTCAGGACTCACTGTGTGTGAAATACAAATAGACAGGAGTCCTGTAGTACACATATTATACCTGCTTATTTGTCAACATGAGATAACGCTTCTTGATTTTCGAAATGGCAGTGAAATGTAATATGGTAGAATGCTGGGCAATAACAATAGCGTGTCATCGTGGAGCCTTGATTTACTTAAGGACTAATAAATTCATGTGAGAAAATACAAACCATCGTTACATAGCCTAAACATGAAAGGCTAACCGTTCGTGAAAGGCTAACCGTTCGTGAAAGGCTAACCGTTCACACAAAGATCTTATTTTAACTTCGTGTACGTTTTTTTTTCTACGACAGTGAAATTTCTATTTTAAACGATATCGTAGGATAACAGTTCAGATTCATCAAGCCAAATTAGCTGCACCTCCCTGAAATTGAAGCCCCCTGTATTGATATAAATCTAATTTAATTTATATATTGGTTTAATTTAGGCTATAATTTTTGTTTTGGAAATTTAAAACTTACAAATATTTTCGGGCGTAGCGAGTAGCTGTGGTTATTTTATAGTTTTGTTGAAGCTTAAAATATAAATAAATGTTTTAAATTATTTCATAAATGTGTACTATTTAACAATACGTTTTACACTCTGCTACTTTATTATTTATGGCATATAAGTTGTCTCATTTTAAAAGAATAATTTATAAAAAGCGATTTTAGTTTTAAAAATACTTATTCACAATAAGTACGCAATACGATAGATTGACCTAAGCTATGTATGTAAACATCTTCAATAAATGTATTCGCAGAGAAGAAAGAAACAGAGGTCGCATCCACTAGTGCGCTTAATGTGTTATCGAGTAGTTATTTATCCAATTGGCCATACAATAGTGACCTAGGAAGCACATTGTCATCCCCCCCTTTTATTTCGTAGTAAAAAAAATAATAAACGTAGTAATTATTACTTCAGATTTTAAAAGATGTTGTGAACAAGATCGCAGGAGCTGTTTGAGAGAGAGCATCATGGAACCCTCTACAGTCGAAGTCATGCTATGCCTAGGATCCAGAGAGAGGGCTGTTCTATCTCGAGGGTCGTGGATTTTTTCTCTATGAAGCCCGCCATGTTCAGAGCTGCTGTTACTAAATTCTGTTCTGGTCACATCACGTAGCTCTAAAATTTGCCTACTCTACTATGGACACTTTCAAGAGCATGAAAATAGGTATTATTAATCTTTTACAGGGCACTGGCATTTATTATAAATATCATATTGTTGTTTCAATGTACAGATTTATACACTTTATTGTATGGTGTGCATTCACAATTCGGGTATTTATTATTGTTATTGTTATATATTTATTATTGTTATGTTATGATTATATATTTACTATTGTTATTGTATTGTTCTCATATTTATTATTGTTGTTCGTTGTTATATTTATATACTTTGTTATACTTTCTCTAGTTGGCATCGGCCATCTTGTATTCAGAATCTATTTATAACTGCTACAAGGGCGTTAGCTGCGACCATAAGAGAGCGACTTCTGTTTCTTTTTTATTCTCTGTAATTTTTTGTTTCATGTATAGGGTTATCTTTTGTCAGTTATTAGTCATTAAAAAATTGTTTGGTTTAAAAAATGGGTTAAAAAGTTCAAATTACAATAATTTCCTGGCTTAATTGCAAATGCATATTTAACACTACGTCATACAAAACATTTGTAAATTTAGTTACAGTTAACGGTTGTTATCAGTACGGGGTATCAATGATCTATGCACGCATGCCTGCGTTCCAGGTACTGCGTGAGGGTGCGCAGACTCCACCCCACACCACTGGGGGTGAAGGGGTGAGTTCCACGCTCCACCTTTGTTCGCGATTCCTATTTGTTGTCCCTATAGAATTCAAACAAAATTCTTTACATTATGACAATGATGGTTGTCATTGTTTTGTTTGCTACGTTGTAGTACACCGTTCAAGAACTGTGGAAAAGGAAACGGTGATTGGTTGTATTTGTTTAGGTAAAAGAAGGCTATTTATTAATATTTAAAACTTAGGAGACTGTTTCCCACACTGCCAAGCCACTACTGGAAAGTTGACCTAGGCCTCTTGATAGTCTAGTGGTTAGCAAGTCTGCTTCACATGCAGAGGTTCACGGGTTCAAATCCCGGGATGTCCACTAACGTTCTCCCTTAACGACGTTAGTACTGACAGTAAAAATATCTCTGACGTAGTAGACTAAGACAAAAATATACGGTTCGTGTTTATTATTATAGTGAGTTAAGTTGAACACTGTATGATTATCGAAGGCCCAATTTTTTGCCCAATAAATAGAATTTAATAATTTTTAATTTAAAATCTCAGAATTACATTTAAAGTTTCCATATTTGACTGTAACAAACTTATAAAAATACTCAAATTTTTTTCACAAAAAAATCTTATGGTCCACTTAATTAGTTCTTAATCTTAATTATTTCTTAAACAAACAACACTTCAAGAGTTACCATACGATCATTTTTAAGTACCAAATACTTGAAATAGAAATCCATGTTTTAAGTGATTTCGTGGAGTGAAACTACCCTCTTAAGAAGGTGTTTTCCGCTGTACCCAAGGTGACAGATTTTAAAATAGTCTACCTTCATAGCATTCCTTGATTGATAAGTCAAAATGGCGGAAAAACTAGAGAAAAATGCAACGATAGAATCTAACATTATAGGGCCCTACATTAACACAAAGTGTAACTTAATTGAGTTAAATCTGAAATTATTTTGAACAAAAGAAATCTGGGTACCTAAAAAAGGGTAATTGGCTCCGAACAGCTCGAGTGTGTCAGAGACATGATAGTTAGCCGAAACTTAACCGTTTCTAAACTTTTAAAAAGAGGAAAGTTCCCATATTTCTTTATTGTAGTATATCTGTTCATGATTTTTTTATTATTAATATTATTTTTTGTATTTTTCATAGTTATTTATCATTTTTTTATCTATAGTACAAGCAATGTTTATTATTATTTTTGTTATAGATTAATTTGTTATTTATTGTAAGTACAGTATGTATTTATTTCCGTCATTGTTCTTTTACTATCGGAATCTGTAACTTAACTTTCTTGCTCTTTTTTGTCAATTTTATCTAATTTTGTATTGTTATTGAAATATCACTTTTTCTCTCTATTTTCTTTGTATGCCTGTTATTTGTTGATTATGCCAACTGTTGTGTTGGTTGCGTTGTTTTCAACTTTGAAATAGGCCTATTATTATTATATATAGGCCTATATTATCCTTGTTCCTCTATGTGGGCCTATAAACGCTTTGCACCGATGGAATTAAAAAATAACCCCTACGAAGCGTCAATTAATTGTTCTACAACAGTATAATAAACACAGTAGCGAAGCTTACTCTTGAGAAAATTGCCAGCTGGTTCGACGCTAGCGCTCGTAGTGGTCGCGTCGCAGACTTATAACACCATTTTTGACTTAAACAACAATTACGTGTTCTAGAACAGCTGATTACCACGCCAGTCGTTGCTACCTGGCTGCTAGGTTCGCTAGCATCGCTTGGTTGCAAGTAAAACGGCTAAATTACGTTACTGTATGTTTGCATATATTCTACTGTGATTCTACTGTTGGTATTCAACTGTTGGGATGAAGTATATCTTGATAAACTTATCCCCACAAGGTAACATTTGATTAATATCCCATGAGTTTTACTACAGTCAGTAACCAGTCTGCCCACCTACTGAAAACCTTGGACTACCAAGCACAAGACTATATATAGGCTGATGTAGACTGTGATATCCTAGTTCGCAGTTAATAAAATATTTATTTCTACTCAGGACATATTTTACTTTAAATCATCCAAAATCACAATTTGTTATGGGGAACGCATGAAAAGGCGCTGGTGTACATTTTTCTATCAAATGGTATTGTAGAAATTATGTTTGTAGTTTGTTGTGTACAGTCCCAGTTTTATTTAATATTTGACATCACATCTTTGGCCTTTCATATAAAAAGAAGTCTTATCTAAATGATCTTTCGCTCCATCCCCTTATTCTACACTTAGGCTAGAGAAAAATCTGTTCATATATTCATTTGAGTATAGACTGTCATGTTGCTATCGAATGTAACTCAAGAGGGTTTACTAATCCACTTAATATTTCCTTAAGAAGTTTGTTTTAAAATAGATGAACATGTTCCTTGAATGTATCGTAGGGAATCTTTGGTCTGCGTCAAATATGAAAAATGCATTCGTGAATACAATTCAACATATCCCCAAGTTAATCAAACATCTCTTTAGTACGCAAGACACTTATATTCCTGATGTACCCACAAGACCTCGATGTAAACATGAATTTCTCGTTTCTAATGACGATATCGTATATTGGAAGTCATTTGACACGAAGCTAGTATGACGAGCTTGTCTCACATCCTCCCACCCACCAAGTTGTAAGTCATACCTTTCCAAAGACAAGATAACTTTGGATAATGAATAATAGAGATGAATAATGAATAACTGGTGAGCTACTTAGTAGTTGTTGATTATAATCCTAATAGAAACGAACAGAAAGTTCAAACCACCTCATCCATGAGTGTTTTCTTATTTATTGTTCGTTATGCAGTTTGCATGCAAATTTAACAGATGTACAATAGAAACTTTTATCTGTTGATAAAATCGGGCTCTCCAAGGATTCCGATAAGAGCCTCATCATTGTAATGTGATAAGTCATTAAGGTTGTTGCCTTTGTCCTCTGTTTAGGCTACATCTCCAGATTCTCTCTCGTGAAATATCAAGTCTGATCTGTTTTAGGCAAGCTTTTCGGTTGGTAATTTTTTATGAGTTCATTGGTTTTAGTGGAACAACTATCATATAAAAAAATACGTGATACACATTTCTCGTCAATGGCAATCACTATGATAAACATATAACGTTATGATAAAATAAACAAGACATCTTCTACTTCACCTACTAAGAACACAGTGATAAAAAGTACAAGACATCTTCTACTTCTCTCACTTAGATCGCTGTGATAAAAAATGTAACAAGACATCTCCAACGTCTCATGCTTAGAACGCTGTGATAAAAAATACAAGACATCGCCTACTTATCCTACTTACAATGCTTTGATAACAATTATAACAAGAAATGTGCTACTTCCCCTAGTGAAATGTCATGGCTGACTAGCTTTGGGAAAGTTTGTCGATTTTTTAATTCCATGTTTAATTTTTCTATGTTGTAACAAAAATGTATAATTTTTTCAAACTATGTGTAAATAATTTAACGAAGTTTACCTCATTTGCTTTTTTAGCCCCGTAGAATGTTTTTTGTCCAAAATGATATTCACAGGGCGCCGGAAGTGGGAATTAGGCATGAATGAATGTGTGACTGAAATGATGTATGTTTGAATGAGGTTTCGATGTGGTATGAATGTAATAATTTGAATATTTTTAATATGACGATTGCTATATACATTTTATAATGTCTTGGCAAAATAAACTTGATTTGATTTGATATAGCTTGTGGTTTATGCAAAATCCTAAAATAACTTCCTACTGTATTAGTGAAACTACGTTTAAAGAAAAAAATGGTCTCTAACAGAAAAATTTCGTTCTGGAGTGCTTACGTATACTATATAGTTATAGTTCTTTTGAATAAATTTTATTTTATGCTCGTGCAATATCTATTTGTCAAAGGCTACTTTTTGCTACAGTAAAATAGACCTATACCAATACTATCATGTTACTACGTAATATATCTTTATTTATATGTGTCCATACCATTAAAAGGAGCTAAATTGTGTTACCTTCAGTAAAATATCTTTGCGTGGGTTTTCAGTCAACTAGTAGGCCTAGTAGTCTACACTACTGCTATCTAACGCTGGTACTAACGGGGTTCCCTGACTCTTGAACCCCATAGGGAATGGGATAGGCTAGTAGGCCCTACTCTCCTACTCATTTCAATTCCAAAACATGAGTTAGTCTCAGCTGCTGTGTAAGATTCATATAATCTTGAAAATCTGTTTACAGCCTTTTACTTGAGAATGTTGATAACGATTTTTAATGAATTAATTTGAATTTAAAATGCTAATTTTGTAATAAGATTATTTTCTATTGAGTTTCGGGGTCTATTAAAGAACGGAAGCATAATATTTTTAACAATTTTGAAACAAAATTTGAAACCATTTTGAAAACATTTGCTGACAATAAATCCATTATGGCATATTATGGAATACCTGATTTGATCTGGGTCATACAGGTTTTAGGGAGTAGTCTACTTGTAGACCTTAGATTTATAACATCTTTAAGGTAGTCTGTCTGCTATTGCCTGACACGAACGCAAAATTTGATGTAGCACAGGGAAAAAATAAATAGAAGGTGCTTTCTTATTGTTACAGTGAACGCCTCAGTGGCAGTTATAGATAGATTACAACTGAAGTGCTGTATATCTTTATAGGCATAGATCTGTAGTAGGTCCTGGGCATAATAATTAGGACTATACGTATACCTATACGTTTATCCTTGAAGATTTGGGGTAATAAAGGAGGGACTGACAAGGAGCTGATCCTGTCATCCAAACAACAACTGTCATGGCAAACTGGAGAAATAACTACTCGACACACGTTCAGCTTAATATTGGATGTGAAACTTTAGTTTTTCTTCCGACATACCTTCGTATTGTCATATGTATAATAAATGTGATAACACGTACAGGAAAATTATTTTCCAAACGGGTGTTTGTTGGGTCGTTTTATTTTCGAAATTTCACAGGCGACAGTGTCTCGGTGGCGACCATCCAGTCATTATCAGGCCGGCACAGACGGATCCAATCGATCGCAGAGGGGCAGCCATTTTCCTACCCCTCCAGTCCAGCATCGATCCGGCCAAGAGAGGACCAATACTAGAGAGTGGGCGGGGACTGGCTGGTGGTGGGGGTGACGCATGCGCAGAATGGTGACGGCGCGAGGACTGATGCCTCAGTGACTCGCGGACCGCGGCCAGTGTAGCTGCGAGTGAGTGTGTGAGTTGTGTGCGCATGGTGGACAGAGTCACCCGGTGTGTCGGCCACCCCTGGGGCCGTTCAGAACTTTGCGACTGCTGCCCACCCCCGGCCTTCGCCCTGGCGACCGACCACCTCCACCACCGAGTGGTGCCGTCCCTCGTGGTCAACCTGAACCCCCGGGGCAGCCTCAAGATATCACCCGTCAAGGCTGAGCTCCAGGACATGTCCGACCAGCCTCAGAGTGAGTACTCATTGTTCCTTCAGCCCCAACTGATAAGAGATTACAACAACTGATAAGGGTTGCTCAAGGGAGCAGTCTAGTTATTATACAGAACTCACCTACAAGAAGTGATTTTGAACCGTTCAGAGCCAGTTATTTGGCTGGATCAATATGGACACTGAAAAACGATTTCCACACCATATAATTTTCAATTTTCTGTTACTACTTGTTTTCGTTAAAAAAAGAAGAAAAACAACATTTAGATGAACAAGTAAGGTGAAATATAACAAATCCGTTTACTTCAGTTCATGGCTCATATTAATAATGTAAAAGAGTTTGTTTACAAGGACAACTGGCAAAGTTTTAATACAAAACGAATAGGCCACTTTAAATCCTAAAACTAAGCCTTAGGCCTAAGTTATTCAATATTTGATGCGCATCTGAATATTCTAGTTTAGGCCTAAACTAAATTGAAAACAAATATGTCTAATAATACACTACTGGTATCCTTGAAACTGAAAGTAGAGAAGTCTAAAAAAGAGTTCTAAAAAATCTAGGTATGACTTTAACACTAAAATAAATCAGGCTGTTTATGAACAGATTTAAACATTACAAGTTAGACAAGTAAAAAATTCATTTGTTCCAACAAAATTTATGAAAGTATAGTTTAAATAAATCTTATACATATTTATTGGCCTAAGTAAAAGCTAATTTAACCTCTAGCTTATTTCGTAAATTTTAATTAACACAAATTTTATTTTGTTGAATTAGGCCTAGTGACAGTTGCCTAGTTAAGTAGGATTTAAACAAAATTGTAAACAAATTATAGAGAAAACGAAAGGCCATGAGCCAAGTATTTAACTTCATCGATTGAATAAATAATAGTTAAAATGTAAAACTATTCATAAGCTTTCAACAGTAATTTGCTCAGAATCACTTGGTCCTACTGTTTACATTCATGTCTGATTGCAAACATTTTAACATTACATTATTAATAAAACTTACGATGGCTCCAAACAACTAGCTTAACGTAAATAAAGCCTTCTTTTGCAGTGTTAAGTGAATTTACCTTCCTAAAATTATAAAACCTAACCTAACTTTAAAACAATTAATCGTACACTAAGCTCTGATTCGTCCCTGTTGTACTCTACGTGTAATATTTACATATGTGTTGTGTCCGTTCGAATGGATTATTGCAAGGTACATTAAAAACTTGGTAATTTTATGGCTAGACATTTACCGTGAGTAATTTGCTTTTAATATAATTTTTTAACACAATTTTAAAGGAATCAGTGATAGTAAAATTAATGCGTTTTATATCTCCTATTTGCTCCAGGTCAGGGTATTTCATACATTGTACTTCGATTATATAAAATATTGGTTGAACATTTAAATTAAATTACTCAGGTAAACATTGTGACTTAAAGTTGTTGGTGACAAAGTGACTTAAAAGTTAGTAAAGTAGGCAACATCAAACTGGCAAACTAAGCATTCAAACTGGCAAACTATAGCATTCAAACCACTAAAATAATCTTACCCGGATAGTTATTGGGAAGTTCTCTGTGGTTCATTTACCTTAACTTTTACTTCGATTGTAGTAGGCTATTTAAGCCTGAACAATTAGGCAGGATTAGTAGTTTTAGTTAAGCATTTACTTTTACACTTTCGCTTTCTTTTTTAAGTAAAAATTCTTACCCGTTTGCGTTTGCGTTTTCAATTAAAACCCTACAGGGTTTATTTTAATAATTTTATTCTCTTAAAAAATATTTAATTCTTGATTATTTCGATCATAGTATGATGTCAAAAATTCGTCCTAATATCATTATAAATAGTCGATATTAAAATTATTTTATTGCTATTTCCATGTTGCTAACCGGCCTACTAATTTCAATAAACCAAATTAAATATAAAACTGATCATATTATAAAAATAAATTAAACATTAAATTATGTTTTTAATTTTTATTTTGTTCGGCCAAGCTAAAGATAAATACAGCATAATTATAGGATGCACTTCAAAATACTATAAAACTAATTAGTTCTTTGTGCAGATATCCGGACTCATTTGATAATTTGTAAATAAGGGATATTTACTAAAACTTACCTATTTTATTTTTTAAGCAAACTCATTTCAAACAGTGCTAAATAGTAGTCAACATTTTGTTAAAAGTCTGAAATTACTGTATTTAATATAGTGACATTCCAACTTTTGTATCAACGAAACTATGGTGCCTAGAACCTTTATGATGTTAAAAACTATATTTGTAATATATTTGATAAACATTTTAAACTAATGCACTGAACTATTATTATGAATTTAAGCTTAGGTCATAGTTAACGAATAGAACAATTCGATAAACTATGGGCCTACTTGCAATAGGTCTACATAAGCTACATTATATAGGCCTATATATATATATATATATATATATATATATATATATATATATATTTTATTATTATTATTTATTTCGACGGTAAACCATTTTAACAACCAATCAAGAATGCACAATTACACGTTACTCCAATTTAAGATCAATTCATAGGCTACATAAGCTAAATTAAAATAAAAATTCTGAGAAGTTTAGACAAAAAATGTTAAAGAAAACTTTACAGAGTACTTTGAACTAATGTAAGTGACAATTTGAATAAAGTCAGTCCAACGCAGAATAAAAACAATTAATAATAAGTGAATGACAATAAATAACAATAACAAATAAATTAAATGTTAACAATTTAATATCAGTGCAGAATATATCGGCATAAAAATATTATAAATTAACTAGAATATGAAGAAAGTAAGAGTATATTGTTATGAGTGAAATTAAGAATAAATAAACATCAATAATTAAATTTAAAACTAATTTCTTATGTCCCAAATTGAGACATATAATGCAAGAAGCTAAAGTGAGTTTAATCTAAATTCTGTAATTCTTATTTTAATTTGTTTGAAAATAAATATAAACTACTGTATAATAGGCAACATTTTACAGAAAAACACGACAAAACTCCGCAGAGTACAAAATAAATCAATAATCACACGATTGCCGATATCGATTACCTTGTGATATCGATTAAATTGTGATATCGATTGATTGTGGTGTTGGTGGGCTTTGTGTATTTAGTGAGTCCGAAAGTCCGTTTGGACTGATAAAATAATTGTCTTAATATTTTTAAATTTTCAATTGATTAAGTCAGTGAAAAGGAAAACAGGATTTCAGTCTGTCAACGCTCTTCCTTCCTAAAGTTATACAACATAAGTTTCGCTAGATGTTGCAAATTCATCAAAATTTTAAATTTTACAGAACTATTTAAAGACGGTCGTTTTCATTTGTACAGAACCTATTTCTCTTACATGTCGGCTAATCAATGTATCTCAAACTTATATTTTTTAAAGTTATTACAGGTAAATTTAAACCTTTCTTAATTTATTTATTTATCAACGTTCGCTCATTTTACAGCCACAACAAGTAGGCTATATAACTTAAAATATTATTGTAGTAATTAATAACAAAAGATAAATATTACAAGATAGATAAATAACATGCAACCAGAAATAACAAGACTTATGGATCACAGGCAAACAATAGAGAATAAATAACAAATAAATATAGTACATTAGAAATAACTACAATATACAGCACAAGATAAATTCGTATAAACAATAAAGTACCGGTTACTAAACAAGACCAAGGACTACCAGTAAGCAAAGACATAGAATCATCAACAAATAAATACAGCAATACTACATTCAACAGCATAAAATAAATTAATTTTATAAAAACAATAAGCAGCTAAATAGTTTCAAGTGAACGTTCAAAATATCTTTTCAATCTACATCCAACAAAACTCAAACGTCAAGTGATGATAAACATACAGTGAATGATAACAAATTTGTCTACGTAGCATAGGCCTACTAAATTTAATTGATAAGCTATTAGCATAGGCCTACAACATTTCTTGATTAAGTCCATAAGGCATTCACCATATTTAAGCCAACAAAGTCATTTTGTTTGCATTTAAGTGCAGTAGGTCTAATGCAGTGACTGGACATCTCGGATTAATTGTATGTTCGAATTTGCAAATAAGGTAAAACTTATAATAAAGTTGAAGAGTTAAACATAAAAGTCGTATAACTTAAGGATGTTAAAATACTGTATAAAATTTTAAATATAAAATCCATAACAAGTAAACATTACCAAGCTTGCATGTCTTTAAAATTTCATGCTCAGCAATCCTGAAAATTTAGTATGTAATCCTGAAAATGTAGGCCTGTTTTTGAAATGCTAATATAGTTTCTAATACAGCCGTTGCCCTTAATCAATTGCTGATCAAAAATAGGAAATAGCCCATGCTAAAAAGTCCTCAACTCCTAATTGCTTGACAGTTTTCTAACAATCACAGTCTACAGATTAAATTATCATAATATTGAAAAAAAGTAGAGAATGTTAGAAGATTTTCAAACAGTTACATCCTAGATGCTTATTTTTTATTTTTGTTTTCTGCCGTGGAAAATGACATTGCCATTCATGCAATATCAGTTTTATTTATTATTTCCATTTTGGCACTAAATTTGTAATCTTGAATCAGTTAGTTTGTCTGACGACTACTTAGCATGTGATGGGAAATAACGGATCGTAATCTAAATAATTTCTCTAAAAAACTGTATCAGCCTAAGTGGCTTATCGTGTAGGTACTTTGGTGAAAAAGTGTTCAATTACCTTCGAAGCAAAGGAAAATAATTTTGATCTAAAGTTACTTTAGATATATTACTTTAATATTTTAATTAATATTTATAAGTTAATTTATACTTCAAATGACGTGTAAACTGTTTCACCTTCAATATGTTGGTCTTCCACAAACTTCACACACTTAGCAAAATCGACTTTGTTTCAATATTCCATAGTTATTTCACAGTAGGTCTATCTGCAGATACAATGTAAATCTAATTTACCTCATTAACATTGCTTAGGCAAACCTCAGTTTCTCTATTTCAAGGCATGTTTTCTTTTTCACTATTCCAGTTTACATACAGTAGCATACGTCTGAATTTCTTCAATTTTTACCCTTTTCATATTGAGACTAGTGTGAGTACTCTTCAGTATTCCACAATATTCTTGAAGCTATGTTGCATTCTTGAGTATTTCTTCAATATTTCGCAGGTTCCATGTCAGAACCACTTTATACTGTAGCATTTCTTCGGTATTCCACAATATTCTTGAAGGTATGTTGCACACTTGAGTATTTCTTTAATATTTCGCTGGTTCCATGTCAGAACCACTTTATACTGTAGCATTTCTTCGATATTCCACAATATTCTTGAAGCTATGTTGCATACTTGAGTATTTCTTCAGTATTTCACAGGTCCCATGTCAGGTCCTCTTTATACTGGAGCATTTCTTCGGTATTCCACTATATTCTTGAAGCTATGTTGCATACTTGAGTATTTCTTCAGTATTTCACAGGTCCCATGTCAGGTCCTCTTTATACTGTAGCATTTCTTCGATATTCCACAATATTCTTGAAGCTATGTTGCATACTTGAGTATTTCTTCAGTATTTCACAGGTCTCATGTCAGGTCCTCTTTATACTGGAGCATTTCTTCGGTATTCCACTATATTCTTGAAGCTATGTTGCATACTTGAATATTTCTTCAATATTGCACAGATTCCATGTGAGGTTCACTTTAGACTGTAGCATTTCTTCGGTATTCCACAATATTCTTGAAGCTATGTTGCACATATTCAAGAATATATGTGAAATATTGAGTATTTCTTCAATATTTTGCAGGTTCCATGTCAGGTCCACTTTATACTGTAACATTTCTTTGGTATTCCACAATATTCTTGAAGTATGTTGCACACTTGAGTATTTCTTTAATATTTCGCAGGTTACATGTCAGGTCCACTTTATACTGTAACATTTCTTTGGTATTCCACAATATTCTTGAAGGTATGTTGCACACTTGAGTATTTCTTTAATATTTCGCAGGTTCCATGTCAGGTCCACTTTATGCTGTAGCATTTCTTCGGTATTCCACAATATTCTTGAAGCCATGTTGCATACTTGAGTATTTATTCAATTTTCCACAGATCCATGTTGTGAGTGTTCTTCAGTATTCCACAATATTACTTAAGTTTGATGCCTACTACAGTATTTCTTCAGTATCTTGCAGATTGTATGCAAGGTCCATATATACTTTAGTTTTCCACAAATTCCATGTAAAGTCTGTTGTAAATTTTCTTTCCATATTAAAGTCTCTTCAAAATTGCTTAAGTGTTGATTCGCACACTATTAAAGTATTTAAACGTTTTATGTAGGTGTGTTCATCATAAGTTTGGCTCACTAATCACTGCACTTTTCATATAAAGTTGAAAGTTGTACCTACTTTCCAAAATATTTTTAGTTTAATAAAAGTTCATGTAAATATTAATTAATGATAATAATAAATTAAACAAAGATTCTTCTGACTCCTGTGTTATATATCATACCATTTTATAATTGTTGTTAAAATGGACTGTGATTCTTTCCGAATTAAATGGTCAAAATTATAATTTACATATCAACTTCGCTGTGCACTGTTAGTTTTATTTGTTGTAGATTTTAATTAATTAAAATTTTCCAGTCGGATCAAATCCTTTTATGAAGAGAGTGTTATACTATTTAATTACACCCTCAAATTTCTTACGGCCATAGAATTTTAAACGTTAGTCTAATAAAAATATTACGAAATGTTTAACCTTATAGGAGTGTGTTGATTCTGTGAATCTAATAGTATTTATCTTTGTGTCATGACGTCACTTCCTATTTTTTATTAATACACAACCATGATTTTTGGATCTTGATCCAAATATTTAGCCTATACATGACACCTTTTTTAAATTAATATAAAACTGATAACAAACCATGCGATATGTATAGGCTATGAAATGTATTGATTTGAAAAAACTTGTAAAATTGGATTAAAATATAAAATCCCCATAACCTGTTTATAAAATAGGTATTTGTAGTTTTATTAAGAATGTATATTTCAACATTATTGCCATTACCTTCAATAAAGGTTGAAATTTGGTACCTGATTAAGTAAGAAATGCCAATTACTGTATTAATCAAATCTATAAACTATATATATATATATATATATATATATATATATATATATATATATAGGAGATAATAACATTTGTTCATAAATTTATCTATTTTTTGAAAATAATATTCGGTTCCTAATAATTAGACTATAGTTTTAAATAAGCAGGAGTTATTTTAAATGCACGAAGTATATTATAAAACCAGAAAAAAATAATTCAGAGAATAGTTAAGTGAAAATATATTAGTTTCATTAAAGACACAAAAAAGACAAGATGAAAAGACAACTTGAGAAAAATTAAGAGGTGCAAGAAAAAAAACCACGTTGACCATAATGAACACGTATACGTATTAAAATATAAACCTCTCACACACACACACACACACACACATATATATATATATATATATATATATATATATATATATATGAGAGGTTTATATTTTTATATATATGAAACAGAAAAAATTATATATGTTCATCGTTTATTTTTTTATATTTTTAAGTAAAATGATATATTAAATACTAAGTTATATACCTTTTCAGTGTTTTCTGATTTAGTAAACTGACAATATTGGATTTGAAAGTAATTGTTAGTTGATTTTTTCAAATAGCATTAAGATAAACTTTATTGATTTTCCCTTACAATGTTACATTAAGGTTAGCCCTCGTACAATCTTCGTTTTACCTGAGAATCAAGCCCAGACTATTTCAGTCTTGTTGTTACTCTATTGGGCGAAAAACGTTTAGCGGCTGATTCTACCCCTTGAAAATGAAATTTGGAAAGTACATCTTCCTTTCTTAGTGGGCCTTTATGATAAAAAAGCGAACTACCTCCAAATTTCACTAAAATCTGTTCAGTGGTTTCGGAGATTTCGTGATTAGTACATCGTGTGGTTTTTTTATTATATAAATATTAAGATTAAAAACGTAGGCCTTTTTTTATTTTCAAAGACATTGTTTTACTTGGATATTTTTATGTAAGTCTATGAATAAACATTTCGTACAATATTTAATACAGGAGTTTACAAGTTTTGTGTTAAATCGGAATTACGACTCAACAAATAATTTCAAATCGACTGCTATTTGAAATTTTTATAAACATTTTAAAATGTATCTTTCAGTATCATTTTAGGCCTATCACTATGATAAAATCAAAATGTTTTTCACTTTTATCTTAAAATCTGTTAATCTTTAGTATTTTTTGATTAAAAAAACTTGTATCAAAGTAAATAAGATGAATAAAAGGATAATGTAGTGTAACGACTGCTTTAATGTGGATGATTTACAATTTTCTCCAAATCTATGAGAAACTGCATTCGACGACGTCTCATTATAGTACAAACGGATCCTCACTCAAGATGCGTGCGAGTGTTTTGAATATTTATACAATTGACATTTCACGAATTAATATTTATTAGTAGACGTGTCACGAGATGTGTCGTGTGTTTTATTAGTCAAGATGTCATGTAATATGTCTTTTTTAATTATTTCATCTGCCACAAAATCATATTAGGCTATACAAATAAACACTATCAAGAAGAACGTAATTTAAATAATATATTCTAGAATGTTATTTAGACATTTTTATTTTTAATAATGATTTGTATAAAAATTATAAATATGTAACTTTTTATATCCACAACAAACTCTATTTTAGTACCAATTAATTTTGTTTCGTTGTTCAAGTTTTAATATGACGGACTGCATTTTTGGATATTTCATTTTCATCTAAATCTAAATCTTTATCTAAGCATATCTCAAAATAGGTGTGGATGCTCCATATTAGGTGTGTATAGCCGCCTTCCACACATAATATGGAAGCTCTGTCTTTAAATATTCCAATTGCGAGTTCATTATGTACCGAATTAGGATATTGTTGCAGTAATTTAAAATTTTTTTTACTGTTCGTGAATTATTATATATCCTATTTATATTAGTAACTGATGTGACTAAAATGAAAGTGTTACCTCAAGAGTGATAAATATCTTATTATTGATTTGGATTTCATAAAATTATGGTAGGCCCACCATAAAATACAGTTACAACCACATTTTGTTAGTTTGCATAGTCATTTTTAACCTGATTTGTTCATCATTCGATCAGTGCATTGACTTTGTGCTCAATTTTCAAATATAATGTCACTTGCAATCCTTAAGCGAATATGATCACTGATCACGATTTCATTAAGTAGATATTTCTATTTTGGTCCGTCCCGGTTGAGCTTCGTCTTCTTCCGTTTCCCTGTGAATTTAAGTCCGGCAATACAGCTCTCCTCTTGTCAGACGTGTGTCCAATCCAACCTCTTTCTTCTATATCTCCAAACGATGATTTCTAACTTTAGAAGCAGACGTTAATGAAGCGTCATCGTATAATGAAGATAGGACTGAAGCTGCCAAAGAAAGTTTAGAAAGAAGATAGAAATTATTTCTCAATCTACTCTATACACAACTTCAAATGTATATTAAATGAAATCTTCATTGATTTGATTGGTTAAAGAAGATCGAAAAACATGAGCTGATGAAACCAACGGAGCGTCCTCGCTTCATCATGAAAGCTAATAGATGATGTCATAAACATAAGTTCATAATATTGACAACCTTCAAAAACAGATATAGAAAGTTGAAGTGTACGGGATATTTAAGCTATGACCATCTCGGCCTTGCAGTCTATGCCTCCAAAGTCCTAGACACTCTCACACTTATTATTCTTATCAACAAACTTATCAGTGCGCATTACCTATCAGCTTGTTTACACGACGTATTTTAGATAAACACTTGTGAGGGCGATCGTCCCGCCTTGTCACGTCACTTTACTGTCACCAGGTACTCGGTATCTTCAACCACCACAAAGTTACCGACACTATCTCACACTTCAAATAGTCACTGACATTTAATTATAACACACGTCTTTGGTTTGACATTTTTTGAGTTTACACGACTCGAGAGGATGTGATGTACGTATACTAGACGATTCATTGTCAAGTTATGGGATTATATACAGCTTTAAAACTTGGATTTCTTGATGTAACGTCATATATTTTGATTGAGCTGTTTCTGGATTGTTCAGGACGTTTCGAGATCCCTGTGATTAAAACGACCAAGCATTTTCTGTAAATCTTGGTCTAAATACTGAATTTCATGCAATAACTTAATATAAGTGCTACTTATAGCCATAAATACAAACTTGATTCTATTAATATCAAGGGAACGCGGACGAAGTGAGCCAAAGACAATCTGGACCACTCCGACAAACTGAAAATCCTCTCAACTTGAGATTTTGTATGCTTCGGACTAAATGTCCCAACAAAAATCCTATCCCCGGAACTGGCCCGCTTTGTCTTTGGACACTGTCCCGTCCCCAAAATCGAAGCCCAAAGAGTCAGTAAACCTCAGTCAGGAAAATCTTAATTCCCCTTGTAATAATTACTTAGGATCCGTTTGGTGATGTTTTGTTTAAGGTAAGCAGAATTTGCATAGCTAGGAGATAAAAAAATCCTATGATAAGGAAACAAATATTTGATAAGGCAAAGCTTGGTTCTGTAAGGAAAACTAAAAGTTATTTAAAGGAAGTTCACTTTACTTCAAAGACAGCATCGGAAACATTACTACAGTAAATTAGTTTGCTTTATAAGATGATGACTTACTGCTGTTTAAAAATCACAGTACTCTGATGATTTTAATATTATAGTCGAATTAGAAAATCTAAATTTGAAATGGAGAATGATTTATTAAAAATTGACAAAATCATAAACAGGATATTTAAATTTTGATTACTTACTCTGTATTGATCATACTTTAACCCTCGATCCGGTCACTATATTTTTCAGTATTGGGTCGCGATTTTTGGCCAATTTGTAAGATGTTTTTATAAAATTCATAAAAATAAGTAAATTGTAATAAAACTACTTGTTTATGGTATAAAAATGATCTCAAGAATGTAGGCTACCAGATAATGTATAAAAACTTAACCTAAAGATATTTTTGATTTTTTTATGGTACGTTACTTTGGAAATTTCTTTTTCATAAGTCGCGAAAGGGGGTGGGGGTACCCATTGGATACAATGTTGTGATAATAAATTTTTAAATGTGAGATAGCAAAAATGTGCTAAATTTTATCTAGTTTCAGAAAATATATACATTATATACGTTTAGAAGTATACAATATGTCTTATAAATGTATGAATGGATTCAATACAAAACCTAAAAATTTGTTGCCACGGTAACAGCAACAATCAAAAATATTTTATAAATTTTCTACAAACACTACAAAGTTGATTTATACTTTAAAATTTAGCTATAAACATGCTCTATAACGGATTTATTACAACGATTTATAACGGATAATTACAACAGAAAAACCAAGTATTTACTGTGAGTGCAAACAAACAACGAATCGTACAAAGCGTCCAATATGGCGACAACGTGAATTCAATAGCTATTTTCACAAAGCCGTGTAAATTATCGATTTAAAATAACCGACTATTAAGTTATACAGAATTATTCGATGTTTAACGTAATTTCCGAATATATCAAAATCATTGTCGTAGCTTGTCATATGCGCATTCTATGAGCTGTTTAGCGAAGCGCTGCGTGAAGTTCGCAATTGCGAACTTGCCCGTTTTAGCAACGCCAAAACAGTTCGCAAATGCGAACTTGCCCGGATCGAGGGTTAACTATTGTTTCCATACCACTTTTATGACGTACAGTACATATTTACCAATCATCATCAGAGACATATTTACCAATTCTTATGAAATCCCCTTGTTTTCATCACCTCGTGATGGATTGGCATTACACAGTCCATAACTTACGTATGTGATGTATAGTCGATGAGCTTAGACATACTTTCTTGGTGGAAAGGACAATCTACCGGCCACCTATCGAACTAGCGTTTTCAAGCTCTGCACCAGGCTGAATTTTTAACATGAGGTGTTCACTTCTTACAGAGATTTTTATTCATTGCTAGGAATACTATCAATTTAATTCATTAATTTTTACATAAGATGACGTATGCAGTATGTCTAGTTCATATTAAGCTGTCAACCATCGACAACCCCCCCCCCCCCACGTATGTACGACGATGACTTAAACCAATATGAAAATACAGTGTAACAATCGAGAAATCTTTCGAATTATCGATAAAAGTGTAGAACAACTGTATATCGACCTACACATTGATAAGCAAACTGTCCAGGGCGTATTGAGCACGAGCGCAATGACTACAAATACACTAAGACGAAAAGTAGCCATGTTAAAATTTCAGACCAGTCGTCCAGGTAGAAACTCGACTTTACGCAAACGGCCACTAGGAGGCACGAGCGCTCGCCCGCCTGCTCCCTGTCTTTCGGAGCAGCGCTCGTAGCGGCTGTTTGCGTAAGCTTCCCTCCCGCTTGTCTGAAAAATTCCCATAAGAACTTTTCGTCTTAGTGTATTTGTAGTCATTGCACGAGCGTTTCTTATTTATTACGGAAATATTTTGTTATTTTACCCTGCCTATTGTTATATCCCTTAAGAATGTTAAATCCCAAATTTTTTCTAGTGGTGACTCGGAATAAATGAGATCTAAGTAGCAGAGTCATATTATGAGCTTATTATAGGGATAGGCTATTTTTAATTTTTACTTTTTTATCTGGATTTACCACCATTACTTGTGAAAATATATGACAGTGGGATCAAAGAGAAAGTGAAAAGTTCAGCCCTAATATGGTTCATCAGGACTTCCAGGATACGATAAGCCCTTATCAAAGATAGAAAATTATATATTATTTATCAATTGAGTAAATATTGTTAAATGAAAATATTTAATCTATTTAGTAAACTCTAAAAATAGCAACGCTTAATTTTCGACTTAGCATCTAGTCCTAGGGATATCAATAATATATATATATATATATATATATATATATATATATATATATATATATATATATATATATATCTGTATATTGTCATTAAAAAATTGTGAACATCGAAGCTTTTTTACGGTGATAAAGTTTTAATTCTCTTACTTATGGACTTCATGGTAACCAAGAATTAAAATTTTTATAAAATATATTACTAAGTTTTAAAGAAGAATGCAACTAGACCTTCCTAATTTTCTGAACTATTATTTTGTATTCCAACAGAAAACTAACAATGAGCTTTTATGAAAAAGTACAATCTTTAGTGACTTTCACTGAAATTAAGAAATGTTTGTAATACAATTAAAGTATGACACATACTGATTAAATAATTATTTAGAGATCTAATTTTGATTGAACCCTAACTTCTTCTTTTATCTCAACTGGTCAAAATATATTTAAGAAGAAGTAGTACTGGAGGAAGAGATTTCATCAGCCGCTAATTTGTTGTTCGCCGCTGTTCAATACAAGAGCAACAACAGGCCTTCATTATATAATCATCAGGCTGTGTGTACGTCTGGAAACAAAACCTATCAATCATTTCCAGTCGGAGGTCCCAACGTTTTGGAATTATTTTACGGTATAGTATGGTCTTAGCTGGGAAAAATCAATTGCAGGCTTGACAATAATATCTATATATCTTCTTCAAAAGGTAGACTGCAAATATGACTAAAATATTTGTTATTTTATGTTCCAAATACATTTTTTTCAATCTTTTTTAATATAGTCCTATCCAAATAGTAGGCTACATGTGCTGAATTGAGCGTTTTTCAAGTTAAACGTTATATATATATATATATATATATATATATATATATATATATATATATATATATATATATATAGGCCTATATATCAAATTAGCTGAAAATCAGACCAGCACTACGTGGTTCGGATTCCACGTAAAACTGTAGGTCCCTTAGTTGCCCTGGCTGTTGGGCTATTAATAAATTGCCCTTTCTGAGGAACAGTTGAACTCAGTTAGTAACCAGACTACACTCATCCACACTCATCCTACACTCATAAAACCATTCATATTCGCCTTAAAATACGCACAACGTTGTGTCGGCGTCTCATATGTAAAAATGTATGGTTTGTTGTGAGCTACCATTTGTTAATTATAAAGCTGCGATGTATATTTGGATAAATATTCAAAAGTCATGATTATATAAATTCATTGATTATAAAATGTAAAGTGATCTGTCACAAAGCTAAGTCTAATCCATCGAGCCACCTAACACCTGCCTCACTGATTCTGTGTATGCTGACCAATCCCTCCGTAAAACAGCGCAGGGGGCACTCTGTAACTATGTGATCCATTGTTTGGATAGACTCCCCGCAATCACATGACTATAAGTTACACCTTATTAATTTTCAATAAAGATCAACCATTGTTAAAAATCAATATCGTAAACGAATTAACAAGAATTGTTATTTATTTATTTGAAACATTTAGGCCTAATTATGACTTTAAGAGTTAACAGCTGCGATGTTTTATTGTTGCTTCTGAACGATCATAGGCTACGATTAACATTCAATATTAATTTCGATATCTCAAAAAGTATTTACTGCCTTTTTATGTTGTATGTATGTTTTAGTTTACAATTGATAGCTCTGGCTATAATTTTCAAAATTAGTTTTGTTCACCATCCATAATAGCCTAATTAGGCTATCGAGTTATAACAGGCCCGTTATAACGAGTGTTTGCAAAATGCAAAACATTTCGAAAATATCTTAACCATATGGTAAAAGGAACATTGGCCTGTAATTAGTTAAGGACAGTGTATAGAGATAATTCGTTTACCCAATTAAACCTTAGGAATTTTCCGACAACTTTTCGTTTGTTTATGATAGAAGGACATGTTGTATGTCTCGTTCATTATTGATTAGAATTAATTTGAAATTCCAATTACGGTTATAACAGCTGTCTGTGCGGCAGGTGAAGTTTGTGTCCACAGCTTGACAATCACGGTGACCGACAAGGTTACTGCTACTCTTGATATAACGGTCTATGTAATAAACTGGGCTGTAAGTTTTATTTATATCATTTGCAAAGGTCGTTGAAGATCAAATTCACTGAATTAAATTTATAAATTAAAAATTACGGTTTGATTTTAATAGTAAAACAATTAATGTATACATAGAAAGAGCCACTTGATAGATTTTCGTTGATATTGCAGTCTTACTTTTTACCTGTTAAAATAAATTAGTAGAGAGATATATGATTTAGGAGAATTCACTGCTCGTTTGGAATCACCACGGGGAATTTTTCGGAACGTAAATTTTCGAAGGTAAATTAAAACACAGACGAAAATAAAAAAAACATATATAGTAAGAAATAAATGTTAGTGTTATGAAATCTCTATATACTGTTGAAAATAAAATGGAAGTTTGTGAACAGAATTGAAGCCAACTTCATTTACATAACCATAAATACGACGCAAAGAGTAACAGATTGATCAACCAAGTAATATGTACCAGAAATCGTAAAATCCAGAAATATAAGCACCAAGGAACACTCGATATAGACTGCTTAGAGTAAAGAAACACAACATCAACACTCGTGGAAAACCGATGGACAAAAGCTAATTATGAAAACTTTCCTCATTAACAGTTTAAAAACAATAACAACAACAAACAATCGCAATATTTAGAACGATGAAACAAAACAATTAACTAAGTCAAAATGTTTCCCATACAACTTAGTTATTTTAATGAAAGTTGAACTTGTGTTCAACGAGAAAATTGTATTAATAATTTTGCTAACTTCGAGTCCTCGAGATTACAGCAAAACATGTGGGGACTCTTGGGATGACAGGCGCATTATTATTATTATAGTAACATGGAATATAATTAAAAAGCATTTTCCCCCAAAATAGAATATATTATGAATTAAAATGTCACTAACTTCTTGAACTGAATATTCTATTCCCACAAATATTACGAAAGTGGTCGTATTAGTGATATTCAATCCATTTGCTTACAAAGCCATAGAAAAATTTTAACCTTGTTATTTGCTTATAACTATTATTATAGTAGTTTATAGGTCATCAAGATATGGCAAATGAATGCATTTAAAGAAATGTAGTCTATAATTGAAATTGAAAGAAAATTTATTCTTCCTAGAGTTAGCTTGGTATTTTAATATGGCTTGTAACTTATATTTAGTAGTTACATGAATTGTTTTCATACTCTTAACATACAAAGCTGTAACAGCATAATTCACTATGAATTTTAACTGATTCTAGGCAAAAAGAAATGTTGATCTAATAGACAGTTTGCTAGGAGGACTTCAGGGAGTTGGGTAGGCTACGATACGTCCTAAATTTTTTTTATATTTCAAGCAAAATACGAAATTATTGTGAGAGGTAAAGAACACGAAGTCTCCTGGTGGCTCAAGGCTTCGCAATTTAAGTCCAATGTATATTCTAATATTTACTAATTACGGGTCCTTTACCGTATATTTAAGATATTTTTAAAATTGTTTTGCATTTCTCTAAATCTTCTTATAATGGACCACATATAACTTGATAACCTAAATAAGCTATGGACGGCAACATTTTGAATGTAGGAAATAATAGCCACAATTTCTAAATTGAAAGAATAGAGTTTTTAAACTGAAGTCTCGGAACTTCACTCATTGAACGCTCAAACCTGACATGTGAACTGGCAAGTGACATTTTATTATTAAAAACTTTAGTTTAATTTGGTTATTCGTAATGAAAAAGTATAATGAATAGGTATCAAAATATTAATTACCTATATTATTTGAAAACTATAGGTATCAAACTAATTCTAGAACTTATTTGTTACTTTAAAAAATAACTATAAAATGGGCCATACGATTATAGAATGTTGATTCTATAATCATCTAGTCTGTTCAATCCATCAGTTTAACTGGCATCTAAAAATTGTTACTTTTCTTAGGTCTTACATGTAAACGGTCGGTATTATAAATTTAATCTAGGTCTTACCATTGATTATATAAACCTAGATGGATAAACCATCTAATAGGAATATTTGTGGCAGTAATTTTGTTAGTTTGTGTGGCCTGCAACCACAGCTGGTTTAAACTGCATTACATTTACATGGGACTACAGTAGCGCTCCACAATGGACCACAAAAACAGTGCTTTTTTGAGACACAATATTTAACATTGGATGGGAAATCTATTTGTGTATAAAATTAATACATTTATACGTAACACTCAACGGTTATACGTAACAATCAACGGTTATACGTAATAATCTACGTAACAATTACGTCGAAATCATTGAAGTCAAGTTGCCGTGTACAATATGCCTATAACAGTCTAAATAGCAACCTGATGGGATTGTTACCGAAAAACCTTGATTATTTTGTTTAAGGCTACTCTTATAAAATGAGTGATTTTTAGTCAGAGAAGAAGTATCACTGACTTGATTTTATTTATTTTTGTTGTTGTTGATTTTATTACTACAAGGACTCATTTTCAAAAATAGAAAGGAACACAAAATCAACATTACAGTTATCACCAAATGTAAGTTTGTATGAATACAGTACCTATAACTTACATTTATCTTTGTCGTCATCCCGTACACTCTCTTCACAGAGCTTGGGATCCATTTTCCCATCCCGCCTTGAAGGGCGTTCAAGGGTTGCAGAAAAATTTGTTAGTAGGAAAAGAATTACAGTACTTTAATTCACAATACGAAACTAGGAGAAAAGTTCTTTGAAACTAGCTAGAACATAGTTCCTGGAACAGTTGTCATGTAATACAAGCCTATTATAGTACCTTTAACAACGCCTTATGTAAAATAGCCCCTTATAATAGTACAAAACATAAATATATAACATAACTTCCTATAAAGGTTTGCTTACAGCTTGTAGTATTATTGGTACAGCAGAACTGCAACAGTACTTCTTGGAAAAGTGCCACATGGACAGTGCCAACGGTAAAATTCCTCTTGTAAAAGAGCCACTTATAACCTTTTGATACAGTAAGGTATGCAAGTACCTTCTTTGATGGCATTTCTGGTAAAACACCACTTTTAACGGTTGATTCTGTAAAAGTTAGCCAACCATCTGTAACGATGATCCTATTACACAATAGTACTTGTAACATTACGTCTTGTAAAACACCACTTTTAACGGTTGATCCTGTAAAAGTTAGCCAACCATCTGTAACGATGATCCTAGGCCTATTACACAATAGTACTTGTAACAGTACGTCTTGTAAAATACCACTTTTAACGGTTGATCCTGTAAAAGTTAGCCAACCATCTGTAACGATGATCCTAGGCCTATTACACAATAGTACTTGTAACATTACGTCTTGTAAAACACCACTTTTAACGGTTGATCCTGCAAAAGTTAGTCAACCATCTGTAACGATGATCCTAGGCCTATTACACAATAGTACTTGTAACATTACGTCTTGTAAAACACCACTTTTAACGGTTGATCCTGTAAAACTTAGGCAACCATCTGTAACGATGATCCTATTACAATAATACTTGTAACAGTACGTCTTGTAAAACACAACTTTTAACAGTTGATCCTTTAAAAGTTAGCCAACCATCTGTAACGATGATCCTATTACACAATAGTACTTGTAACAGTACGTCTTGTAAAACACAACTTTTAACAGTTGATCCTTTAAAAGTTAGCCAACCATCTGTAACGATGATCCTATTACACAATAGTACTTGTAACAGTACGTCTTGTAAAACACAACTTTTAACAGTTGATCCTTTAAAAGTTAGCCAACCATCTGTAACGATGATCCTATTACACAATAGTACTTGTAACAGTACGTCTTGTAAAACACAACTTTTAACAGTTGATCCTTAAGTTAGCCAACCATCTGTTACGATGATCCTACTACAATAGTACTTGTAACAGTACGTCTTGTAAAACACCACTTTTAACGGTTGATCCTGTAAAACTTAGGCAACCATCTGTAACGATGATCCTATTACAATAATACTTGTAACAGTACGTCTTGTAAAACACAACTTTTAACAGTTGATCCTTTAAAAGTTAGCCAACCATCTGTAACGATGATCCTATTACAATAATACTTGTAACAGTACGTCTTGTAAAACACCACTTTTAACAGTTGATCCTTTAAAAGTTAGCCAACCATCTGTAACGATGATCCTATTACAATAATACTTGTAACAGTACGTCTTGTAAAACACAACTTTTAACAGTTGATCCTTTAAAAGTTAGCCAACCATCTGTAACGATGATCCTATTACAATAATACTTGTAACAGTACGTCTTGTAAAACACAACTTTTAACAGTTGATCCTTTAAAAGTTAGCCAACCATCTGTAACGATGATCCTATTACAATAGTACTTGTAACAGTACGTCTTGTAAAACACCACTTTTAACAGTTGATCCTGTTAGCCAACCATCTGTTACGATGATCCTACTACAATAGTACTTGTAACAGTACGTCTTGTAAAACACTACTTGTAACAGTTGATCCTGTAAAAGTTAGCCAACCATCTGTAACGATGATCCTACTATAATAGTACTTGTAACAGTACGTCTTGTAAAACACCACTTTTAACGATTGATCCTGTAAAACTTAGCCAACCATCTGTAACGATGATTCTACTACACAATAGTACTTGTAACAGTACATCTTGTAAAACGCGCACTAGAAAAATCAGTCTTGTGAATGTTGGCCCATTACCTGAAAGCACGCCTCTCTACAATACAATAGGCCTACCTATAACGGTGTCACATTTATAGCGCATCCATCAAAAGCTCCATCTATAACCGTCACATCAAATCACTTTATTGAGCAAATTTGACATAATAATAATTTTTGTATTTTGTGAGACATTTCTCTTGTATTTCAATAATCAATTTGCTGGTTAAAATTATAATTCATACACACAAAGGTCACATTCATGCATACAAAAGTTGTTGCATTCACTCCTTCCTCATTTATTCACATTTTTTCATCTAGCCTCACTCGGGATAATTTTTTTGCGCAGTTTCCCAATTATATGCGATAAACTCGTCAGAGTTGTAAAAGGTTTCTTTGATTAACATTTTTTCAGACAAGGTTTAAATGCCATAAGTGTTGGGGTATTTTTAATCGAGTTTGGCAGTCTGTTGACGAAAAGAACTGTGTCTTGCAGTTCGGTAGTTCTCCAAGCCACTCATTTCACAGTAGTGTATATTACATTACGTGGCCTTACAAGAAAAACAAATCTCCGTAGGCTAACGTGCACAAGCTAAATCTATATATTTCTGTCATAGATACAAATCTACATATTTTAAAATTTGTGGACGCTGTAACAGGAAAGAGTTTGATAAAATGTTTTTTAACCGTTTTCTAAGTTTTGCAGAAATTTATTCATTTACTAAGTTTTATGGTAAATTCCGTCCAAATAATACATTTTTCTGACTAATATTAATATGCAATATAACAATATAGTACATATGTTATATATATATATATATATATATATATATATATATATATATATATATATATATATATATATGTGTGTAATAATAAATATATTACAATAAAATAGAGAAATATTACTTAACCAGCTAAACTTGAGCTATATATAGATCTGGTTTTTCAGTATTAATCCCTTTAGGCCTCATGATATGGATTTTTCATTGAATCCACCTTACGAGTTTTCCGTTACGAAATAAATACGTTCCCAAATTAATTAAACCAACAGCCTACCAAAACTACCACCATTAAAGTCTCCAGCTACTGACAGCGTTTGGCCACAAAAACACTCCCTTATAATTGCCCTTGGTGAAAGGATCCTCTTGTCACCCGACGACACGAAGATCTCTCACCAAGCTGTCGATGGAAGATGGAGCACTACTGTAACCGACACCGAGGTCAGGGAAGGAGCGGCAAGGATCGATGACAAATGACAGGCACCCTTGCCGCTGTTCGCGACTACAAGACACAGGACATACTAATACCGGCCCAACCCTTCACTTTAGGTTTATCAAACCCAGCTTAAAATTGTTCGCTCAACGGGTTCCATCAACTTCCTTATGTCAACACAAATTATCCTCTGCATGTGTTTTGAGAATCACTAATTCCACCAGCAGTCTGGGAGACCTACAACTGTTCAGCAAGTCTCATCGGTAATTTTAGGAACAATGTCGGACCGATCGTACGACATAATATGGTCTTGGCTGCAGATAAATCTGGCGCAGGTTGACGCTCGTGACCTTTCCCAGTGAATCGCCGCCAGCTGACGCTAACAGTAAATACCATTCCACGGTCCTAGTCTAATAGTTATGAGAGCACTAGTTCAGTCCACTTTCAAAATACTTTTGTTATCGAGTAGTCAGCTGGTTTGTAACAGAAACATTGGCAAGAAACTAATTTGCCTAAAAGACCAATTGGAAACTTTCCTAAACAAATGAGAACATAATTGCATCATTATAATAAAGGCAGTAAAATAAAGAATTATATTTTAACGGTAGCAAAGTTATGTCGGTACTAGTGGCGCAGTGCTGTAACCCAGCTACTTGGGGACAAAGTGTTGTGGGGACTGTAGGCACTAGTGGCGCAGTGCTGTAACCCAGCTACTTGGGGACAAAGTGTTGTGGAGATTGTAGGCCGTAGGTTCCATGCTCTATCCTCTTATGACTGACACGGCGTCCGCTCAATTGTTGCCATCGACGATGATATTAACAGAGAAGTCTGAGCTGTCCTTTTTGGGAGGTAATCAATATCCGGATGTTGTGTATGGAAGAGAACTGAGGTGTCAGACTTGTCAGTTAGCTTAAAATCACACCAATGCTATGTGGTTCGGATTCCACGTAAATCTGTAGATTCCTAGTTGCCCTAGATTTTGGGATATTATAAATGGGACTTTATCTAATGAACAATCGACTTTAGTTAGTATCAGTGACAACATCCCTTCATCTAAACTCATCACAAATATTCACTCCTCATACTCCCTACGATCGGTGCCTTAATAGTGAATATGTGCTCCTCTAGCCTTGTAAGATGGTCTTCATATATAATCTTTCTTAGGCTATTAGAATTCGGTCAGTTTCATCAACCTTTGCTAATAAAATTTGCAATAACCGTTGCTAATTTGAACTTAGTTAAAATGTTTAACCATGACTAATTTTATTGCGTTTCATTAACATTTAAGTTAAATTTTACCAAGAAAAAAGTAATTTTGAGATACATATGTGCGTGGTTCTATCAGACGGGTAGCTCTGATTGGTTGACTTTTGTAAGAAGAATAAGCTGACTTGGTTGTGTTGTTTGTTTACATCTCATAGGTTGCATCACTAAATTTAGGAATTACGCACTTCACTACAATCATTATAGCTGCACATTTTATTGTAAGTTTTTCTTTTTCTAGTTATCTATCATTTTAATTATAACTAACTCCTTTTACTTATTTCACAGTATCTGCAAGTTGTCGAACTTAATTTTATTCTCTCTGATCGTGTAGGCTATTTTTCCAGTAAGTTGCAATACTTGATCATCAGTCACTAAAGGTTATGGTTGTACTAGTTATAATTGAGCAAGTAATGTAGTCTAATGTCAATACTGTAAAATGGTTTGTACTGTGCAATAAATAGACAAATTAGCGTATTAAAGTAAAAGCTAAATATATTATTACAAATCAAATAATATCTTAAATTCCTATATTTTTTACTCTCAATTTCTGATCATGGCATAGGCCCTAAGTAAAGAGATAAATTATGTAATTATTTCTTAGTCTAATAAATATCATCTCTAACAATGATTATAACTTATTATGTATGACATGATTAAAATCAGCATATACCTTTATTATCAAATATGAGGTCATTGAATTTTTATTTGTTGGCCCAAACAATTAATTAAAGTCTCAACAACACATATTATTATTATTAAACATGGTTTTGGAAAGGTAAAAGCTTCTGTCATTCTATCCCCCGTAAAAATCAATCATCATTCCTGAATGTAAATTTCCTCAGGAAGAGACGGTCTGTAAGTCGTGATAGTCCAGGCCGTTGGACTGGAGAACGGTACTACAGGTAAGAAGAGAGTTCCTTGAAGTTGTATTGGGGCTGGCGCCCCAGTCGTCGCCGTCTGGACGGTTTTTGTATCAAGGTGTGGTTCGTCCGGGTGATCCAAGGGTATGAGAGTTGGATTTACAACTCTGATTCATTGAGGAATGTAGGATTTTTTGAAATCGTGTCACCCATTCCTGGGAAATCCGAACATCTTCGGTTGTTGTGTAGCTGATAATTTGGCGATGTCAGAAGCGGGGAATATTGATGATATGACAAATTTAAGATCTTAAGTGCAAGATATTTTTCTAATGTGTTAAAACGCGAAAAGGTTCATTGAAATGATCTTTAGGCCTGCTTTCATAAAAAAACTCAATTTCTTATTGTTACTATATTTAACAGACTATGTATTGTTATAATATAGGCATATTTTTAGTGTTCATTTAATATTTAAATGTTGACAGATTGCAGAATAAATCTATCCGTTGATTGCTTTTTGGTTTATCAAATTAAAATCATATTTTTGAAATTAAAAAATGTAAGTACATTTATCACAAATTTCAAAATAAAAAATTAAGGTACGCTAATCAACATAACTTTATCGTAAAAAATATGTAAAAACCGGTACATCCATTTGACTTTGGTTTTATAGAGAGTAAATCAAAGAGGGTCGATAACTTGAGATCAGCCCCTCCCCTTGACGTCGTGGCTTATTTTATAAACTATACAGAAAGACAAATCGTTACCATACCATCCGAGGATTTTTTTGGAAACTGTAAGGATTACGCCAACTGTACTGACATATTATCTTTGGTCTATTTGAGAGTTCTGAGGGATTGAATCCGTACTAGGTACAAAATACTGAATAAATGTAGCTATCACATATGACTCTTATTAACCCTTTATAGTCACAAGTCGTTAAGTGAACTATTTACTCGCGTGTTTTACAATGAAAACAACATTTAATTAGACATAATGTCGACTACATAGGTTTAATTATTACATTCAGATTAAAGTAATGTATATTTAATCATATTATTTTTCAAGGAACTACTCTAGCAGTAAAGCTGTTAGCATCCTTAACAAAATGAAAAAGAATATGTTTGTCTGTACTACTCGGGAAGACTCAAAAGAGTAAAAATAAAAACTAAATTTGCAATTATTTGACTGTTTCACGTTAAATGTTTTTACTCTCTTTTCGGTCATAGATTTTTAAACATTTAATATTTTTCCAATGAATGAAATTTTGAAATTCCCTCTGTAAATTTCATTTGACAAAATGTTACAAATATTTTAATATATCAATGCTTTAAAAAAGGGTTTAGTATAATGTGTTGAACAAAAAAAAATATTTTCTTGTTTATAATACAATCTTTAGGCTTTCTTTTTTAATACAATTTTGCATTAACAGTCAAAAGGGGCAGGACTGTTTGGATTATACGTAAGTAATAGAGATTCGGGATTTTCAAGAACAGAGTTAAAAGTTGAAATGCACTTTTGGAAAAATCAAAAATATCATGTGTTGCTCAACATATGTTTGAATTAAGACTGGCGTCTTTTGATGCACCTTTGCTTGTGCAACTTTACAATGTTAGCAAATGATAGGAAATTCCTTTTGGTTGTACATTTCTACATCCTAGAAGAACATTTAACATTCAGATGTAACTTATTTATTATATTATAGTGAAGATTTCCTTGTCTCTTATACACATAACTTATACAACTGCACTGTACATCTTAAATTCCTTTTGGTTGTACATTTCTACATCCTAGAAGAACATTTAACATTCAGATGTAACTTATTTATTATATTATAGTGGGAATTTTCTTGTCTCTTATATACATAACTTATACAACTGCACTGTACATCTTAAAATACGTCAAACAAATGAGATGTTTAAGAACTGAAAATTGCTAATTTTATTCAGAGCTAAAATACGTAGATGCAGCGTGAAAAGAAAAGACTGTCAGGATAAAGAAAAAAAAAAAAAACAAAAAAACAAAAAAAATGCCGGTTGTGACGTGTTGTGTGGGGGAAGGTCGGCACGATCAGAGGCGCCCACAACTTGTATTCGCACAGAGAGATAGCCGCGGTCACATTATGATAGGCCTGGCCGGAGCCGCGCAGGCGTGGGTGTAGATACCCAGAGTAGCTTGCATACAAGTGCTCTACGTACTGAGGCCGATGGTTCTGATAGTGCTACCCGATAGTTGCGATAGTCTGCCTCTATTTCTGCGCCAACGTCTTTGTCTCACTCGGAGTGGTGGTCCTTGAAGCCGGTCGATTAAAGTAACTTTCAGAACTTAAATAGTTACCAAGGTCTACTATCAACAACCCAACTACTCGTATAAAGTTAAATCATAGTTAACAAATACTAGCCAAAATGTGTAAAGCTGAAGAGCAGAATTGAAGGCGAGACAGACACAGAACGCAAGTAATAATATCATGAAGTAAGTTTGCGGACTTTGCACTATTTCCGTTCTTTGCCTGTTTCGTCTTGAATTCTCGGCTCTTCAGCTATGTATTTTGAGTAGCAGCAGCAGTTTAAAGGTGGAGATGATAAGAAAATACCTCGTATCCAACAAGTTCATTTGTCTTTGACTTTTCAATATCATCAACCAAAATGTGCAGTTATTTCCAATAGCAGTAGCCTCTGATACTTCATACCATTGCTGAGGTTATTAATAACTTTAATTTTCTTATAGCTTGCTTATTGAAAGAGGTTTCCTGTATTTTGTAGACCCCTATCATAAAACTTAATTTCAGATCTAATTGGTGAACTTCTTCTTGATTCTATGAGGACTCTACGTCTTTCTCTACTGGTAACCTTAAAAGATCTTGGGGAACCTTAAAGATCCCTAAAAATGAAATCAGATATTCTATTTTCAAACAAAATACGATCTGTTTTGGTCCGTGCAAGTTGAAAAATGTTGTTTTGTAAAGATAGTGATTGTGATGGTAGCTGTGAGAATCCACTTTTCATTTGTAGCTTAGTTTACGTTGTAGAGTATAAAAGTATTAGTATTTTTCTCTAAGTTTATAATAAACATTTTTTATATTATTTCTTCGTGACTAAACTGACTTTCCTTTTTTAACGAAATACAGATCATCAATACATTTTATTTTTGTTGTTTCGGACTAGCAGTAACCTTTAGACTTATTATTTTATTTGTTTAATATAATTTTCATTATCAAACCTTACTAAATAGCTCCTATCACTCTGATTCCTATTAGTTGAACATGCGTCTAAATATGGTATTAATAACCACTTTATAACTTCTTTTACACTAATTTATTTGCTTTTTGTCATATCTTAGCCACAGTTATTGTTTGTTTTGTTGAGAAATTCTGTTTATGATTTGTTTTTTCTAAGTTTGAATTCCAAGTGAGCTTAGCTGTATGCATTCGAATGATAAATTCAGCAGGCAAATTAGAACAAGTGTCAGTATTTAATAGTCCTCAGATGACCATCCCCTGCCAAGACACTTGTTATTGGTTCGTAGGACAGGGACTACGTAATACGTAATTGCCCGTAAATTATTTAAGACGAAATCAAAACATGGTTTAGTTATTTCCTATGTTTAGTTCGAGTATTTTGCATCACGAATCCAGTCGGAAACCCAATATTACTAGATCGTGCAAATTCCAAGATCACAAAGTTAATAACAAATATTTGAAGGTGATCTGCAATACCTTACCTAGATTTCTCCGAGATTCTTCGCATCTGTGTAACATTTTTCCGATCCTAGGATAACTTCAGAGTCTTTATCTGTGCTGATAAACGGTAACTGACCGTACGTACACACTTACATTCGATTGACTTACGTCGATAAAAAAAGTGACAAAATGTCATCAGAAAATCAGGCCTATTTCACTTTTCCTCTTATTTCCAAAGCACCCAATAAGAAATCTGCTGGTGATCAGTTTGAGGCTGTTTTCACTGGGGCAAGGTCTTGAAGGTCGCTGGACCTGATGAATGGGAAGGTTGTAAATGTCGTAGCGGAAGGAAGAAAGGACAGGCGAGACGTCCCAGGCGCCAAGTGGGAAAGTGTCACCCCATGACAATGCCCAGGCCTACCAACGGCACCTCCTTCACGGTCGCCGCACTCATTCCGAGAAGTAATTAGGAGTAACTGACCAGATTCCAGGTTTAGGTTCTTCCTCAACGTTGTTGCCGTTCCGTAACGATGTACAAATCAAATTTGTTTCTCCTGGTTTAGCTCGTGTGGTCATGCACTGCCAATTTTAACGCTCAGCTCATTTGCATTTAATATAGTTATGGATTGCATATATCAATCCATAAAGTGTGTTTTTTTTTTTTTTTTTTTTTTTTTTTTTTTTTTTTTTTTTTTTTACATTTCTAACTGTTGTTATGTAAAGATGAAAAATCTTCTTTGAATTTTTTGAAACCATTAGTTTAAGAGAAATCTAATCTTTGTAAAAGGATCTGCAAATGCTTGTAGCACATTGGAATCTCTTTTATTCTATCTAATTTAAAGATTATCAAAAATATATTACTATGGTTAATTTATAACAATTTTAATAACTAAACTTCCTTTGCACGAGTACAACAAATGTTTTGTAAAAAAATTAGAAAGTTATGAAGGTTTTATTGGAGGAGTAACAACTTATAATTATGCCTAACTAAATAACACGTATTTTACAAGATAGTTATTTTTTGTAACTGGGTAGCATATTTTGGCTATTTATCGCAAATTAATTATGTTTAGTGAGGAAAATTACAAATGTATTACCCAATAAAATGTGTGATTATTTTATACAAGTGACCTAGCTGTACTTGTTGTTAAGTGTTAAATTAACAGATACTCTTTTTGCGTTTTGTAGTTTATTTATTTCGGATTTCAAAATCGAATAATTGTGTGATTATCCACTGTTTAAAATAACTATTGATTCTTATCCGTTTTAACGATTACAAGAACTTTCGATTACACGTATCATCGATCTTTGAATAGTTGAAGTAGTTAATGAAACGACAAATGATTTTTCACGAGAGTAATTTATGATCAGTTACAATTGAAAGGGAAGAACAGGGATCTTTTTGTGGCTGTAGTTGGAGTGTCGGTCCAGAAGGTGTCTGGACTTGGCGCCGATCGGCCAACTCGACTGATCCGATTTTTGATGTCACGGTTTCCATTACACTGACACTGAATCCTCTTACAACAAGCCGATTTGCTGGAATTTGACATATTGCGATCGTGCTTCGGCATCGAATATTTGGGTCTTTCAGATCTGAAGATGAGATTTTCACTGCAACATTCAAAACGATTTTAAATGGTATTGACGTTTTAATTCCTCGAATTAAGGATACATTTATTCATATCGTGTTTTCTTAGTCAACCGTCTTTAGTTTGGTGTAAATGTCTGGATATCTTTTGTTTCAGAAGTGACTATAATCGTTTCCTAACGCTATACGTTCTAATATTGTAAGGACGTTAACACGAATAAATTCATTTAGCTCAGTAACCTTTTGCCAAACTAGTGTTACGGGACAGATGTTTTTTCCTCTACATATAGGTGTGGTATTTTCAAAAGTTCCATTTCATAGCATCCAGTTATGAAACATAGTCATAAGTGTCGCAAGTCTATCATCTAGTTATGAAACATAGTCATAAGTGTCGCAACTCTACCATCTAGTTATGAAACATAGTCATAAGTGTCGCAACTCTATCATCTAGTTATGAAACATAGTCATAAGTGTCGCAACTCTATCATCTAGTTATGAAACATAGTCATAAGTGTCGCAACTCTACCATCTAGTTATGAAACATAGTCATAAGTGTCGCAACTCTACCATCTAGTTATGAAACATAGTCATAAGTGTCGCAACTCTACCATCTAGTTATGAAACATAGTCATAAGTGTCGCAACTCTATCATCTAGTTATGAAACATAGTCATAAGTGTCGCAACTCTACCATCTAGTTATGAAACATAGTCATAAGTTTCGCAACTGTAACATGCTTTACCCACCATGGACATTGTAGACTTTTTCAGTAGTGCCCACGTCGGTGGTAACCCGTAGTGGACGCCGTTTTGATATATAAACGACTGATTGAGCTTATCACCTTCAATATCAACAACACTCAGCTACTAATTAGCTAAGTCATAGAACTATGACATGATGAAACTATCATTTTGTCCACTTATGCATTTCCGCAGGGCTAGACAGAAAATTGTTTTTAAATGTGTACTAAAATTTATCATTTAAATAATTAAGTAAACTACTCTCATATTTAAAAATATAAACAAGTCTATGACAGAATCCAGACAAACTGTTTTATTCCATTATTAGTAAAATTAATCAACAAGTCGTAGCCAGTAGAACAATGGGGTGCGGCAGACGTAGGTGTGAAAGTTGGGCCGGGAAAGTCAGAAGGGTGGCGCCGTGTTGGGTCTAACTAGCTGGACACACACGCGTGTCGGCACGGCTACCGGTTAAAGCAAAGTCCGTAATCCTCCTTACTCGACCTCTCAATATATTAACCTTCTTATGGCCAACAACCACCTAGGTCTTGTCTCAGTGAGGATGCAGAATTAAAATTCATATTATTTTAGCATTCGTGATTTTAAATTAACTAATTAGATACGCAGCTGCAGATAATCTGCGGGCTACCACATACGTATGGAAAATAACGAGCCGTAATGCAAAAAGTGTTTGCTTCGTCGTACAAGGGAGCATATTTAAGTAGGCTACACATCTTAAATGTTGTACTGTAACAGTAGAAATACTTTTTAACGATCAGCTGTAGTTTTTTAAACAGCTGATTCATTTATTGGTAGTATTAGTTGTTATTTTTTCAACCTGATGATAGAGCGCAGTATGTGAATCAAAAATGTATATTTTTAATCAGTTACAGCTTTGATTATATTATTAATTACAAATAGATATCTCATGTAGTAGGAATTAGTACCACTAATTAGGTTAGTTCGTAAGGTCCGCAACCACAGCTGGTTTAAAAACTGCATTAAATTTAGTAAAGACTACACTAACGCTCCACAATGGACTACAAAAACAGCTGATAGTTTGATACACAAAATTTAACATTGGATGAGAAATCTGTCTGTTTGCTTTTCAAATAATTGAATTACAGACGAAACAAAAATATTTACAATAATTATTTTCCATCGCGAGTTTATAATTTTTAAAGTACAACTATCAACAAGGTTTTCGTCATATATTCTAGTAAGTGAGGTCATAATAGCTGATATTCTTAATTATTGGAAATGGTAGTTTTAGAGATGTAGGCCTATGAGATTTTCACCTACACCGAAAATTGTGGGGGAGTAAATATGGAAATCCCGTTTAAATTCGTCCGGTTCTTAGTTCGAGGTTATGTTAGAGTTATTTCATGCCTTTGATTTTATTTCACCTAACGCACTTTCTAAACAGATTTCTGAGTTAATGCCATTTATGACAAGTTATCTAAGAGCCTAATAGGGTCTGTACTGTGTATATTAAAAAGCCAGGATATTTTAAAGTGTTATATTTAATTGGATTTTATGCTTTTATTTCTTTATTTACATATTTATTATGCTAGTCCCTTTTAACAGTGTTCTAGCCAGGTATAGAACAGTTTTTTTTCAGAAACATTTATTTGTTAGTGATGTCAAACTCTACAGGGTATGAGATGGTATAGTTTCCTTTGGTAAGTAAGTAACTACCCCTCTTCATCATGAGGCGCCATTACAGTTTTAGGTAGTTTCTGTCATGCTCAGCAGATGGCAATTTTCTTACGAGTCCTTTTTAACATATTTATCCATTTTAGCTTATGAGGAATTATTACAGTTCTGTCTGTTGATGTTATTATTTAACTTCCTTAAAAATGTTAGTTTTAGTTTTAACAGTTTAGTTCGTAATTCTGACGCTATTACGGGGTATGTTTGTTTACCGTTGATCAATAAAGATTTCTGAGTACTGAGTGGTTATATAATGAAAAAGTGTAATGTATTTGAAACCTCTGAGACTATTCTTTTCTTTTCTTAGAGTGTTTCATTACAATAGTAAACATTTAACATTAATCTATGGTAGCTTATTTTCTGAGTACTGAATGTTCCCATGTTTGTCATCCCTAGAGAACGGGCACTGAGCAGCTTCTGTCGCCGACACCTCAGCTCGAGTTGGACTCGACGATGTCAGAGTCGGTGTTTGCCCATATTAATAGGCATGTCTGGTCCACTAATGGAGAGGGTTCAGGTAATTTGGTATTCTCGCCGGCCGTGTAATGAACCCTGGTTCGATAGTCGTCCCTTTGAAGTCCCTACATGCTGTCTGATAAGGCTGGCGCCGAAGTCCGGTTTGATACTGTCCGACCGACGACACCTTCAAGGTAGCCTGCCCGCCCGCCCGCCGCCCGCTCGCCCGCTTGTCCCACTCACTTTATAGTCCGACCGTCGCCGTGCAGGATACATTCGTCACCAAAAATTATTCTTTGTGGCCGGATTTTTTGTGATTTTTCTCCATTCTTGAAGTGCTTTACTTTATCTACGCTAATTATGTCTCGTCGGTCGCAGGTAGGTTATGTCTAACACTTGAATCATTTTAATTTGTCTATTCTTCATCACAAGTACGCCGAGAATTCGCGACCGAATCATTTATTGGTTTCTTCTTCTACTGGATTTAATATACATATGATTTACATTAATTAATAGTAATCTTCCTAGTTGTGGTTTTTCTGAAATTTATTTTCTTATTTTATAGATAATTTTGGGCCAGCTAACTAAATTGTTTGTTATAAACCAAATATGCATTTCTCTTTTTTCTTTGCAAGAGTTATTTTAGAACTTTGTGTCCAGTTTCTGATTATGTTATTTCTCGAAATCTGTGATTTTTTCCAGATTTGCTCTCCTATTCTATAGATAATGTTTTGTCAGTTAAATAAATTGCCATTAACCTCAAGTACGTATTTCTTTTTCTTCCTAAAAAAAGGTAGTTCTTTTAAAAACTTCGTGAATAGTTCCTCATTAAGTCAGTTCTATCTCTTACTAAATTTGTAGAGTCTAATTTACTTATAAAGTGGAATACATTATAACAAATGATACATTCTGATATTTGCTATAGTTGTTTATGTAATAAACTAGTTTTATGGTTATAGCAAAACACGTAAACAATCAGATTTGCTTAACTTTGCAGATTACCTTTAAGACTATGATAAAGCTTTGTAGGCCTAACTAATTTTGTATAAATGTTTTAATAATTCAGACTATAAGACTTTTATTTTTCTTATATTTTTATTTTTCTTACTTTATTACTTTAATTTCATTAGCCCACTCACGACTCTAGACCAATGTGGCGAATGTTACATTAAGACGTGTTCATTATTTTTCTCCATCAATACCACTAGGTTCACACCCATTACGTGTAACGCCCTTTGTTTCTGTCATTTTCAGCGTCTTGCGGGCTGGTTAATTAAATTAAGATAGTCGAGATAAACAAAAGTGTAAATATTTTTAGTACGATGTTTCTTTTAATTGTACTAATTAGAAGTAATAAACCTTTTTATTTCGAGAACTGAATTAATTGTTTTACATTCCACTGGCGTAATTGTTCATAACCTAATTTAACACTAGGCCTCTAGTTCCCAGGCATGTACCTGACTTACACATTTTTACATAAGTTTTATGTACATTTACATTAATTTGCATGGAGAACCAACTCTATTTTTTCATCTTCACCTTTTTTAAAAACATATTAAGAACATTAGGCATAATGTGGAAAATAATAATAAACTTTATTTATTCCTCAAAAAATATATAAAAACATTTTACATAAATTATAAAGGAATTACTAGCCACTGTTTCCAGTAATCGTGGCTAGCTCAACTTAAACATTCTAGTAAACAAAACAAAGGACAGTCAAAACTTATCAAAAGAAAATCAAGCGGTCCGCCGCAGTGTGCACAGTCCAAGGTTGACGTTTCCTGTCAACTACTTGATAGGCTACAATGTGTACAGTATTTGGGCTTACGTATTATTAATTAACTATTTAATATTAATTTTATAAACTTGTTACTTAGGCTAATACTGTGAATAAATGATCAATTTCATCTAAATTAAATAACCACTTCTTCACTTTAATAGAATACTTTTTAAAATTATTACAGTTTTTATTTCTGATGGCAAATAATTTATAAATTTTGGTCCCAGAAAAGAAAAGCTTTTTTTGAAGATTGATTTATTCACCTTAGGTCTTACTATCAGTCCCATTGCATCGCCTCTTGTTCTTGGGTAAATTCTATCATTTCTGATGTTTCCGCTTTTTTTAAAGAACATTTTTAAAACTTTAAATACAAATAAATATTTCAGTGGTAGTATTTTTAAATCCTTATAAATTGGTGCTGCTGATTCAAATCTATTTTTTCTGGCAATAAGTCTAATAAAATGATTTTGTGTTACTTTTAACGGTTGAATGGTTACGTTGTCAGTACTTCCCCAGTTCTCTATTCCATAATTTAACTTAGAGTGAATCAGTGCAAAATAAATAGTTTTTAATAATTTATCATCAATAAAATTTCTTAGGTAATAGAAGTTTCTGATACTTCTTCTTAAACCAGATTGTAGTTTGATTATATGCGACTTCCAACTTAATTTTTTGTCTATAATTAATCCCAGGTATTTTATTTCTCTCACTTGTTCAATAGTTTCACAGTCACATATAGGTGGTATATATTGGCAATTCAGTTTATGAAATTTTAGTGTGTTATTAAATTGAAAGCCTTTCAAATCAAAATTTATAAACTTAGTTTTTGAGGCATTTAGTACCATTCTATTATTTTCGCACCATTTCCTAATTGTTATTAAATCCTCTTTCATGTTGTTCCATATACTTTCCCACTGTTTTCCGAGTATTTAATGGCAATATCATCCGCGAAACCTGTGATTTTTCCTTTCAATGGCAAACTTAACATATCATTTATAAACACAAGGAACAAAATTGCAGCCATAACTGAGCCCTGAGGCACTCCTATTGTAACAGTCTTAGATGTACTTAAAGTATTGGACACTTTTACTTTCTGCTGCCTATTTTTTAAATATGTTTCAAACCAATTTAAGGTGTTACCTCTTATTCCTGCATATTCCAATTTCTGTAACAATATTTTATGATTCACTAAATCGAATGCCTTACAAAAATCAATAAAAATAAATAAAATAAATAAATAAAAATCAATAAAAACTAAATAGCTAACTATTTGGTTGCATTCTACGACGGTATCGGAAAATAGTATTGGCAATGATTCTAAATGTTGTCATCGTTAAACGAAAACATATGGAAAAGTGAAGAAACTACATTAAACAATGTCGTTTTATTTATAAATTTATAATCGTAGAATTGGAATATTAATACCTTTTTGTGCTACAATTTGAATAACCTACAAACATTTTTTGGCAAGTTGCCAATATATCGAACTGCATACAACAACCATTTATGCTCACGTATTACATTGAACATTCTTATATGTGTATCAGAAATAAGCCTTATTCACAGTTATGTTTACATAGACATTTAGTGTCTTAATATTCAGTGAAGAATCTCAATTTAAGGATCTCATCCTACACAAAAAAGATGAACTCAATATTATCAAACAAATTTTAATAAAATATAAACACAAGAAAGCTCATAACATAACTGTAAAAATAACAACTATATTCCTATGATTTATGATGATGGTGTTAACAAATCTGTACGTAATATAATTTGAAAAAATAAAAATAAAATAAAAACAGGGTCAGTATTACATTACAACCATATAATACTAACAATAAAGAAAAAATTATAATATCTGTAGAATATATCAAATTAAATGTTCAACTTGTCCTAATTATTACATTGGCCAAATAGGAAGAAGTTTTGGAAAAATATTACCATAGAGCATTTACCATAAAATAAGTTTAAAAATCCGTTATATGGCCTTCAAATACAATTAGGTCAGTTTAGGTTAAAACATATGGTTTCTATTTGGGGGGCATATACCAAAATAAGCTTTACATTTCATTAATTTTTTCTAAACACTCGATTCAAGAATACCATAGTGTCTCATTTATAGAAGAATAGAAATTATTCACGTTGGGCCTAAAGCAAAACATTCATGGACCAAGTCAAATTTGATTCAAACTTTATATTTAAAGATACATTTTAATAATTAGCAAAGTATCAAACATCCATGTACATGTTCAATCTCTTTTATTTCGATTTTTATAGAATCTACTAAGATTCCACAAACAAATATTTAATGTTAAAGTATTTTTGTAATCTTGATTTACTGTGGCCTACAACTGATGATGATATTGTGAGATCGAAGTAGGTTTTATCATTAAAATTTTAAATTCCTATTTTTTTTAACAAATAAAATATTTAAAGCAACCAATGCTAAATATGTTGATCAATTAAAGTGTTTGTATTGAAAAATTCGACTCACTTTGATAGTTTAACTTCATAAATATATAAATTAATGACTATATATAATATATTTTAAGGACAGTCGATCCTTGTTTAATAACAAGAACGCCATGTTATTGATAATGATAAGTTAATATTCAGAGCTCCAACATGGACCCCCAAAGTGGGTTATCAGCCTTCACAGTTTGGGTCTCATGAATCCCCGGCCAAGATCGATGTACAGTATATAGTTCATCCAACTATCGTAAAACGATAACAACAGATTTTGAATCTCGGATGTCTCTCAAAATGTTCATCAAACGATAATGAGTCCTGCAGTATACAGTGGCTTTTAAAGTCTGCCACCAAACTAAGAGGGGAAAGAATTTTAAAATAATCAAAAATTAGACGGATAAATAAAATCTAAAGTACAAAGTACTTATTTCTTAGTGTTTAAATATCGATCTCCCGTCACAGAGCTAAATCGAGGTGTCGTAACTATTCAACAACACCTGCTTCTTCGATCGAATGAAGACCAGCTAATCCCTGAAAAGTTCGCAATGGGCACTCATTAACTATGTGATACATAGTTTAAATTTTGACTCCGTAATCACACGACCGATAATTTGCTATTCCACCCTTATATTTCCAGTAGTTGCATCTTCCCAGTTCCCACACTCATGCGAAAACGATTCAACATAGCTCTTTCCTTACAATGATGGTTCATTCCACCTATGACGGGTAAAGGGTCTGATACCAGAAACTCTTTTCGACCTTCAAATGTATCCCAAGTTAACGTCCGATTGGTTTTCGCGAAAATTCGTTGAGAATAACTGAGAAGCTAGTCGTGGGATATCTTAAAAATGGGGAGTATCGAAGAAGATATGATCTTGTCAAACTCTCTGAGAAGTGCACCTTTGCGTTTTATATCCGGAGGAGCTATGTTGCACAGCACTGCGAACCATGGTAGAGGGGTTGCAATGAGGGAATCTCTGATATTTGGAAGGATTTCTGGAATTAAACTTCTTAAAGTACAATTTAGATTACTAATCATGTCGGAATCTTAAGTTCCTTTCATCTACTCTTAGAATTCGGGAATCTAGTTGAATTTATACCAACCTTTGTACTAAATAGTACTTCCTATATAATTTATTCATATATAGGTAGTTGGTAGTTACAGTAGTTATTCATGCCTTATAGTGTATCGATCACCGGTCTGGTATGTACACCTCATTAACCTAAAAAGCTGTAACAAAGTGTAATCTCCCATTTGACTATACAACATTTAACTAAATTATTTTCAAAATTATCAGTTCCCCCAAATGAGGGGTTAGATATGGGAAATTTTCAAATAGCAGCGATGTCATGTATTACTACATTTTAAAGTTCTTTAAATGCCTCATCATTTTGATACAAAAATGAACTCCAAAATGGCAGGGTGGTCCAAAATGTAAAGAATTTTTATTTGTACGTTATTTAAACATTATGTTCGTCGGAGGGATGTAACATTCGTAGCCAGTGCTACTAATGACATGACTGTTCAGAAAATAACAGGATATTATTTTACTTCATTTGAGCCTATTCCAAATTTTCAAATGGATAATGAAAATGGGTATAAGTGGTAATTTTTAAATAGCAACCTTTAGCACGAGGATTTATAAAACAGAATATAATTTTAACCAAACACAGCATATTGCTTTAAGAGAATACACTTTTGTTCCTATTCTTATCAGTAAGATAGCCAAGGTAGCCGGGCCGGCGCGACAAAGGAGGTTCGGGGAGTGTTTTGGGCTGTTTAGAACCAATTGGTCGACCCAGCGGCGTCGTTAGCACCATTCAGGGTTCCTAATTAATAGCCCATTCCGTGTTCTGTTTTAGAGAGTCGAAGGTAGGCAGACGCTTCCGGTGGCTCTATGGATCGGAGTCCAGCCCTCCGTCAGCCTTTGACAAATTGTGGTATAACCGTCCTGGCCCGTCAAATTAGGGCGTTCTATTTCGGAGTCACCCTTGAGAACTAATTGGCGAGATGCTATCTCTGGGTTTGTGGAAAGCCAAACACGGACTTGGCGGGAGCCATGAATCACCCTTCGACAACATCCCTTGACGTGGAAACGGTATTGGACGGACTTGGCTAGAGTGAACATTCCTAAAGCATACTTATGTTGTAAACATTCGTTTCAATGCCATTTCCCATAATAAGAAATCGGACATTGATTTATAAATCACATAGACAAATATAATTGCAACTAAACTAGTTGCATTTAGGAACAGAGAAAAAAGAAAAAGATGTCAAATTAGGGTACAGCGAACGTCTCAAGGGCAGTCTAAATATACTACAACCAATGTACATCTTGATCTCTATCTATAGTAGTAATTACTACGTTTATCCTTAAGGATTTGTATCGAATAAGGGAGGGACTGACAAGGTGCTGGCCCTGCCATTGCATGACAAACTGGAGAAATAACTACTCGTCACACTATTGGATTGTGACATCTGTTTCTTTCTTCTCGGTAATTTAGGCCTATAGTACTACCAATGAATACAGATCTATATTTATATCTATACAGATATCTATATCTATAGATGTGCATTCATTGGTACTACTAAAAATTACAATTTTTCCTGTTTTCAACTATTTAAGAAATATTTACTTTTAAAATGCTTTCTACCTTACATGACAATTACAAGGACAGGAACTTTTAGAACATGTACTGATCACATGTGCAAATCAGATACATCCCAGAGACATGGTATTAAAGACACTATGCTATACAGATTATTGTATATTATTTGTTTTTATGGTATTATTGTTTGTTTTTATGGTAATTATTATGTTTCAAATTGTACAAAGCGTGTATGGCATCTAAAATGTAAAAAAATTACCTTTAAATTGTTAGTTTTTGATTTTTGACATCTAAAAGCGTCCCTGTTCTTACCTGAAGTGGGGCAAGTCATCCATCATATTTACTTTTCTCTTAACTTTAGACAAAGTTTTATAATTTTTCGTATTAGATCAGAAAAACTCTATAACATTCATATTTCATATCATGACCAAACACATCAATGCACTGGGGTCGTAGAACACGTAAAAATCCGTTCAGCAACGAATTGAAACAACTGTTCATGAACGTTCTCAAATTCTACAAATCCTTGACAAAATCAAGTGTTCGGAATTCACTTTCTCACGCCCAGAGATAATTGCTATGTTCACATCATCCTACGTCTGCGAACAAATGTTCCCTAAGATGAAACTCTGAAAATACAGTTTGAGAATTTGAGAAACCAATTGACAGAAGACCATTTTTATGTTCTCATAATCAATGCATCTCAGGTAAAACCAGACTTTGAACTAAATTTAGAAGTACTGTCTCGTTCTTCTCTCACCCCTTCTTGCTCATTCAGTAGTCAATTACGTATTAAAATAGTTATTAAAATGTGTTTATCCTTTACCTTTTTATGTGTAATAAAGAGAATAACTACAGTGGAAGCAAGGTGATTACTAACAACTATATTGTAACATTGGGATATATTTTGATTACATTTTTTTCATAAACACATAATTAATAAAATTAATGTTTTTAGCCCGGTAAGGATATTTTGTTGTTTTTAGACTGCCCACCCCAAAAACATCTCCCCATCATTGTAGCCCTACTAGACGCTGAGTGTGTCTCGAGGGTGCACGAGACGTTGTATTACACTCCTCAGAATGAAAAGACAGTAATCCCGTTCTTTACGTCGAGATCCAAGTTCCCTCGGGCTCCCTTCCCGTACTACCCAGCTCAGCTCACAAATCCAGGGTCTGGGGATGCAGGAACTTGGTGACCGTCCTTGCCAGCACCCCTAATTCCGGTAAAAGCAGCAGGGGCTCTGTCGTAATCAAATTATTGGCCACTGGAGCCGCCAAACCAGCCATGACACTCCCTGTATGCTTCCCCTGATAAATGAAATTAATTCGCATGACAAAGCGCCCCTGCACTAATGGGCAAGGGTTGTTTTTTTTATACAAATGAGATTTTTCTTAAAGATTACTTTGTTATTTTTTCGTCCTCGTCAGTGTTGATGGTGATTGAAGCATTGACGCACAGTACCTAGTAGAGGTTGGGTACATTTACTGAGCTTGGCACAAATACTACCTAACTGTCCAAGATACAGTGCATTTATTAAACTCAAAACTTTAGTTCAGTGAGTAATATTTTTTGATACAATTTTAATATTCGTTGTTAATAGTTGTTTTTAAAACTTCACAACCTTAACTTAATCTTCAGAAGTTTTAGAAGGTTATAGAAGATGGAGGCCATGAGCCATGCTCTACTGCGACTCTAAGGCACACCACAGTGGTTTGGAGGTATAGATCATAATGCACCAGTTGATACCAGAGCACCCCCCCCCCCCCCCAACGAAGGCATGTAGGAGCTAATGGTGAAATACAAAAACGCTGCAAATATTTAACTTACTCAATGATTAGAACTAACTATAAATACGTATAAACTGTCCCAACATGTCCTTTAAGATCTCACAAGTCATTGTCAAGCAAAAGTATTTACCTAACATCATACTGTAGCCCTTCTTCTCGGTTTAACTATAACATCCACCTTACTCTGTTACATTTTTAACGGATCGTTCTTTTTAATTAAACTTAGGTAATACTATAAAATATACTGCAATTTATACATTATTTTAGTTACTAATTGAGATCTTCTTACCACCAGAATATACCAGTTATTTAATTAAGCTATACGCACGTCTATTTGGCCAAACATAACCCAGCACTGTCTGTTCTGCCATGACTGTTTCCGTTTGAACAACTGTACAAGTGTCTATTTTGAAAAGTGATTATTTATCAAAAGGATTCATATTTCTAATTGGACATCCTCACTAATAAGGCTTCATATAGCAGCCTATTATAAATATTACTCTCCTCAACCCCTATTTATTTACAAGGAGTTATATTTTTAAATACTGTACAACCTTTAATTATAGCATTAATTTGCATAGGAGTTTCTCACTTCACTGTTTACACATTTAGAAGTAACCCAAACATATGTTTATCCGTCTCAAACCATTCTGTACCTAGCTATAAGTTCATATGTTGATTTGTGTGGTTATCAGCAATCCAGTCATCTGTGTATATTCTCACAATCTAGCTTGCTGTGTAGCTTGTAGAAAAAACTAGTAAAAGTAGTAGGAACCTTTGAAATCGAATTTCTAGCTCTAAACTTGTCCCAAGATATCCTTTACCAGACTACAAAAACCTCGTATATAATGTTGTCTAGTAACAGACAATCTACTGATAAGTCATCATTGTCAATGTTAGTTCGTTTTATTTCAAGAATCAGCTTCTTGCCACCTTTGGTATCGCGTTTCCAGCTCCCAACTAGCCTCATGTCATTCTGTCCCTGGCAGAATGTGGCAGACTACACACTCATGTTTGTATATTCTCACGTTATGGTCACTTTGCTTGTGACTCCTTATTCACCTTAGATATCACGTTACCAGCTCTCAACTAGCCTCAAGTCGTTCTGTCCCAGGCTATATACTCATATATAGTGCTGTGTGGTGGCAGACTACACACTCATGTTTGTATATTCTCACATTATGGTCACTTTGCTTGCAACTCCTTATTCACCTTTGATATCACGTTAACAGCTCTCAACTAGCCTCAAGTCATTCTGTCCCAGGCTATAGACTCGTACATAGTGCTGTGTGGTGGCGGACCACCCACTCATGTTTGTATATTCTCACGTTATGGTCACTTTGCTTGTGACTCCTTATTCACCTTAGATATCACGTTTCCAGCTCTCAACTAGCCTCAAGTCGTTCTGTCCCAGGCTATAGACTCATACCACAGAATATAGACAGATACAGAAGCCCCACGGTATAGGAAATAATGAAACGGGCAGTTCATGGTATTTCTCAAAATGAAGGAGTTGAGACGGTCGCTAACTGGCGCGGCGTTGCCAGATCATAATGCGGGATTCCCGTTTTCCCACAGTGGAGGGAGGAATACAGAATGGACAGACAAACGACAGTCAGACAGGGCACTGAGGGCAAGGCCCGGAATAGGCCTACCCCCGCTTACGTTCACTGAGTTGCATTTACTCCGCGTATTTTGACCCTATAAATCCTCTTGTTTGAATTTTAGCCAAATTCTTCTAATACATAAGTTATACGTTGAGCAAATGAAACCTATTTTATGCACTTCTAAATAAAGGGGATTGTTTAATTGTATTATTTGTATTCTTAATAATAAACAAGTATATGAAACATTTATGATAATTTATCAAATTAAATTATGAAACAATTAATTGTTTAAGGAAGATAAAATAACGATGGATGATAAGAAAACCAAAATTTTTATTCTGCAGTTAGCTTGGGCATTGTCAGTGATATTACACCACGAGGAACTATAAAATATAACATATAATTTAGACATACATACTATACAGAATTTATTCACCATAATTTCTCAATACATCCCTCTCATAATCTCATTATTTTTATTCATTTTTATTAGGGTTTACTATTTTTAAACCTTTCAATTTGCCAAATTGATTGATTTTTTTACTTATTTTATACCGACTGAATATCATCAATGTTTATAGATACTATATACTGTACCTGAGCAGATACAGAGACATGCAAATTGAATTGATGGCACATGCTTATAAGGATCCTTGAAACATATAATTAGAAGTTATACTTTTAACTATTGATACATTTATGAACTATTTACACTAATAAACATTTGATTAAACCGAAAAACAAAACATAAATTATTGTTACATAAATACGCCCTAAAAGCGTTATACAATACAAAATAAATACTGTAAACACATAGTAAACATATAGACTATTTTAAAAATTACATCTTATCGCCACAATTTCTCATATCTCGATCTTTCATAACCACATTATTTTTATTCATCTTACTCAACCCTCTGTTTTCCCCAACCCTTTTAACATTTTTAAACCTTTCAATTTGGCCAATTTAATAGAGCGCTTATTACTGCTTGTAGATACTTTAAAGTGGACGGATTAAGAGACAAAAAAGAAAAATTGGTGACACAGTTAAAAGACTGATTTATATCCAAGTCTTTAGAGCAGATAAAAGTCTTAAACACAATTACTAAGAGAAATTAAATTATCAATTTATGTATGGAAAAATAACCATACAAATTAGTTACTTCACAAGACAAAAGATTAAATTTGTTTGTCATGACATTCAAATGTCATCCTACTCTGTAAAGGATAATCCTTTCCAATTCCAGTTTGGACAGTTAATTCTCTTAAATAGACCTTTCATTGAATACCAAACTTGGCTTAGATTTAAGATGTTCGTTCAACTCCTCACGGGCCGTACCAGTGAAAAGATGAAAAGTCACTAATGGTATGAAAAAGTAGGTTTTTGTGACCAAGATGATGTGCAAGATTTCACTTTTATATGTTAAGTCATATAAAAGTTGTGACAGCATTTCTATATTTTTTCACTTTGTATGCACGCTACTATGTACATGTTTCCGACGTTTCAAGTGCATTGCAGTTTCATCTTCAGGGCAACACACTCTGTTACTAGATCCACAGAGTATATGTAATGTACCTGGTGATGAGTATGTCGCCCTGAAGTAGAGAGCTGCAATGCACTCGAAACGTCGGCAACATCTAATTAGTGTACATAGCAATCAGACACGGTCCTACCCGGATTATGACAATGTAAATAGTTTGGTCTAACGTGGAGTTTATATCAAACTGATTTCACTTGTTCATTTTAACGATTAGTCACCAAATACGAATGTGGGTATACTTTTGCTGCAGGAAATATATCGCATAGATCAGTGAAGTAAGGTGTGTGAATGGTGTGCGACTGTAGCATTCGTCACATTCACTCCGTGAACGCTGATAGCGCTACCATAAGGTTGAAGACGGGCTTTGCTAAACAATTTAACATTTTAATTTAGTATTTTTCAGTTTACTCATGGCATTGTTATAGTTTTAGACAATAGAAGATAATTGACAATGCGGGGACAAGACACAGAAGACGTTTGATTAATTTATATTAACACATGGCAGAAATGGCTCAAGGAAAATAATCTAGGCCTAAATGATGTGTATTATTTAAAAAATTTCTTTCACTTACCACATTTCTCCACGTACACTTGTGATAGGTGTTTTGGGAACCTTAACATCCGCAGTGATTCTATTTGTATAAATTTTTACACTTCCTCTAACACAAACTGTCGTAGTCTTTCTTTCTCTCTATTAAAACACTAAGTTATAACAAGAAACAATGATAAAATAACCGAAACCAAACCAATTTTATTCAGAAACTAGGGAACACCCCTGCCCGCTTCGCATGCCAACCCCGTCGTCACTCGCTGTGATCGTGAGATATGGGTCACCTGCGGCCTCGTGGGGGAGCTCGGCCTTCGGCCACGCCAAGACGCTCTGCTACAGGCCTCGTGGGGGAAGGTTCGGCTTGCGGTCTCACCAAGACACTGCTACAGTCCCATTTGAGGAACTCGGCCTGCGGCCTCGTGGAGGAACTCGGCCTACGGCCTCGCCAAGACGCTCTTCTACAGGCAATTATGGAACTCGGCCTACGGCCTCGTGAGGGAAAGTTCGGCTTGCGGCCTCACCAAGATACGGCTACAGTCCATTTGTGGATCTCGGTATGTCGCCTCGTGAGAAAGATCGGCCCTAGCTCTGCCTCGTCAGGATTTTTAACCAGTATGACCATTAATTTTGGTTTTTGGGGCAGCAGAACCCCTAAACATAGACTTTTCTCAAATCTGATTGTAAATTAGTATTTAAGAGAAAAATACTTTTATTTTGATACCCCACTTGAGTGTATTAGTTTGACATTAGTACTCAATTTTGGGTTTTGGAGCTTCTTTTTATTTGGGGGGGGGGGGGGCAGAACCCTTAAACGTTGTCTCTTCCAAGATGTAAAGGTAAAATGTAATTTTTGAGATAAATACCTATAGTTTGATGATCCACTTGTAAGTTTTATTTTTGTACTACCCTTTTACTGGTTTTAGGAGTTTTTTGTTTTGTTTTAGACGCATTTACCCCTTAATATTTATCCTGTTCAAAATCTGATATTGTATTTGGATTCAGGAGAGAAATGGCTTTAAATTGATACATCACTTGAGTAGATTAGATCAGTTTTTAAAATTTTTACTTTTTAAAATTTTCAGGTTTTAAGCCCGCGATACCACAAATGTTTGAGTTATTAAGCTGAAATTCATATATAAGGTGCTCGTTTGTTACACGTGTAGAACTGTGAATGTTTGGACATTTTACTAAAGATTTTCTTCAACTTAGGTAATAAAAACTACTTTTTAGTGATTTTTCCATTAGGAAAAAATTTACTTTTTATGTACGGAAAGGATGCAGGAAGTAGATGAACACGTGATTGGCGCGCGTTCTTTGAACTTTACCTCAAATATTATTTTCCATCTAGTTTGAAGGAAACAGTATTCGTTCTAACATATGAGACGCCGACACAACGTTGTGCGTATTTTAAGGCGAATATGAACGATGATATTAGTGTAGTCTGGTTACTAACAGAGTTTAACTGTTCCTCAGAAAGTGCAATTTATTAATAGCCCAACAGCCAGGGCAACTATCGGACCTGCAGCTTTCCGTAAAATCCGAACCACGTAGTGTTGGTCTGATTTTCAGCTAACGGACAAGTCTGACACTCAGTTCTCTTCCCTACACAACATCCGAACCTTGACTACCATCCAACATGAACACCCAATACGTCTCTAGTAGTGTCCACGTCGATGGCAACCATTGTGGGGACGCCGTGTCGGTATTAAGAGGACCGAGCGTGGAACCTATCGCCTTCAATCTCCCAAACACTTTGTCCCCATTCGAGATTCATGTTCCTTTAAACATGTTTTACCCATTTAAAACTGTACAAAATAATAGTAATAATCCAAAACCTAATGTTTTCTTAAACTAGGGGATACCACAGCACGCTAAGTGTGCAAAACCCCGTTACTGGCTACGCTCATTTCACTCACTCATGTAATTTTGTTAATTTTCTTCGTATTACACGCTTAACATTGTTTTAATACACTGTTAAAAAATAACCTCTTATGTCAAGTGTGCAACAGTGTCAAGGTGCACGTCATAAGCTTTCTCAATGTTAGGTTAACAATGATTTGCTAGTATTGGGATATTATTATCTGCCTTAATTTAGCTTTTTTAGAAAAACTGTTGACAAATCCCCTCTTAGTATATGTCTATAGCCTATAATGAATGTTTATAGCAAATTTCGTGGTCTAATGATTTTTGAGAATTTGTGATTAGTCAGTGTTGTTTGGCTTTAATAATACTTATAGAAATCATCTCCCTAGCCACGATAAAATTGGAAAACATTTGTTCTTTGTAATAGGATTATTTATATTTTATATTTATCTAATTTTCAGTTAGTCAAGTTTTGAGCGAAAATAGCACCCTACTGATGAATACATGAAGAAACGTTTAAAATAATGTATTTTTTAAATAGTTGATTAAGCTACGTGTATGGAATTTTAGTCTGACAACGCCAATAAAATAATAAAGTATACAAAATAATTTTACTAACATTTATGTAGGCTATTATTTACAAATTTGCAAGTATTTATTGTTATTATTATTATTATTACTATCTTAAGTACATTCATGATAGTAAGCTATTACACTTACTTTATTCATTTACACGGGCCTTTACACGGGCAAAATATTTTTCCATATATTTTATTTACTTATTTTTACTCGTGTGTATAAAATCTAGGTCTCACCAAGTTATGCAAAACTTGTCGGTGAAGACCTATAGTAAACAAGAGAAACAAAAACGTATTATAGGAAAGAAAACCTGATTATTTAAATTTTTTTTCTAGTAATTACTAAGATTGGGCGGTTTAGGGCAGGCACCGAATTAAACAAACAATAATTGTCAATAAAAAATTTTAATATGAATATTACGTTTTAACAGTAAAAGATGTACAGTAATATTAAACTCCGCATATGCATCAATGTTGGACTGCTCGTGCCATACACGCAGGACTGTTGCAGTTGACTAGCCTGAGAGACCAGAGTCGATGCGTAGCCAGGGATTTCTCCCTGGCCGGCTGGGCCGGCCGGCCAGCCATAGTTTTGGCAACCGCGCTTGGCCGGTTTTTACCACTAGCGCCGCGTATGATCTGGCCGGTGAGTTAAGCGATCTCGCGTTTCAAAATTTAGCATTGCGTGGGGCTTCTGTATCTGTCTATATTCTGTGCTCATACATAGCGCTGTGTGGTGGCGGACCACCCACTCATGTTTGTATATTCTCACATTTAGCTCGCTTTGCTTGTACAAGTCACTGGCTATACACTCGCTACACCCGTGTTTAGTTGCCGGTTTCCCGCCGGCCTGCGGTCTCTGTTTATATCGGGTTTCAACGCCAAACCGCGGTTGTTATGAACTTGGATGGTAATTGTTAACATAACCTTGTTATGTTTAAATGAACTATGCTTCCCCTTCTACTCTGACCTCGAACTGTAGGCTATACTGTTACATCAACTGTTACTATACCTTCTCATAGAGAACATGTTTATTTAAGTAACACTAATATATACGAATTAAATTAATATATTACCAGCATTTAGTATTTCAGATTCATACAATGGCTAAATTATTTTCCAATAACAGAACAAAATGTTAATTAATAAAGAAATAAAAGGGCGTGCTATTTGTAAATGCATGTAATGATATTATTAACTTCAATGTACATTTTGATTGTTTTCACTATTACATGATCGTATATAGTCTACTACTAATAGTCTATTGTAGAAATTACGATTTGGCTGAACATTTATTTATAAATAATTAATTGTATAATTTTGGCCAAAGTAGGGAAACAATATTATCATTTAAGTCATGTTTTTTAAACATAAATTTAGCTTACAGATTATTTTTTATAATGGTTCTTTTAATACCTGGCCTGTGATTGGAGCCACGAGAGAGGTCTCTGGAGCAAGCTGCTAATAAAATTGCATTCACTACTTTTAATAAAAATTGTTATACTGTAATTTCAAAATTTTAAGTCGTATTAAACAGGACTATTCTGCCCTCTATTTCAGTCGTATTAAACAGGACTATTCTGCCCTCTATTTAAGTCGTATTAAACAGGACTATTCTGCCCTCTATTTAAGTCGTATTAAACAGGACTATTCTGCTCTCTATTTAAGTCGTATTAAACAGGACTATGCTGCCCTCTATTTAAGCCGTATTAAACAGGACTATTCTGCCCTCTATTTAAGTCGTATTAAACAGGACTATTCTGCCCTCTATTTAAGCCGTATTAAACAGGACTATTCTGCCCTCTATTTAAGTCGTATTAAACAGGACTATTCTGCCCTCTATTTAAGTCGTATTAAACAGGACTATTCTGCCCTCTATTTAAGTCGTATTAAACAGGACTATTCTGCCCTCTATTTAAGTCGTATTAAACAGGACTATTCTGCCCTCTATTTAAGTCGTATTAAACAGGACTATTCTGCCCTCTATTTAAGTCGTATTAAACAGGACTATTCTGCCCTCTATTTAAGTCGTATTAAACAGGACTATTCTGCCCTCTATTTAAGTCGTATTAAACAGGACTATTCTGCCCTCTATTTAAGTCGTATTAAACAGGACTATTCTGCCCTCTATTTAAGTCGTATTAAACAGGACTATTCTGCCCTCTATTTAAGTCGTATTAAACAGGACTATTCTGCCCTCTATTTAAGTCGTATTAAACAGGACTATTCTGCCCTCTATTTAAGTCGTATTAAACAGGACTATTCTGCCCTCTATTTAAGTCGTATTAAACAGGACTATTCTGCCCTCTATTTAAGTCGTATTAAACAGGACTATTCTGCCCTCTATTTAAGTCGTATTAAACAGGACTATTCTGCCCTCTATTTCATACCGGAATAAAATTCCTTGAGTATTAAAAGTATCTATACTTTAAGGAACCTGATCCGTTTATTATCATAATTAATAGACTATGTTCTATTTAATCACTATTTAGTACAATACATAACTGAGACTTTGAGATAGAACTTCCAACTGCTAGTTATACTTACACATTCATTGTCAAGATTTTATACTAAAAGAATTTATGAAACCATTATTTATTAAAATACTTAATGAGCATAAATATGTTAATTAATTTTTAAAACAAAGTTTTAATTGATTAATTTCTCAAGATACCTGATTTGGAGGTGAAAGGCCTTACACATGTAATATATATTTGAAGGTGAAAGGCCTTACACGTGATATATATATTTGGATGTGAAAGGCCTTACACATGTAATATATATTTGGATGGGAAAGGCCTTACACATGTAATATATATTTGGAGGTGAAAGGCCTTACACATGTAATATATATTTGGAGGTGAAAGGCCTTACACATGTAATATATATTTGAAGGTGAAAGGCCTTACACATGTAATATATTTGGAGGTGAAAGGCCTTACACATGTAATATATTTGTTGGAACTATTTTAATTTAAAACTTACGAAACTATTTTTAAACATTTTTTCAACTGAATATGACGGTAGTAATAATGGAAACGTTCAAAGAAACATTTAACAAATTTTAAATTATTTATCATGATTTGTTAGGACTGTATAATAATAATAATAAGTACAACGTAATACAAATATTAGAATAAAATACTGTTAGATATTAACATTTCTTAATGAAACCATTCAAAGTAGCAAAAACAACAAACTACCACTCCTAAAAATCCTACAACAATTTGTTACAATTTTATTAGCAAAAGATAACTAAAATCTGACATATTTATAAGTTGACGTAATAAAATTGGATTTGTACCACCAAACTATATCACACAGATAATGTAATCATGTTTGATTGCAAATGTCTTTGTTTGTTATTTAAATTAAATAACTCCACTTTTTAGTATTCATTTTATCAGTAATTCATCTTTAAAATGAAGACTAAATAACATTCAACTCTAGTAATGCTTCATCGGAAAGCAATATTTCAACTATTTTAGCAACAACAATAAAAATAATAATTGCCAGTACTGAATGAATTATTGAATACTTTACTGACATACACAAATACTTTATTGACATACACAAATACTTTACTGACATACACAAATACTTTACTGACATACACAAATACTTTACTGACGTACACAAATACTTTACTGACATACACAAATACTTTACTGACATACACAAATCAAAATTGTAGACTTTTTAAACGTACTGTAGTTTGAATGTTAGGCCTATTTAATGTTTTATTTTCCAGTGGAATGAGTAAATAATATTTTAGGGCCTTCATTATTAAATATTTGTTGAGTTCTGTCAATTGAACACTGTTAAATGTTATATTACAATTCCAAACTGTCCTAAATGTAACCTTGCAGAGTTCCAATGAAACATGCAAACTAAACATTTTCGTTAGTTAATTCAATTATATTAATTTATATTTTAAAAAGAATACTTACCACTAATAATAGTTTCTTTAACTTCATTCGTTAGTCCACACGGGCCTGCAAGTGTGTGCGTGAACTTTATTCACCAAGTGAATTAACGACCAAAGTTCACTAAGGGCCATTTGCACCAAATTATCTTAAACTAGTTTTAAAATAATCCAGTTTAAGGTAAACTAAAAGTTTAAACCTAATTTGATTTGCTCAACATAATTTCTAATGCAGTTTAAGTTAAACCTAAAATGATACGGTTGGCAATACTGTTTCCTGTTGTTTTTCTTCAAAATACCATTTCATCATTCACCTGTGTTACAAACAACCAGGCTATTACTTGGTTTTAGTAATTAAAGTGTATAGCCTAGTACTCACATATACTGAATGTTTTTGATGAAAATTGAGGAACGAATGAAGGATGAAAAAGGAAGAGACAACAATTTCAAGTTAAAAGATTTTACTAGATTGAGTTTAAAAAAAACTCACATTGGAGTATAAGAAGACTGATTCCATATCACACAAAGAAAAACAAAACATGGTTAAAGATTTAAAAAGAATTTAATGTGAAAAGTGGATTGATTTATCGATATTTAATAATATAAAATACATGCTGAGAATAAATGCTGCTAATAAAATTAATAGCTGCCTATTCTTCAGGTAGCTTTCGTATTTTAGGTGCTCAGTTAATTATTTCTTTAAATCTTTTTCCTTAATTTGATATAAATTATAAAACATAACTCATCTATTTCACACAGTAATGATCTTAACCTCAATAAAAATATAGTAAATACAGAAACTAATCTAAAACATTTAGTTTAACCCAACAATGTTATTGGTTTAAATTAATCTTTAGTTTAAACTCAAGATTAAATTATTCTAGTTTAAACTGAGTTGGTGCAAATGGTCCTTAAGGATTAAACCTTTGAACCTTGCACTACGCAGTCCATAGCCTTAGAAACCGAGCCACAACGACGGTTATAAATTATTTCTATTTAGTAGAACATTTGAAATATTAATACAATTAATAGTGTAACATAAAAATTACAGTATATTTAAAGTACTAACAACACTAGGTCGTTGATGATGAACAGTTAGGCTACATGTAACATCGATGGGCCTAGCATACGCAGTACTAGCCGTTTATGATTTCTTCACTGACTACTCTGCGCTATCAACACTGGTAATTGATGATGAACAGTTAGGCTACATATAACATCGATGGGCCTAGCATACGCAGTACTTGCCGTTTACGATTTCTTCACTGACTACTCTGCGCTATCAACACTGGTAATTGATGATGAACAGTTAGGCTACATGTAACATCGATGGGCCTAGCATACGCAGTACTAGCCGTTCACTGACTACTCGGCGCTATCAACACTGGTAATTGATGATGAACAGTTAGGCTACATGTAACATCGATGGGCCTAGCATACGCAGTACTAGCCGTTTACGATTTCTTCACTGACTACTCTGCGCTATCAACACTGGTAATTGATGATGAACAGTTAGGCTACATGTAACATCGATGTGCCTAGCATACGCACTACTAGCCGTTCACTGACTACTCGGCGCTATCAACACTGGTAATTGATGATGAACAGTTAGGCTACATGTAACATCGATGTGCCTAGCATACGCACTACTAGCCGTTCACTGACTACTCGGCGCTATCAACACTGGTAATTGATGATGAACAGTTAGGCTACATGTAACATCGATGGGCCTAGCATACGCAGTACTAGCCGTTTACGATTTCTTCACTGACTACTCTGCGCTATCAACACTGGTCATTCACGGTTCATCGGTTGAATCTTCTGACTTGACTCGGCAGAGCGCTCCTACAGCAAGTGCTGGAACTACTAGGCGGTTCAGAGTGCTATTGACCAATGACGTGACGATATTAGCCATCCGTAACTATGGCAACGCATTAATTCCTTGCATGCTTGTCACTTTTCAGTTCTTTATCTGCACCTACTTGTTTGAGTACGTGAATGTGTGCACGTAAAAATTTGACGTACGTAAATTTTTATATTGTTTACACAGTTGTACGTCTTTTAGTTTTTCATTGTTTATGCCCTATGTATATTGTTAGATGCACCGAGGCTTTAGGCCACCTGTAAGAAACATGCTGTGAAGAAGGGTTCAAATATTACAATATTCTGTCCTTTCCGTCTCTTTAAATTTATGAAAGCCTATCATTACTCATACAAAAGTTCAGTAGCTCTCAAACTCATCATCACAATCTTCAAATATTAGCTCATCGTATTACATTTTTTTTAGTAAATATCTTCTTTTAAACTCAATATCTATATTCAATAAACTCCCTGACACTATCAAAGCAGAGCTAAACCGTTAGTTTCCAAGTCAAACTAGAATAAAACATAATCAATAAAATGTTTTTACATCGTCGGTTAAAAGTATGACTAACGGTTTTTAGTTGGTTTGTTGCACAAATTTCAACTTTATTTTAAATTTTTCATTAATTATTTACTAAAATGGTTGTAAATTAGACATACCAATGGTTGCAAATGTTATATTCGTCAAATAAATGAGTTATCGAGTTACCGTGTCGTCAGACCCTCACTCGAGCGCTTCTAAGCGCGCTCCTGTCAAGCCAGGAGATCCATTGAATCCAGTATAGGTCCCTAAAAGATTCTAACACCAATTTTGGCTCGGTGATTCTAACACCGATTTATGCTCGGCGATTCTAACACCGATTTATGCTCGGCGATTCCAACACTTACCCCTTCATCTTCTGTATCTCCGGGGTTGATCTTCACTCGGTATTCGCACAGGTGTCCTCCAGCTGACCTGTTGTTCCACCTGTCAGACAGTCGGACACCCAAAAGAGCTTACAGGACCAACGTCATGGGATTACCGAGACTTTATCTTAATCATATTCTCAGTTGTGACAGGTTCGGATAAACATACATTAATGCCGTAGCTCAGATAAGCTGGTGGGATAAAATATTGGGAGGGGGTTAATTAGTGATAAGGGCGACTGAGAAGATGCAGTTAACATTCTGAAGTGAATCCCACAAATATGTTTACTTGTTTGGGATCTAATCCGTATGTCTATCCTCCATAGCAGATGGATGATTAATGAGTGTAACGCCATCTCTAGCAGCTTCCATCTTAGTTTTCGACTCGGAATTTCTTAGTTGATAAGTATCCTATGTTTTTTAACAGTTCGAATCGAATAAAAGTAAAAGGGTTGACATCATAACGTCGACAAGCTGAACATGAAAATTAATTTAATCTACTTCCTTTTTAAATGAAATAGATTCAATTTTGATACGTATAAAGCACGGTGCTGAAGTACTGCTGGTGCAAAGATTGTTATATTATCTGCTTTAATGATTGTTTTCCAGACATCAAGTTAGACCAATGGAATTCCTGCGATTACAGATTAATTGTTTACTAAGTTATTAAATGCACTCAATCATGCCGTCTGTGCCGCATAGCTATTTTCTCAAGAATAAATGTTCTTTTTAATTGATTTGCTCTTGATGAAGTGTATTTGGGTAGACCTATTATGATTGTATTTTAAAACGCGGATCTCTACGCTCGCTTGCCCTCTTTCCCAATCTCTAACCATCACATCAGTATACAATCTCAGCCTGCTACTCCAAAATAACAAAGTATTATTGTCTAGAAAACCCTATAAGTCCACATTAGAGGATGCAAAGTAGTGCAATCATGTCAGAGTTAGTAGAAATTACCTTAAACATTTCACAATTAAAAAAAAAAAAGATTAGCCAAGTTTTTGTGTCAGATAGGATTTTTTTTTATCAGCAGTTGGACACCAATTTACAGCCAATGTTACTATGATATTCTTATAGGAAAAGGAAATAAGGGAATTTTTCTACCCTTAGGAATGGTATTTCAAGAAATTATTTCTAAATTGATTTCGATTATACAAAATATAACTTCTCGCCAAATTTCTTCAAAAACTCTTCAGTGTTTACGGAGTTTCGTGGTTGGCTACATAGTTTTTGTTTGTATATATTAAGATTTATCAAAATAATTAATTTTATCTAAAAACTAAACTGACATTTTTGTTGTTCAAGTATCCTATATAGTTTTTGAATACTCCTGCACCTTGCTCTTCTCTCGGGCGGCTACTGAGCCCGTCAACGGCCACGACGTGCCTCCGCACTCCAAGGGGAGTTTAGCACCACACTTTACATTCGGGGGGTCCGAAAGGCTTACCTGGCTTTACACTCCATAAAATGCTGTAAAAACATCAAAACTGTTTTTTCCTAATTACTACTTTTAACACTAAATCTTTTTCAGTCTTCGACAAACAAAAACATACTCCGTGTTCACACACCGAACTAGTTTTATAAATGTTGCATTATTTAGTATTACTTTACATCCCTTCATTCACTAATTTTATTCTTATTTAGTTTGGGTTATTTTTTGAAATATCACAGTTAGTTTTTTACTATTTGTATTCACTCTTAATCTCATTTATTGTGCTATTGTTATGATTTTCGGCCAGTTTAAACGTTTATTACTTACGTTTAAAATTTTTTTAACTTCTTCATACCTTCTTTTTCAAATGATCTTTGATTTTAATTTACGTACCGGTGTCTTCTTTTTCAAAAAAACAATTTTTTAGAAATATTTTCAATGTAGACCATTGATGTAACTAGAATTCATTAAATGGAAATATTTCCAGATATTTTCGGTTATGTCAATTTAAGGTAGAAACAACATTCATATAAATGTTTTTGTTTTTTTTTGAAGAAAGCATTTAATACGGACAAAAAAATCATTTCTACAAATTATACATACAGTACAAGTAAACGTCACACAGCACAAATTTATTACAATATAGGCACAACACTCATAAATATATTACAATACAAATACAAAAAGCAGAAATATTATGGTGATCGATTTAGGTGAACCACGCTCACCTTCGTCAGACCAGCGGGATTCACAAAAGAAATTATAGATAAAATAACCATTTGAACCTAAGAAACATAATCTATAATACTTTCAAATAGGAACATACCTTATCTTACGTAAGCGAACCTAGCAAGGAAAAATAACTAATTTACATAAAAATTGTCAAGATATTCTTGATTATTACCTTTCTTAATTAGGCCTAAGCTTAGAATAGTGTATTTCCTACATCCCTGTATCGATTGTCCATCAGTTGTCCAACCAAATCCTACTATCCACAACCCGTCAGTCCGTGCAGTTTAGAGGTTAGTATTGTTGGAAATGTCAGTTCGTCCATGGCAATTTAATTGACCTGTGGTAGGTCTATAGGAGATGGCTTCACCGAGTGGATGATCCAAATCACCCACCAACCTCTATCCGTCAGTCCGTACAGGACAGTTTAGTGGTTGGTATTGCATGTATTGTCTGTCTATCCGTGGCAATTTAATGGACCTGTGGTGAGTCTATGGAAAGGTGGCTTCACCGAGTGGTTGAACCAAACCACCTAGCATCCTCTACCCGTCAGTCTGTGTAGAACAGTTTAGTGGTTGGTATTGCATGTATTGTCAGTCTATCCGTGGCAATTTAATGGACCTGTGGTGAGTCTATGGAAAGGTGGCTTCACCGAGTGGTTGAACCAAACCACCCACCATCCTCTACCCGTCAGTCCGTGTAGAACAGTTTAGTGGTTGGTATTGCATGTATTGTCAGTTCATCCGTGGCAATTTAATGGACCTGTGGTGAGTCTATGGAAAGGTGGTTTCACCGAGTGGTTGAACCAAACCACCTAGCATCCTCTACCCGTCAGTCCGTGTAGAACAGTTTAGTGGTTGGTATTGCATATATTGTCAGTTCATCCGTGGCAATTTAATGGACCTGTGGTGAGTCTATGGAAAGGTGGCTTCACCGAGTGGTTGAACCAAACCACCTAGCATCCTCTACCCGTCAGAGCGTGTAGAACAGTTTAGTGGTTGGTATTGCATGTATTGTCAGTTCATCCGTGGCAATTTAATGGACCTGTGGTGAGTCTATGTAAAGGTGGCTTCACCGAGTGGTTGAACCAAACCACCCAGCATCCTCTACCCGTCAGAGCGTGTAGAACAGTTTAGTGGTTGGTATTGCATATATTGTCAGTTCATCCGTGGCAATTTAATGGACCTGTGGGGAGTCTATGTTAAGATGGCTTCACCGAGTGGTTGAACCAAACCACCCACCATCCTCTACCCGTCAGTCCGTGTAGAACAGTTTAGTGGTTGGTATTGCATGTATTGTCAGTTCATCCGTGGCAATTTAATGGACCTGTGGTGTGTCAATGGAAAGGTGGCTTCACCGAGTGGTTGACCAAACCACCTAGCATCCTCTACCCGTCAGAGCGTGTAGAACAGTTTAGTGGTTGGTATTGCATGTATTGTCTGTCTATCCGTGGCAATTTAATGGACCTGTGGTGAGTCTATGGAAAGGTGGCTTCACCGAGTGGTTGAACCAAACCACCTAGCATCCTCTACCCGTCAGAGCGTGTAGAACAGTTTAGTGGTTGGTATTGCATGTATTGTCAGTCTATCCGTGGCAATTTAATGGACCTGTGGTGAGTCTATGTAAAGGTGGCTTCACCGAGTGGTTGAACCAAACCACCTAGCATCCTCTACCCGTCAGTCCGTGTAGAACAGTTTAGTGGTTGGTATTGCATGTATTGTCAGTTCATCCGTGGCAATTTAATGGACCTGTGGTGTGTCTATGGAAAGGTGGCTTCACCGAGTGGTTGAACCAAACCACCTAGCATCCTCTACCCGTCAGAGCGTGTAGAACAGTTTAGTGGTTGGTATTGCATGTATTGTCTGTCTATCCGTGGCAATTTAATGGACCTGTGGTGTGTCTATGGAAAGGTGGCTTCACCGAGTGGTTGAACCAAACCACCTAGCATCCTCTACCCGTCAGAGCGTGTAGAACAGTTTAGTGGTTGGTATTGCATGTATTGTCTGTCTATCCGTGGCAATTTAATGGACCTGTGGTGAGTCTATGGAAAGGTGGCTTCACCGAGTGGTTGAACCAAACCACCTAGCATCCTCTACCCGTCAGAGCGTGTAGAACAGTTTAGTGGTTGGTATTGCATGTATTGTCTGTCTATCCGTGGCAATTTAATGGACCTGTGGTGAGTCTATGGAAAGGTGGCTTCACCGAGTGGTTGAACCAAACCACCTAGATCCTCTACCCGTCAGAGCGTGTAGAACAGTTTAGTGGTTGGTATTGCATATATTGTCAGTTCATCCGTGGCAATTTAATGGACCTGTGGGGAGTCTATGTTAAGGTGGCTTCACCGAGTGGTTGAACCAAACCACCCACCATCCTCTACCCGTCTGGTATTGCATGTATTGTCAGTTCATCCGTGGCAATTTAATGGACCTGTGGGGAGTCTATGTTAAGGTGGCTTCACCGAGTGGTTGAACCAAACCACCCACCATCCTCTACCCGTCTGTGCAATGTAATAGTCTCTAATCTAAATAAACATTTAAAGCTTTTCAGGTTTAATTCACACGCGCCATAGTGTATGTAGACTTACGCTATCGAAAGACAATATTGATTCATTCATCGTATACCGGTAGGTTTAGTACACGGTCTGCTTAGGTTAGTGAGATGGTATGTTCATTTATGTAGTTCAAACTATTCCTTTCATAGTTTTATTTACTTTATCTAGTTTTACGTCGAAAATGTTAGTAGGCCACACGAAGGTTTCTGCAGGGCAATTTGAGGTAAGCAGCCTAAACGCTAATCGTAAATCTTCACAGAGTGATACATAATATTTACCGTAGATCTTTCTTCTAGCTAGAATTAGCAGTTTTCATTTAGAAATGTACATTTTACATTAGTGCAATTACTTTATAGCCTACGCAATTTATATATTTGCAGTTTGTCTATTTTAGCAATGCCAAGAAAATATTTTTTTTTCGCTGAATAAAATCATTGAACCATTTAGTTTAGAATTTAATCTACATTCTACTGTAAGGAAATGTTGACCCAATCAGATTCAGGAGCTGTACGCTTTGACCTCGAAAGACTTAGGTGTTGTTAATATAGGCCTACATGAATCCCAGAAATGCTTCAGTCCATTGCACTGAAAATACGCTGTTTATCCATTTTAGTTAGGTAAAATCACGTTAACTATAACAGACTGTAGGTATCACGACGAGGCTGCGCAGTAAACGGTGACGTCACATGAGCTAAATCAGTTGGTTTGATTTTTCTATTAAAAACCGGTAACTAAATCTACAATCACACGGAGACTTTAAGCTAAATAATTTTGGTTTACCAACAAGAGATTGGTAATTTATAATTAATTATAATTCGTAATTTTAGGAGTTAGTAGACAAGGAAGAGAGGACAATGTATGATCCAACAATCCCTTATTTCATGGAGAAATAATCTCTCAAGGGAATTCAGGAGGTAGGATTGATGATCGGAGTGAGAGGTACGACCTCTGACCTCTTCCTCAAAACATAGGTAGGATTGATGATCGGAGTGAGGGGTACGACCTCTGACCTCTTCCTCAAAACATAGGTAGGATTGATGATCGGAGTGAGAGGTACGACCTCTGACCTCTTCCTCAAAACATAGGTAGGATTGATGATCGGAGTGAGAGGTACGACCTCTGACCTCTTCCTCAAAACATAGGTAGGATTGATGATCGGAGTGAGGGGTACGACCTCTGACCTCTTCCTCAAAACATTGAAGGAGTAGAATTTACTTATTAAGAAACAATTGCTAAGAACGTTCTTCGAATGTCAAATTCAAATGGTCAAATCACTCCTTTACGCTAGTGTATCTCATTCTTCTCATTTATCCGTTTTACCTTCACCAAGCACTATGAGAACTACCTTTATACGCCAGCTTTAGTCGTGCATCATTTCATCATTCCTCCACCAAATCCACCATAGCATAGCGTCATCAAGTATCACATTTTTTGTGGATTATTGAGTAGCATACTTTGTCGTCAGGCAACAGTGGAATGGATTACCCAAGAACATCTGTAATTGTAACTAAGGGAATTATAGGTATATCAGTATTTTTGTGTTTATTTGTTGTTCCACCCAGCTACCATTTCGCCCTTCTAAAAGTCATGGAAGATGGGCGTGATGCCTGTCGCCTTCTTTTCTAGGGTAAAATTAATTACTAATACAGGTTTTACTGAATGTATCCTACGTTTATTGTTTATGTTAGCTTAAACCAAACATATAGCTTTAACGGAACGCTGTAACGATTCGATAAAGCTTATGAAATAGTGGATCCATTAAACAATAACAAATATCATTTTCCTTTTTTATTTAACGTGGGCCACAGTGCAAACACATTCTACTAATATATATTGTGGTGTTGACGGCGTTTCCCGACCACTGATCTGAAAGAAGTACGGAGACTTACAATAACAATCTGCCAATTCCCACACCTCAAAGGCCTCCCAGTTCGTTCACAGTAGTTACAAGATGGAGGATACAATAGGCCTATTCGATAAGGCCGTGGAAATAATATTGTTTATTTGAAGGAGAAGTGTGCAATATGCTACTAATAACATTTTGTGGGTCTACGGTAGCATTTAGGGATAAGCTAATAGGCCTAGGCCTAATAAAATCATGTTTGATATCGCAGAAGTTTAGACGTCCTAAAACAAAACATCTTGGAGGCATTAGGTTATTTTTTACGAAAGGGCCATTATTCTTAAAATATTTTCCAGGTCTAGGCCTAAATGCAGTCTAGGGAAAAGTTAATTATGGACAAGAATTACATTTTGGTTATGTTAAGAAACGCGTTGGAAGCCCTGGACAACTGATTCATATTTTGTGTACGGTTGTGTCGTATCCTACAAGTTACGACTGCCGTAACTAGAACTACTAGAACAGTTGGTATCACGGTATAGGTATGATGTGACGTCACATGGGCGAAATCAGCTGGTTTGATTATATTCTAGGCCTATTAAATACTACTGTCGGCGCAGGAATTATGTGCACCCGAGTTTGAATGTAGGTTACTAAGAAACTAAGAAGCCTATAAAAACTCCAATCATACCATTGTTTTCCTCGTTTAATTGTACGTTATGACATATGCATTTTTAATTGTACTATAATTTTTTAGTAATTTTTAACATAGTTACTGGAATTTTAACTAGCTTTCACTGAACATCAAATTTATTACCGTACTAAAAACCCCATTAATGTATCATATTTATATTGTTGATGTTTCCTATAAGTGTTACTGTATAAAGATTAGATTTTAATTTTTCAATAAAAAACGTCTTTCAAGTTAGTCTACCATGGAACATATCAGAGTCCCATGAAGTTTTGTCCACTTTTATGTAGGCCTATTTTATTTCCTTTGGTGAGTAAATTTTGAAAATGGAAAGCTCTGTGAAGTTTGGCCAGAAAATATCATACAAAAAGAAATCACTTTGGATGAATCTTAGTTCTCGAAATATTATATTATACTTTGATCATAATAAAGGAACAGAAAATTGCCCTTCATTGCAAAAATGACAATGGTCTTGAGCCGACCAGTATCCAACAGGCGGCAGATGTCAGAGGCATCTCGATCTTGGCGGCCCTGAAGTGTTGTTGACATCAGCCGCGCGAAGGAGTGGAGAGGGAGGTGCCACGCCATTGGCTGGCCCTCTGCCCCTCCCCGCCCGCCACGCCTACCGTGGCCACTCAGATAGTGCTAATATATTCTAACAACATACTGTATTATAAATAGTTGCCGGCCGAGCTGAGCATTCTCGCTATCATCTTTGGTCTGGAGCCGTACGACCTCTGCTGCCCCACCAGCTGAGATGCTGATCCTAAACTGATGAGTGTACACCGTAGTTGAATCAGCATTGACTTGCGTGATTTATTTTCACTGAAAGTAAATATTATTTGGGGTAAGTTATAGTCCAGAAATAATATAGGTAGGCCTATTCAAATTGGACCTATGGTCTACCGTGGATGTAGCTAATGGCTCTGCTGGGAAGACGAGTGGATACCGATTGGTAGAAAATTATTGGAGAGTTCCAAATGTTCAAGTGGTTTAAAGAACAAACACAACATCCATGAAAAACCATATACCAGCAAATAAGTTTTAAAAAAACTAGTGGCCCATAAGTTTATTATTCGTGTTTTTCAATATAAATCATCAAGAAGTACATTTAAAATGTCACCAGTTTGTCTGTAAAAGAATTATATAAATCCAATATTTTTCAAAAATAACCTTTGTCCCAATACAACAGTTCTTCACCAATCAAATGACACTTCAAGTGTTACGATCCGATCATTATTACGGACCGTGTAGTTGAAGTAGAAACCTAGGTATATATTTTTGGCGTTTTTATTACTCTTGGCTAGAGTTCCTGGGGTCCGATTTAAATAATTAAACAATTTATTTTCCCAATTATTCATTAACAAATAAAATAGGCCTACTTTTGTATCATTTGGAAAATGATTGATCGCTTTTTCTAGTAGGGCCAGTTATAGACTATAAAAAAATTGTAACGCATTTAAAAAACATGGATTTTTTTAGTCTAGCATCAGCAGAAACTTAAAAAGGCATATTGCCTCCTGTTATATGTGTGTAATATAGCCTATAGGTCCTATGCAAAATATTTAATTCAATATATACTAAAAAAGGATTATTATACTTAACTAAAATAACAATCAATGTAGGCTACTAATAAATATACAATATGCCAACTAATATTTAGAGTATTAATTAGAACTTTTTGGTTACTAAAAACTACTTTTAACTATCTACATAACACAAAGTTGGTATACATTCTATTATGTAAACGTAGCGTTATGACTGACGATAATTAATTAATTGATATAGGCTAGGTCTATGCCTTTTGTCTATGCTATTTCCAGTAACAAATTAGTGTTACATATTCTTTTTTAAAAAATCAGGATTTAGCAAAGATAAAAGCCTAAAATTATTATTTTTTTTTTTTTTTACAACATTCGTTTATGTTGTTGGCACTTTTTATCTCTGTAGGGAACGAAGTATCAAAAGGGGTGGCGGAAAATTTATTGGTCTACAGAGTGAACAACATTTCCAGGACAATCGCACTTCAAGTCGCCCGTTGTAGACCCAGAATCGATACACGACTTCGGTTGTGAGTCCTGGACGATTGGCATGAGAATCCAAACCCCACATCTCCGTGCTAAACACAGTCCAGAACGCGTGATTGTCTTGCACCCATACGCCGATTGTAAGCCTATTACTGTATTACTAAATGAAAATTGTTTAAAAGATGTACAAGAGAACTGTTAATACGTCACCAATATCTTATTTTTTTCTCTTGATTATTTGTATACTTACTAGTTTCATGTTAGTATTCCAGTATGCTAGTAGTTAGTTCCAATGTTAGTAAGGTGTCCAATGAAGGTTTTTTCCAACAACTCAAACTCTATCAACCAAAAAATTAATTTAATGGGCGCACAGTTTAGCGCTCAAACAAATGTAATCCTACGTTTTATCGCAACTGCTGCTAAGAGTAGTAAAGATCCTGACTCACTAAAGAACAAGCAATGTATTCCCCTCCCCTCTCTTCCCCTCATAGTCCCCACCTACACCCCTACCCGCAAATTCGGCAGGAGGACGTGACTCCCACATTTATAGTAAACTCTAGCAATGAATGTTTTATATATTATTAATCTACTTTTTTAGCCAAAGATGATTGTACAAATTTCAACTCAAAATCTGAACAATGATCATTTGTAGAAAAATAATTGGTAACACTTAAAACAAAATATATTTTTTTAGATTTACTTAATACTAGGATAGTTAGTAGGCCTACCCTTTGTCCATTATCTTCTCAAAATGTTAATAAAATATATCAAACAATTTGTTCATGAGTTATCCACCAAATAGGCCAAATTAGTCACTTTGGGCAGCCATATCTCCTTAAAGAAATTGTTTAGAATTTTCCCCTCAGACACATTTATTACTTAAATGGATACTAACCATTTTTTTTTAATATTTTCAAAAACAATTTTCGATCGAACACCCTTAAGGTGACCGTTTACCAAACTGCCAAGCCACCGCTGGAAGGTCGACATCCCTACAGTAGCCATGCAATTTTACCGTCATCGGGCAAAAGCATGCTTTTCTATTTCAACTGTACGGTTCGTGTTTATTATTATAATGAATTATAATAAACACTTTATGATTATCAAAGGTCCACTCTAGTAGACCACAAGTTGATATTTTAAGTTTTGTTATGTAAAATCATATAGAATGACATGTAAAATTTCACATATTTAACTATGAAAAAAATATTTAAACACTCAATATTTTACAAAAACCAATTAATGGTCCACTAGATCAGGTTTTCACCTTTCAAATTACACTTTAAGTGTTACATTACGATCATTATTACGAATCGAATCGTTGAAATAGAAACCCATGTTTTGGCGTTTTTCGCGAAGGTAAACTGTACCATCACAATGAAAACTAAATCATATATTCATAAAACAACTAAACAATGACAATAAAGTAATTTATAAACGTTATTCAGGACGACCTCAACAAAAGTAAATGCATATAAAATAATAATACACATATAAACCTACAAACAAATTTATTCAAAATGTGACTTCACATCCCCAATAGCGACGAAGAAGAATGCACGACTGTTCGGCAATTAACCTGAGTTGCGCCACCAAAACACGAATTGCGTACTAAAGTGCGACAGTTGCACCCTTGGTCGATGACAAAGCAAACACCACCCTTCGACTACCATCTGAAACTGAATTAGCGTAGCTAAGGAGAGATTGGCGACGGTTCATTAGATTTTTTGTCCACGCGTCAACGTAATGCGGTGAGTGGATATTCATTGGATAAGAAAATGACAGCGTGAAGAATGGGCAGTGACGCCAGCCCGGACCCCACCATATGGGGGTGTCATCTGTGTTCTGTGCACCAGCCGAGAGGGTGCAACGGAACATTTGTTAGTGACGTAGTGCTGTAACCCAGCTACTTGGGGACAAAGTGTTGTGGATATTGTAGGCGATAGGTTCTATGCTCGGTCCTCTAAATACCGATTCGGCGTCCACTCAATGGTTGCCATCGACGTGGACACTACTAGAGAAATCTGGAGTGTCCATGTTGGGTAGTAGTCACTGACCGGATGTTGTGTAGGGGAGAAAACTGAGGATCAGGCTTGTCAATTGGCTGAAAATCAGACCAATACTACGTGGTTCGGATTCCACATAAACTGTTGGTCCTTGTTTTCCCTGGCTATTGGTCTATTATACAAATAGCCCTTTCTGATAAACAGTCGAACTCAGCTAGCAACCAGACTACACAGGTCATCAACACTCATCCTGCACTCATACAATCATTCATATTGAATACGCAACAAGTTATGTCGGTGTTTTATGTGTAAGAATGTAAGAACATTCTATTACTTTTGGTGTGTTCTTATGGGTTATTCAAATTTGTTCTTTCGTGGACCATTAAATAACTTTTCAAAATACTTTCAGGCTTCACTTTAGGTCTAGACACCTAATAATTGTCAAAAAATATCAGATGCAGTTTGCCGAAATTAATATGTTACTGCCAATTACTAATTATCGAAGTTTAGATTCAAGAATAAGCTTACAGGTGTATAATAGGATATTCTTGGTCTATTAATATGTTTTACTTAAGTGGTTGAAAAGTTAAGCATTTTATTCCGTAGGTGAAATGTGGGCTACTTGAAGAACCTCAGCTATCGTCACGTTTAGTGTTTTACATTATTGTAATATTAATAATGGCACATGTACTTTAATATACAAGTTAAGATAATATCCTATATAATGGCATTGCCAATTTTCTTTTTTTGTTTTTCTTCAATTTTACCACAGAAAAAAGTGTATAACGTTCTCTTATTTCTGTTGCAGAAAAGAGAAGACTGAGTCTGTGTGTAGGCTGTGGGTCGCAGATCCATGATCAGTACATCCTGAGGGTAGCCCCGGATCTGGAGTGGCATGCTGCATGCTTAAAGTGTGCGGAGTGCCATCAGTTCCTGGACGAGACTTGTACCTGCTTCGTGAGAGACGGCAAGACTTACTGCAAGAGGGATTACGTTAGGTCAGTACAATTATCGACCTGTCACATATGACCAATTTGGGAAATATTGATAGATATCCACTTTTCCATCACTTCCGCCCAAATTTATGTTCCCCTTAAATGTTTAAAACAAATAGTGGCTCGCCTATCGTAATATTTTGTAAGAAATTAGCTTATGTAGGCCTACTGGGTTGAGAACACGTAGCCGTTATTTCTAGTTTTTTTTTTTTTTTTTTTTTTCTTCTTACCAACTCTAAATGGTAAATATTTATGGATTTGATTATAATAAATAGAATATGACATCCATTGATGTTGTCCAATTATGTATGCGAATGAGTCTGAGTTTGAGTGTAGGTTGGGTTTATATTTTAACATAATTAAGAGTAATTAACTTATTAATTTTTCTTATGACCTCTTGTGTTTTTATTATTTTTTTTATTGTTATTATTATTATGACTTCATTAGTTATACGATGTTGTATTTTAATGTCTCTTCGTGGGCGAATAACTTAAGATGATTTTTATCTGTTGTTGTAAGTCATGATAATGTTGTGATTAAATGTTGTACTAAAGTGTTGAACACAAACGAACTGCGAAATGCGAAAAGAGCAAGGCTAAGGACAACGTCAGACGCGTATGTGCTAGCGACAGAGTGGATGTTTGTTTGGGACAGCAAGAGGGAGGGATGAGGGCGAGTTGTCCAAACAAGTAGAGTAAACAAGGAACGTCGGAACTGGAACAATTCGAGTGGGCATTGTGTTTGGCACGGTCTTTGGCAATTGGCACAGCCGATTCTTGGCACACCGCCTTCATGTTGGGAGATCATGTAAAGGGGAAAATATCACCTCTGCAGTAAATAGGAATCATTCTTACTCTGCAATTTAGTTAACATATTATATCCTTCTATAATAAATACTAAATCATCGACTTTTAAGGATTTTATAATTTGAATCAGTTGTGTGTTATGGATGCAACAATTTAAACAAGGAAGAATGTTAAAAAATTAGTTTGTACCATAACAAATCTAAAAAAATTATTTGGCAGCAAGACTGACATATTTCCAACGATTAAATAATGATTGCCTATGTATAAGGATGTGAAAATGTTTCATAGATAAATGTTTTCTGAAATAGTTATCCCAATCTTCTGAACACAACAAGAGTCAGTCCAGTTAACGTTTCAACTCAACAAAATTATATGAGCTTTCTTTATTGAGATATACTATTTCTGGAATATTAAAATTTATATCAACAACGTGGTTTACAACTGTAAATTGCCACGACAGTTCCTTGCGGATGGACTTTGCTTTGGCTACCTTGTGCTACTTGAGCAAGGGCTTCGGTTGTATTAAATATTCACATGTTCTTATGGAACTGCCATATTAAATCCAAGAATTCACATTTTTCAATCATATTTATAAACAACAAGTATGTTAAGAAGGACCTTGTTACAAGAAAAGAGGTTAGGTGTGGAGTGCCTCAAGGCTCTATGCTTGCTCCACTCTTTTTCTTTTAATTACGATAAACGATTTGTCTTACTCAGTGAACTGTAATACAGTTATTTTTGTTAGTGATATTAGCCTTTTAAATATGACTACTTTACTTTTCATAATTTAATTAAACCTAGATAATTAGTATAAACTACAATATCTCAAGAAAATTATCCTTTTAATGAAGTCAAGACATAAAAGAGCATAGATTTGGGGGATATGATTACCTTGATGATACTTTAGTGTATTCTGTCCCTTTCTCGAATTTCATCAGTTAAATTGGGGACCATATAATATAGCCTATTGATCTTTCTATCAGGTTGTTGTATTTAATCTATTGAGATGTTTTTTCGCATGGTCCATATGTACATTTTGCCTACTCTCACATGTATTATCAGATACTGACTTTCTACTAGTAGGTTGACGGTGGTGGGGTTGAAGGTATCTGAATTATGCATTAAAGCTTAAGAATTATAACTTCCTTGTAACAGTGTAATTGATTCTTGGTTATCTAACAATAAATCTTACCATAATTATTTTTTTATATGTAACTCAGTCTTGTGTGTTAAAATACTAGTTCAGTTTAAATTAAATTTCTGAGGCGTATTTTATTATTATAGTAACTCATTACATTACGTGCAAATCAGGGACGTGTCTTGAAACTTAAGATCCAGAGCTAAAACGTTATACCTATCTTCCTCCAATTATTTTACCATATTATGCGAATCAACTCTAGAAATCTTTGTTGCCTCATATGAAGCCCTGTTTCTTAAATGAAAAATATACACCACCATAAGATATGTTAGTGTATCATTTTGGGATATGTGTTTTACCGTTTTACATTTTAATATTTGATAATATTTATTGCACGTTAATTAAAATTTCCTTTTATTACGACAGTCACTTTGTTGATGATGTGAAATATTTAACCCTCCGATGGTTTAATGTCGAAAAATCGACCTTTACAACGTATCTGCCATGGTTTAGAGTCGAAAAATCGACCTTCACTATTTTGTGTCTTACGGGTGTTCATCCTTCACTAAACATCCTATATCATATGTCATTTGAAACAGCTGGTTCTACTGTTTAGTCTGGTGAAAGTTTTATTTGGATGGCGTGGATCTAATGTCGAAAAATCGACCTTTACAACGTAGCTGCCATGGTTTAGAGTCGAAAAATCGACCTTCACTATTTTGTGTCTTACGGGTGTTCATCCTTCACTAAACATCCTATATCATATGTCATTTGAAACAGCTGGTTCTACTGTTTAGTCTGGTGAAAGTTTTATTTGGATGGCGTTGGCCTAACTAAACAAAATACAATTCCATATTTGACAGTTCCAACTGTCAGCCCGCCATTGTTGTTTACTACTGTGTCGCATCTTCGTTGTTTTGGTCGTAATAATGTTTCGTTTTTAGTGGTTTTTACGTGAAAATGTCTGAATTACATACGAGTGAGATTGATAGGGAGTTGTTCAATGATTCTGGAGACTCCAAATTACAACACTTCTGGAGACCATCTAGGGGTAACAGGAAAAGAAGAGCTCCCATCAGCGGGAGTGAGTCAGATTGAGCGGTTTTCACCATTGCGCCTGTATATAGTTTTTTGTACATAACTTATTTATTTTAGTAATGAAGTCCTTACAAGTTTATATTTTCTTATTCAGTTATAAATTCTGCACAAAAAGGCTATCTTAGAATTTTTGTATTGTACATAGTGAAAATTTTGTGTGTGTGTAAAGTGTGAAAAACATTGTGGATTTTCTTATTCTTCCTCTTCTCTCCGTTAAAGAAAATCCCAAACTACTTGTTAAGTCATTTTGAAATACATATAATAATACTCCATAGTTTTATGAACAAAGTGATGTATAATAAACCCTATTTAGATAAAAAATAAATTTTTTACAGATTTTTAAAAATAAGGCTGCAAATTGGCAAAAATGGGCTGAACCACCAGAGGTAAAATAGTGAACCATCGGAGGGTTAAGACATCATTGTTCTATAAAAGATCGAAAGACAAACGGCGCTGACTGGGCTCAAGGGAATTTTCGTCGTTAAACTGATTTTTTTTAATTTTGTATCTGCTATTTTCCCATGTCTTTTAAATAGTTAACGATTGTTATCCCATACTTATTCCACACGATATACGTCACTTGGGTGTACATCTTTATCAATAATTGATTTTTGCAAACCCACCCATCTTGGACCCTGGGCCAACCGTCAAACACCCTCGGGGCGAGGGCAAACATGGCAAGGGCAGAAATGACTAACGGTAGAGGTAGAGTTACGGGGAACCCTAGCCAGATCAAACAAGGGCGGAGGCTGAGTCTCGTCAACAGAAGACGGAAATATGCTTCCGCCCTCCAGGACCACACAGGGTTGACAGGACTCATCTGCTCCAGACTTTTGTCATACCGGGAGTGACAGCACTGTTACAGACAATGGACAATTGGTTAGAGAATAAACAAGGAATGTTTCGTCTCAGTTTGAAGGGGGCGGTTTCGCTTCACGAAAAACGCAACGCTAATAATGATTTCAACTCTTGAAGTGTCATCTGGTAGGTAAAGAACTATTACAGTGGAACATAAGTTAATTTTTGTAAAAAAATGAATTATTTAGTCATAGTTCTACAGTTGAATATGTGAAACTTTCATCTTTCATTCTTGACAGTTTTAAATTGAAATGCTCATAATATCACAGAGATGAAAGGAACATAGGTCTCATCCAATTGTGCGCTGAATGAGTGTCAAGTAGTTGTTTCTCCGGTTTGCCATTTGATGGCAAGGCCAGCACCTTGTCAGTCCTCCTGTATTCCCCCAAATCCTCAAGGGCGACTGTAGTAATTATTACTACAGATGTATTAAGATGTATATTAGTTGCTATTGATTTCTAACTGCTACTGAGGCATTTGCTGTGGCTGAAAGTAAGCGACCGATGTTTCTTTTTTTTTCACTGTGATAATATCGACTTATGGTCAACTAGGTGGGACCTATAATAATCACACAGTGTTCGCTATAATTCATTACAATGATTAATTCGAACCGTACAAGTACAGAAATACGAGAGAACGTCATGTATTAGCCCGCTGACGTCTTCAAAAGGGCTGTCTGGGACTGTCGTTGGCTCGGTAGGTTGGAAAAGGGCCATACTTCACGTGACAAATGCCCTTTCGGCTCATTTATCGAGTGAGAATGAAAGTATATCATGTTTGCTCATGTATACCTTAAATAATTTTTCGTGTTGATTTTTGCTTCGTTATAACATTCCTCACCAAAGTTTCAATGGTTAAATTAGGGTTTTTTAATGAATTTACATAGTTTAAATAAAAAGCTTTAAAGCAGATAATAATCTCGCATCATTGAATTTATCTCTGAGAATCTCTGAAATTTTATTAATCAACGTAGAACAATAAAACTCTAGGATTACGTATTCACTGTAGTTACTGGCTTTTTGGTCGTTTAAACTGTCATTTTTCGCTTTGCGGGGACGTCCTGTGGATGAAATCTGAAAAATCTTAAATGTAAGCATGTAAGTCGAGTTATACCTCATTTTGAAGGTCATTGTTAGAGAAACACATTGCCGCAACCGTGACTGAAAGAGGACAATTCATTTGGAAATAGCAGCCTCTCAAAGTTTGGCCTCAACGAATAGTCCTTTTTCAGTCGCGGTTGCGGCAATATGCTTCTCTAACGATGACATTTAACATGAGGTATAATTCAACCTACGCTTACATTTAAGACTTTTCAGACTTCCTCCATAGGACGTCCGCCAAAGCGAAGAAGGACAGTTAAAACGACCAGAAATTCAGTAACTGCAATGAAGACGTAATCCAAGAGTTTCGTTGTTCTATGTTTATTAATATTATATAATACATATTAAGTGGTTTACAGACTTTTTTAACACCCGGCTTACATATCGTATATATAGCCCTACACACATTTTTAAATTTAAATATCACTGATAATAGTGTTGTGTAATTTTTAACAACCGCTAATATTGTGAATATTTCCGGAGAGACCATTCTGTCAACGATGTAGGTCTATTAAATTAAACAGCTGAGTATAGTTTATCAGCTGCATTTCTTATGCTAATTAATCGTGTTTCCAATTATTAGGACCTTGTTCAGATATTTCTCCTCCAGAGCTAAGTTTTCTTCCCACACTCGTCTTGCGCGTTCCTCTCTGGTAAACGATAAGCCGTAGATAGATGAGCCGTGATCAGAAATCTTCCAGTTTTTCTAGAATATTTCCATATGTCGTGCCTCTAAATCTCCAATGATAAAACGCTATGCATTTATTTCCATATGTGATTCTTATATTTTGTTCAGCTTTTATCTCACAAATTTGTTTAACTCATTCGTTTAATTAATTATAATTTTAGTCACTATCTTGAACGCTCACGTGTCAGAATTCAATATATGTATTATATTAGATCTGTGATTTGAAATATCTCTTAAGGATATTCTTACACAACCGTGGTTTTTTTTTTTTTAATTTATGTACAGGATGTCCAGCTTCGTTTGTCTCATATTTTAGAGGATTCTATATCAGGTAAATACAAGCAAATAATGCCATATAACATCGGTCTTATCTCGATTCGTTTTCTGTCTGTGTGTGTGTATGTGTTTTTTTTTTTTTACAAAAATTTGAATAGTATTTAAAAAAAGTTTCACTTATAATACTGAATTTTCGTATGAAAGTTAACCTTAAAAGACCTATGTTATGTAAAAAGGCTGAATGTATAGAATAATTAGTTTCAAAATGGCGGCGGTCCAAAAGTTTCAAAGTCAAATATAACAAAATCTACATATTTTACCCAAAAACGGAAATCACAGTATTTGTAGACTATGCTATGCAAAATTCAACGGTATGCCAGTTTAAAAGATCGGTTGATAAATAACAGAGAAAACTTATTTTTTTGTGACTGAAAGCATTATTATCTGAGTACTCTTTGCCCAGATTTCTCTGCTATTTATCAACCGATCTTTTAGACTGGCATACCGTTGAATTTTGCATATCGTAGTCTAAAAATATTGTGTCTGAACATTATTGGGTAAAATGTGTAGTTTTTTGACATTTGACTTTGAAATGTTTAGACAGCCGCCATTTTGAAACTAATAAACCTAGACATTCAGTTTTATTCCATAAAATGAATCTTTTTAAGATAAACTGTCTAACTGTTTTTGAGATATTCAAATTTTTGTAAAAAACACATACAGACAGAAAATTAATCTAGATAGGACCCATGTAACATGGCATTATTTGCTTGTATTGACCTGACAAACAATCCCCTAAAATATGCGACAGTCGAAGCTGGACACCTGTACAATTATTCCAATCGGAGGAAACAATTTCATATTATTTTAAACATGTGCTATTTACATTTGTTAAGTTTAAATTATGGAAAATATAGTTCAATCATTTATAGATAAATTAGGAGTAGGTTTAGGTTCATCTTACTGATCTAGTTAGAACTTTACATTTCTATACTGACTCCTTTTAAATTCTTTATTCTTATTTTGGTTCTGGGTACTAAATTGTAAACGCCACTTAAACGAAATACATTTATTTGTTCATTTATAGTTTCGTTCCCATAACAGTCAATAATAGGTAAATTCCCCAAGGTCTCAAGCTTCACTCAGCAATAAACCGCTTGCTATTTGGTTTGCTGCAAATCATATAGGATATAATAAACTATAAACCTTAACAATTTTCTTTGGATATAAATAAATCTTAATATCAATATATAAAATCAAACAATTTATACATACTCATCACGAAATCTCTGGAACCACTAAACAGATTTTGACGAAATTTGCAAGGAAAAAAAGGAAGAAGCTTTTGAATCATAGAGACCCAGTGGATATAACGAAATATTAATCCTAAGGGGGTAGAAACAGCACCTCGACCTTTCATTTTTACATTACAGTAACATTGGAATTGATTTAATAATTTATTTCAAATATATGATAAAAAAACAAACATGTTTAAAAACTTGGCTAATTTGGTTTTCATTGTGAAATATGTAAGATAATTAATACTGACACTGACATGATTGCACTACTTTTTATCCCTCTAAAGTAGACTTACAGGGGTTTCTAGGTGATAAAACTTTGTTATCTAGAATAACGGCAGCAAAGTGAGTTTTTATATTTATGCGATGGTTTAGAGAGAACCACGGACGGAGGAAGGGTAAACAAGCGTAGAGAACCACCGCGTAGTGAAGCAAGAGCTGTCGGCTACTCTTCCCAATATAAAAAATCCAAAAGCGATGTATTCACTCACCTCGAAATAACCGGAACCACTGAACAGATTTTGACAATGTTTGGAAGAAAGTTAGCTTTTTAAATCATAAATACCCACTAAACAAGGATTCTCGAAATTCCATTCCTATAGGGTAGAAACAGTCCCATCAACGATTCCTTTTTTCCACAAGAGTAACATTGGCATTCATTTAATTTGATAATTTATTTCAATAAGATTATACAAAAAACATATATAGCACAAAAGCTGGCCTAATTTGGCGTTGTAAGATGTTTAAGGTCGTTTCTAAAATCTGACACTACTTTGCATCCCCGTAAAGTAATACCATCACATCAGTAAGCTCGACCTGCAGCTGTCCTCATGGATAGCAAAGTTTTATAACCTTGAAACCCCTATAAGTCTACTGCGGGGGGGGGTGCAAAGTAGTGCCATCATGTCAGAGCTAGAAGAAATGTTTATATGTTATAAAAAAACACGTCAACCCGGCACTGGACCTTTCACTGGCCGCCATGACAGTATGTCAACCCGGCACCAGCCACCCCTCTTACCCATTCCACCTACACTACCCCCTCACAACCCCTCCTTTCTCTTTCCCCTCCCCTAATCACCTACCCTTTTCGTAACGTAAGCATAAAGCATAAAGGTTAGGTTAGGTTAGGTTCGTAAACGTAAAGCAATACTGCTATTGCGGGAAGATAACTCCTGGATCCACCGCTCATTATTATCGCAAAGCACAGCCAAAGGAGTTAGGGCGATGAGATGCCTAGGGTTCGAGGGAGGGAAAGAAGAGAATGAGGGGCGTATGTTTGGTGTTGTGGAGGGGGAACCCAGCTCCCCTACCTTCAAACTGTCTCGGTGCCGGGTTAAGTTGTGACATTAGTAACGCCTGATTAACCTTAGAGCGGTGGTCAGATTTGGTGCCGGGTAGACGTGCCGCCAGAAGAAATGACCGAACACATTTCACAATGAAAATCAAATTAACAAGCTTTTATGTTACAAAGTGTTAAATTAAATTAATGCCAATGTTAATCAAAGGAAGAAGGAAATATAAAGAGCTGTTTCTACCCTTTAGGAATTTCTAGATATCCTTTCATAGTGCAAAATCTGTTCTGTGGTTCCGGAGATGTCGTGATGAGTGAGTAAATATTTTTTTTAAAATTATATATGTATTAAGATATATCATGAAGGAATTTAAGTGCTCTTGTACGATTGCTACCTATTGTATTTTCCGAAGTAAATAATCAAAATATAGGTTTATTATTTTTTTTATGAATTACAGCTTTTTAACTAATTATTTTAAAATTAGTTTGGTCCTCAAAAGGGGCTCTTTGATGTTGTGTGGTAGCTGCCATAACTGGAAGATCACAATACGTGACGGTCCAGCTACCAGGTTCGTCGCATGTTTAGAACTACCCTAGAGATTTAGCTTTGTGACAGGAGATAACTATATATTATTATTGAATATCACATGACTTTTTTCCAAATATATATCACAGATTTTATACTTAAACAATTATTAAATGGTAGCCGACAACAAAACATAAGATATACATTGTGTTTCGTAAGTAGGCAGCTTAACTTCAGAGGGGTGTATAATGAAAGTCAAAACAAACAAAAAATGTCATATCACAATATGATCTATCTCAGTCTGTTTCCGTCTATCTGTAAACTTAAGTATGTAAGTTACTTAAGATAAAATCATGAAAATTAGTGTGATTCTTAGTTTTAACAGTTTATATATTCCTTAAAAATGTCATTTTTTTACACCAGATCATTTCAAAATGGCAGCCATTTTTTTTTAAGCTAAACCCATGAAAACTTTAAATACTATAAAAAAACTATAAAAAATACTACAGAATTCAGTCCCAAACATTATAGTTTAAGTATTTTAAAGATCGAACAACTATTACCTGAGAAATTTAAACTAAAAATACAAAAGACTTCCTGGCTGAAGAATTCTGTTATACTACACAAAATTTTCAACTTCTTTACTAATAGTTGTTTGATCTTAAAAATATTTATACCATTTTGTGTGGGACTGAATTTTTCAATAATTTTGTTCCAACAGGTTTTTACTAAAATTTTAATATTTTTAGATAGTTACATTTAACAAATTAAAATAGCCGCCAATTTAAAAAGAAACAATTCCAATATTATATGGAAATAAACCAAGATTCGCACTAAGTTTCGTGATTTTATCTTAAGTAACATCATATATAGTAAGTTTTAACTTATTGTTTTGTTTATATTAATCTTTGAAATAACCTCCTGAAGTTTGGCTGCCTACTTTCGGGACACCATGTTTATATTGTATACAGGTTTTGAACCTTCGTAAACATATTGGGCATGGTGAGTTCGACTTTTCCTCAGCTGCTCACAGAAGGTCCACCGTCCTTTTAATAAGATCTAGCAGTAACCTAACCTAACATAATCACATTATTTATCAGTGCAGTGGTGATCATCTGTTTTTATCTATGGCCAATCACGCGAGTGGGGCCGAATGTGACAGTTTTTATTGAATCAGGCCTAGTGACTAACGCCCCAGGCGTGGGGGAGGGAAGGACCTAATCATGAGGGCATAATTGTAATATAATGGCCAGGGCCACCCTTCTGATGGGTGTTTGTTTTCGGGGCGTACGCCGCGTCAATTTGATGATCGCTCTTTTATTGCGCGTTTTTGAACCCTTATCGGACTTGTGAAGTACCGCGGAGTTGAGCTTGGACCGCTGGTCTTGTCACGGTAACCCGAGGGGTACAGTTAGTTAACGTACCTCTGTTGTTTAGTATACAGTATGTACCTTGTGAAGTACCGCGGAGTTGAGCTTGGACCACTGGTCTTGTCACGGTAACCCGAGGGGTACAGTTAGTTAACGTACCTCTGTTGTTCAGTATACAGTATGTACCTTGTGAAGTACCGCGGAGTTGAGCTTGGACCGCTGGTCTTGTCACGGTAACCCGAGGGGTACAGTTAGTTAACGTACCTCTGTTGTTCAGTATACAGTATGTACCTTGTGAAGTACCGCGGAGTTGAGCTTGGACCACTGGTCTTGTCACGGTAACCCGAGGGGTAGAGTTAGTTAACGTACCTCTGTTGTTCAGTATACAGTATGTACCTTGTGAAGTACCGCGGAGTGAGCTTGGACCACTGGTCTTGTCACGGTAACCCGAGGGGTACAGTTAGTTAACGTACCTCTGTTGTTCAGTATACAGTATGTACCTTGTGAAGTACCACGGAGTTGAACTTGGACCACTGGTCTTGTCACGGTAACCCGAGGGGTACAGTTAGTTAACGTACCTCTGTTGTTCAGTATACAGTATGTACCTTGTGAAGTACCGCGGAGTGAGCTTGGACCGCTGGTCTTGTCACGGTAACCCGAGGGGTACAGTTAGTTAACGTACCTCTGTTGTTCAGTATACAGTATGTACCTTGTGAAGTACCGCGGAGTGAGCTTGGACCACTGGTCTTGTCACGGTAACCCGAGGGGTACAGTTAGTTAACGTACCTCTGTTGTTCAGTATACAGTATGTACCTTGTGAAGTACCACGGAGTTGAGCTTGGACCGCTGGTCTTGTCACGGTAACCCGAGGGGTACAGTTAGTTAACGTACCTCTGTTGTTCAGTATACAGTATGTACCTTGTGAAGTACCACGGAGTTGAGCTTGGACCACTGGTCTTGTCACGGTAACCCGAGGGGTACAGTTAGTTAACGTACCTCTGTTGTTCAGTATACAGTATGTACCTGGTGTAGTACCGCGGAGTTGAGCTTGGACCACTGGTCTTGTCACGGTAACCCGAGGGGTACAGTTAGTTAACGTACCTCTGTTGTTCAGTATACAGTATGTACCTTGTGAAGTACCACGGAGTTGAGCTTGGACCACTGGTCTTGTCACGGTAACCCGAGGGGTACAGTTAGTTAACGTACCTCTGTTGTTCAGTATACAGTATGTACCTTGTGAAGTACCGCGGAGTTGAGCTTAGACCACTGGTCTTGTCACGGTAACCCGAGGGGTACAGTTAGTTAACGTACCTCTGTTGTTCAGTATACAGTATGAACCTTGTGAAGAACCACGGAGTTGAGCTTGGACCACTGGTCTTGTCACGGTAACCCGAGGGGTACAGTTAGTTAACGTACCTCTGTTGTTCAGTATACAGTATGTACCTTGTGAAGTACCACGGAGTTGAGCTTGGACCACTGGTCTTGTCACGGTAACCCGAGGGGTACAGTTAGTTAACGTACCTCTGTTGTTCAGTATACAGTATGTACCTTGTGAAGTACCACGGAATTAAGCTTGGACCACTGGTCTTGTCACGGTAACCCGAGGGGTACAGTTAGTTAACGTACCTCTGTTGTTCAGTATACAGTATGTACCTTGTGAAGTACCACGGAGTTGAGCTTGGACCACTGGTCTTGTCACGGTAACCCGAGGGGTACAGTTAGTTAACGTACCTCTGTTGTTCAGTATACAGTATGTACCTTTTTAAGTACCGCGGAGTTGAGCTTGGACCACTGGTCTTGTCACGGTAACCCGAGGGGTACAGTTAGTTAACGTACCTCTGTTGTTCAGTATACAGTATGTACCTGGTGTAGTACCGCGGAGTTGAGCTTGGACCGCTGGTCTTGTCACGGTAACCCGAGGGGTACAGTTAGTTAACGTACCTCTGTTGTTCAGTATACAGTATGTACCTTGTGAAGTACCACGGAGTTGAGCTTGGACCACTGGTCTTGTCACGGTAACCCGAGGGGTACAGTTAGTTAACGTACCTCTGTTGTTCAGTATACAGTATGTACCTTGTGAAGTACCGCGGAGTTGAGCTTGGACCGCTGGTCTTGTCACGGTAACCCGAGGGGTACAGTTAGTTAACGTACCACTGTTGTTCAGTATACAGTACGTACCTTGTGAAGTACCGCGGAGTTGAGCTTGGACCGCTGGTCTTGTCACGGTAACCCGAGGGGTACAGTTAGTTAACGTACCTCTGTTGTACAGTATATAGTATGTACCTTGTGAAGTACCGCGGAGTTGAGCTTGGACCACTGGTCTTGTCACGGTAACCCGAGGGGTACAGTTAGTTAACGTACCTCTGTTGTTCAGTATACAGTATGTACCTTGTGAAGTACCGCGGAGTTGAGCTTGGACCACTGGTCTTGTCACGGTAACCCGAGGGGTACAGTTAGTTAACGTACCTCTGTTGTTCAGTATACAGTATGTACCTGGTGTAGTACCGCGGAGTTGAGCTTGGACCGCTGGTCTTGTCACGGTAACCCGAGGGGTACAGTTAGTTAACGTACCTCTGTTGTTCAGTATACAGTATGTACCTTGTGAAGTACCACGGAGTTGAGCTTGGACCACTGGTCTTGTCACGGTAACCCGAGGGGTACAGTTAGTTAACGTACCTCTGTTGTTCAGTATACAGTATGTACCTTGTGAAGTACCACGGAGTTGAGCTTGGACCGCTGGTCTTGTCACGGTAACCCGAGGGGTACAGTTAGTTAACGTACCTCTGTTGTTCAGTATACAGTATGTACCTTGTGAAGTACCGCGGAGTGAGCTTGGACCACTGGTCTTGTCACGGTAACCCGAGGGGTACAGTTAGTTAACGTACCTCTGTTGTTCAGTATACAGTATGTACCTTGTGAAGTACCACGGAGTTGAGCTTGGACCACTGGTCTTGTCACGGTAACCCGAGGGGTACAGTTAGTTAACGTACCTCTGTTGTTCAGTATACAGTATGTACCTGGTGTAGTACCGCCGAGTTGAGCTTGGACCGCTGGTCTTGTCACGGTAACCCGAGGGGTACAGTTAGTTAACGTACCTCTGTTGTTCAGTATACAGTATGTACCTTGTGAAGTACCACGGAGTTGAGCTTGGACCACTGGTCTTGTCACGGTAACCCGAGGGGTACAGTTAGTTAACGTACCTCTGTTGTTCAGTATACAGTATGTACCTGGTGTAGTACCGCGGAGTTGAGCTTGGACCGCTGGTCTTGTCACGGTAACCCGAGGGGTACAGTTAGTTAACGTACCTCTGTTGTTCAGTATACAGTATGTACCTGGTGTAGTACCGCGGAGTTGAGCTTGGACCACTGGTCTTGTCACGGTAACCCGAGGGGTACAGTTAGTTAACGTACCTCTGTTGTTCAGTATACAGTATGTACCTGGTGTAGTACCGCGGAGTTGAGCTTGGACCACTGGTCTTGTCACGGTAACCAGAGGGGTACAGTTAGTTAACGTACCTCTGTTGTTCAGTATACAGTATGTACCTGGTGTAGTACCGCGGAGTTGAGCTTGGACCACTTGTCTTGTCACGGTAACCCGAGGGGTACAGTTAGTTAACGTACCTCTGTTGTTCAGTATACAGTATGTACCTTGTGAAGTACCACGGAGTTGAGCTTGGACCGCTGGTCTTGTCACGGTAACCCGAGGGGTACAGTTAGTTAACGTACCTCTGTTGTTCAGTATACAGTATGTACCTGGTGTAAATAATTATTTGATAGTATTTTGTACAAAAATAAAAAACACATTCCATTCCACAGTCCATACTTGTACCACGGAGGGAAAAGGAACAAAGGTCGCTTTTTATAAATAGGCTGCTGTGAACGCCTCCATGGCAGTTATAAATAAATTTCAACTAATGAACATCTTTATACCCCTGCAGTAATAATTTCTATGTTTATTTTTGATAAATCTGGGGTATAAGTAGATTACAGCTAATGTAGGCCTACATCTGGATCCATCTGATCCTTGAGGATTTAGGTGGAAAAAGGGAGGTACTGACACGGTGCTGGCCCTGCCATCCGCATGGAAAACTGAAAAAATAGCTACTTGACAAACATTTAGCGGATTACTGGATATGACCTCTGCTTTGTATTCTCATGGTTGAGAAACCAACTAAAATTCTCATAGTTGAGTGAGTTAAGATTGCATGAAAAAACTACGATATTTGAGGGAAATCGGCCCTCACATATCGTTAATAAATACAAAAATTTTCTGTATTATGAAAACTTGTTAATTTAAAACATCGTTAGAAATAATCGTTAGAAAACTCGCCCTACTAAACAACAATAAATGAAAATGTGGCCAATACAAAAAATCGTTTCTTCAAGTTTCCTTCGATATACTTACGTAAAAATCTGTGTTTTTTGTCTATAAACAAATTTAACCCCATTGTTGGAAAATGGCTTGCACAGTGTTACTTACTTATATATTGTTATTACCTACTATACGAGCTCCTAGCCAATAGGGGAAAACAAATATTTACCCTTGTTTTATGGGTTATAAAAAGAAGCTTATTAGCTGAAACTTTCAGTCTGTCGTTAAGAAAAAGTTTAAAAAACGAACCTTAACCTTAATGTTGGATTAAACTGAGGCATCAATTTATTATAGAGTTGGAACAGCTGTCAATTATGTTGGTAGGTTATCTTATAGTATATACATTGTTTAAAGCGTTGATTTATCAGGAATGATAAGAGAATTAAGAATTTTAAGAATAAGAACTTATTTATTGCTGTTGGACAACGGAATTGCTATAGCAAATGTTAAATACACAAACTTAATAAGAAGTAAAACAAATTAATATTAAACTGCGCGTAAAGTTATGTGATTGTAAGTCAAATGTAATAACACGTCATGGTTTTTATGAAATGTTCCTTTAATAAGTGTCCTTATTTTTATTTTCCATTTCTGATATTATTGGTGTTTACCTTATGATTTAATATAATAACTTGGCGTATTGTTATCTTTTAATGTTTTAACTGAACTAGGCAGCGTTCTTTTTTTTATTATCTTTGGTATTAGCAACTAATTGAAATATTGTTACCCTTTTTGACACAAAATAATGTCGGATCTTATGAAAGTTTCTGTATAATTTCAGAGAGCTTATGTGAAATTGATGAACGTATTAAAAGGGCTTTACAAGCGTCTGTTCCCTTGTTTGTCATCTTAAGAACCTATAAGGGAAGGATGAGGACGCCCGTTCGAGAGGAAGGGGTGGGGCAAGCTACATCAATCTCTGAGAACGTATGTAACCACTGTGCTGGTAAATCGATAGCAACGTTTTCTGTGCTCTAGATTATATCATTGTATATCAAATATATAAAACAAGGCTTAGAATAAAATTATATTTTAAAGAGAGTTTATTTAATGTCCAAAGTTATTTATACTGGGAACCATGACCTCCCAGTAAATAAAAAAAATGGTGTAATAATGACTATGATCAAATCTATAGCGTCAGACAGTTGAGGATTGTTTCATTCTTATTCAAAATATTTTTCAACAGAAACGTAATTACAATCACAGGATTGTTCATATTATGAATATGAGAAAAAAATAGTAACTGTGTCGAAGATATGAGAATCAAACAAAATTACATGTAAATATTACGATGGTTGGTAATTGATTTGTTTGTGTGAAAGTGACAGTTGTTGTACCAATGATTTATAATAGAAAGAGTTTTCAGTGTAATACAAGTAAACGTCACACAACATGAATTTATTACAATATAAGCACAAAGTGCACAAATATATTACAATACAAGTACAAAATGCACAAATATTATGGCAATCGATTTCGGTGAACCACGCTCACCATCCTCAGACCAGAGGGATTCACAGAGGGTCTTTTATATTACAGAGGATTCACAGGGATACCACTATACGTGTAAGGGCTGGCGGGTGGGTCGGTATCACTGTACGTTTATGGGTGGGTGGGTAGTTCGATACCAATGTACGTGTTTGTGCAGGCGGGTGGGTCGATACCACTGTACTTTTATGGGTGGGTGGGTGGTTCGATACCACTGTATGTGTTTGTGCAGGCGGGTGGGTCAATATCACTCCCCCATCTTGATCATAATTGTTGTATGCTTGAGAGTAATTTTATTGTGTTCTGGTAGGATATTCTTTGCGGGAGCTGTTGTTCATTTTAGTTGGTTGATTGTACAGTAGGTTAAATTTGTAAGTTTTAAAACGTATTTGTGAAAAATCAACAACTGTGTAGGAGGGGGTAGCTCCATGGGAGATATATTGAGGTGAACAGTTAATTTTTTGAGGTGACGTTTACTTGTACTGTATACGTACCAACACGTATTATGCTAATTAAAAAACAATTGTTCAGTGTAAATATTATGATGGTGGGTAATTGATTAGTCTGTGTGACAGGGACAATTATTGTACCAATGATTTATCGTTGGAAGAGGTTTCAGTGTAAATATTGTGATGGTGGGTAATTGATTAGTTTGTGTGAAAGTGACAGTTATTGTACCAATGATTTATGGTTGGAAGAAGAGTTTACAATATAAATATTGTGATTGTGGGTAATTGATTAGTCTGTGTGACAGGGACAGTTATTGTACCAATGATTTATGGTTGGAAGAGTTTACAATATAAGTATTGTGATTGTGGGTAATTGATTAGTCTGTGTGACAGGGACAGTTATTGTAGGCTACCAATGATTTATGGTTGGAAGAGTTTACAATATAAATATTGTGATTGTGGGTAATTGATTAGTCCGTGTGACAGGGACAGTTATTGTACCAATGATTTATGGTTGGAAGAGTTTACAATATAAGTATTGTGATTGTGGGTAATTGATTAGTCTGTGTGACAGGGACAGTTATTGTACCAATGATTTATGGTTGGAAGAGTTTACAATATAAGTATTGTGATTGTGGGTAATTGATTAGTCTGTGTGACAGGGACAGTTGTTGTAGCAATGATCTATGGTTGGAAGAGTTTACAATATAAGTATTGTGATTGTGGGTAATTGATTAGTCTGTGTGACAGGGACAGTTGTTGTAGCAATGATCTATGGTTGGAAGAGTTTACAATATAAATATTGTGATGGTGGGTAATTGATTAGTCTGTGTGACAGGGACAGTTGTTGTAGCAATGATCTATGGTTGGAAGAGTTTACAATATAAGTATTGTGATTGTGGGTAATTGATTAGTCTGTGTGACAGGGACAGTTATTGTACCAATGATTTATGGTTGGAAGAGTTTACAATATAAGTATTGTGATTGTGGGTAATTGATTAGTCTGTGTGACAGGGACAGTTATTGTACCAATGATTTATGGTTGGAAGAGTTTACAATATAAATATTGTGATTGTGGGTAATTGATTAGTCCGTGTGAAAGTGCCAATTATTGTACCAATGATTTGTTGTTTTAAATTGTGTGAGTGGGTGGGTAGGTCTATACCAGCGTATGTGTACAAGTGGTCAGGTGGGTTATGTCCTGGTTATGAAGTGTGGTCGATCAAGTGATGGGACACTATTACCACATATCTTTCTATATTCTGTGCTATTACTCAATGAATGGGTGGTTGGGAATTAAGACATTATGTCCGTGTTCCAAGGTATAACCTTTTAAGTAAGCAACTGCATCCGTTTCTCCAAAGACGTGTCCGTAGGGTGGGTGGGAACTAAAGACACTCAACTATAAGTTGTTTATATTGTGATATCTACTATTTGGGCCATAACCTTTATAGCAACAAGGAAAATAACAAACTGTCATTAAAATATAACAAATATTTTTAAGATTAAAAATTAAAGTCGTTTTTCCAAATTTGGAAAATTGAGTGCAAAAGCTGTCATTGTTTTCCATGTGAGATAACATAAAGGTTTTACTCAGAAGATTCGCCAATGTCCTGATGACAGCAAAACATGTGTCAAGAGTGTTTGATAAAAGTCGTACATTTGTTTATTGTAATTAAAAGTCAGGCTATACGGGACAGTGTTAGCCGTCAGGAGTCATGTTCTTGAGAGGAAGAGTAGTAGTCCATCAGGAGTCATGTCCTTGAGAGGCCGGATGGTCCATCTGGAATCGTGTCTTTTTAGAACGGTGTAGCTACCAAGATACAAAATTATTCAGCTTGTTAAGAAAAAAACAATTTATGATGTGCAAAATAGGTATAGACATATCCTTGAACCCCACAATTCTTATAAAATGCAGACATTGATGGATCTTAGATATGAATGGACTCGTGTTGCTGGATGAGGTAGATGTTTGAAACTCCCAAAGAGCACAGAATAATTATGTGCTTTGTAGATACAGTATTGCTATATAGTACTATTGATAAATTCACAAAACACATTTCATAATCACAGCTACCAACCTTCACTATTCAATAATTATAATATGCTACCGCCATTTTATTTGTTTGGTAATTTTGAAAACTGTTAAAACAAAATTTCTCTGTTTCAGGTTATTTGGGACCAAGTGCGACAAGTGTAATTTAAGCTTTAGCAAGAACGACTTTGTGATGCGCGCCAAAACGAAGATTTACCACATCGAGTGTTTCCGGTGCAGCGCGTGCGAACGTCAGCTGATACCGGGCGACGAGTTCGCGCTGCGTGAAGACGGCCTGTTCTGCAAGGAGGACCACGAAGTGCTGGAGAAGGCGACCAACGGTGAGAACAACAACAACAACACCAACATCAGCAACAACAACAGCTTACACCATAATGAAGGCTCCAACTCTGGTAAGTAGAATGGCTATTTGTGTATTTACAATTTGTCGATATTTTACATGGATAACGTTAGAAAAGCTGATCTCTAATCCAAGCTCAAAGTCCTGACGCATTAGACCGCTCGGCCACCGGCTTGCCCAAAGACACATGCCTTCATTCTCAATAGAAAGATAAATGTATGCCTTGTAGAACTCCCGACGAGACAGTTAGGTCATTGGTATGACTACTGTCCGCGCAGAAATTATGGATACTCGAGTTCACGATACCATATCTCCGAAACGGTCCGTTCGATTTTAACGAAAGACCTATCAAATTAAAGGAAATATTGTCAATTTTTATACTACGAAGTTTCGATTTTTTACGTAGCTTTTTATAATTTATAAGACGGAAAAAGTGGAAAATATCGGCATTTTTCACAATCTTTTTGGAAATCTCAACTTAAGGCAATTATTACAAAATATCTATTAAACGTATCAGCTTCAAATTTTAATAGCTTATATGAAGGTTACTTACAAACACTTTTGTAGAGTTTCATAATTTTAACGTTATTATTTTTTATGTTCTTGTAAATTTTGTAAACCTTTGTTAACTTTGTTATCTTGGGTTTAAAATTCCCGCTCAAAACAGTGTTTTGACTATCAATTGATTGTATGAACGAAAAATATAGTGTCTACAGAATATGATGTAATAGTGATTTGTGATGAATTTATATTTGTTAAACGTTTTTATTCCCGCGCGAGGGGCTGGTACGCAGGGAAACGCGCCGGGGATGGCTCGGGTTCTCCCACAAAATGAGTGCGATGTTGCCGGAATGCTATAGAACGGGTTGGTGACTCAGACCAACCTTCCCTTAAACTAGCAAACTTCACCCTGTCATTAACCTCTGTGTGCACCGACCGGCAACATCGCACTCGTTTTGTGGGAGAACCCGATCCATCCCCGGCGCGTTTCCCTGCGTACCAGCCCCTCGCGCGGGAATAAAAACGTTTAACAAATATAAATTTATCACAAATCACTATTACATCATATTCTGTAGACACTATATTTTTCATTCATACAATCAATTGATGGTCAAAACACTGTTTTGAGCGGGAATTTTAAACCCAAGATAACAAAGTTAACAAAGGTTTACAAAATTTACAAGAACATAAAAAATAATAACGTTAAAATTATGAAACTCTACAAAAGTGTTTGTAAGTAACCTTCATATAAGCTATTAAAATTTGAAGCTGATACGTTTAATAGATATTTTGTATTAATTGCCTTAAGTTGAGATTTCCAAAAAGATTGTGAAAAATGCCGATATTTTCCACTTTTTCCGTCTTATAAATTATAAAAAGCTACGTAAAATATCGAAACTTCGTAGTATAAAAATTGACAATATTTCCTTTAATTTGATAGGTCTTTCGTTAAAATCGAACGGACCGTTTCGGAGATATGGTATCGTGAACTCGAGTATCCATAATTTCTGCGCGGACTTAGTAATGTTTCTTATGCTAATATCTGTATTTTTTTAAATCTTTGGACTCTCACAGAGAAAAGAGAAACAGAGGTTGCGTTCTTCCTAATTATTGCCAGTGACTTTGACCGGAGGGTTCCGACGTTATCGCAAGATAACGGAATCAAGCAACATCGAGCGTGGCTGTCCCTTGGATGGGTGACCGTCTGGGCGATCCAATCCTTGCACGCAGCCCGCCTGCCCGTTCACTGGTGGTGGTTCGGAAGTCACCCTTAAGCCGTTGGTCCCGAGGTTAAGTGCTAGAGAGGGCTTCTTAGCCCTAACTTCGCCTGGTAAAATAAGACGATCAATAACTATTATCTTTTTTATCCTTGAAGATTTTAGGGAATCAAGGAGGAGACTGACAAAGTGTTTTCCATCCACATGGCTAACTGGAGAAATAACAACTACTCGACACACATTTAGCACGCTATTAGATGTGACCTCTATATCTTTTTCCTCTCTAGGGTTCCATATGCACGCTCCTAGTAATCTGATGACTGGTCATATAGGTTGTGTAATATCTTGTTCTTAAAAATACTTTCAAAATAATGAGCCATTCTGAGTTGTCACTTTTGAGGTTTTCTAAGAAAACAAATTTTAAGGAGAGATTTTTTTTATTATTATTTATTAGGTATATAATATATGCCTATTTTATTATATGGTGTTAGTATCGTGTGCTTGTAATTGGTAAGTTCTTCATCTATGGCGAGAATAGTTCAAACATCTATGGTCATACGATTTATTATAGTTTTGGCCCCTCAAGTATTCTCTCCCCAGAGCTGACGATTGTTCAATACCTCTACGATCTTTGTGTCCCTCCTTTACCTCAAAGATCTCAGAGATTCTGTTGAGGATGATCCAGTGGAGATTCCACAATACATGGTACTGATACCTTATGGGACCAGTGCACTTCATTTCTCTAGTGAAGTTTTTACCGAACCCACACAAATCACTGTCAGACAAAAGGCAAAGATTTATGGCCTATGTAGGTAAACCTCAACAAACACTGGGTGTAGAAGGGGCATCCGTAGCCTTCGCCCTTGTTTACCAATCTGTCTTCTGTACCAACAGAGATGTATTTTTTATCATCCCAGGAGTCAATATTAGAGGTAAACAGTCGCCGGCCTTTGGTTGGTCGAGCCGCCATCCAGCTGTCCTAACACGCCGATAACGGACTGATAACACCTCCGCCTTATCACTCGACGGTTGTGCACTTGTGCCTCCCAACGTGTTTGAAATCAGAACTGCAAAAACGTTAAAAAGTCAACAATTGTTTACTCTTTAATAGTTCCAGCTGCTTAAAGCAGGAACAGTCGTAGGATAGGTGAATGGTCTTAGGAGCCTTTAGATCGATATATTTTTAAAATGTTATTGTTAGACTCTATCAAGATTTGTGGGTAGTGGCGGCTTTCACCCAGAAGCGGAAACTGATTTCAGATTTCTTAAATTGTTCGGGACCTACTAATTTACCTAAATATTTAAATTGTGTGCAAATCATATTTATTAACATCTTTAAGTTGACTATTTCTCTGAATTTGAACTCGTCTACTTGTGTTCAGCTTACGAGAATCAAATCTGCATTTTTTAAATAAAATATCATACATTTTATGGAGACTTAGAGTCATCAGACGGTAAGGATATAATGTTATAGAAATAATTAAGTATCTGTTTTCCTGGGATGACCCCATAGGAGTATAACTTTTGTCTTGTTAAAACTTCTAACGCTACGACGTTCCAGCTGTTTTGAAGTAACTTGGATCTTGCTGCTTACGATTTCAGACGTCTCTTTGGCAAATTTCACAACTGATCGTTCCAGAAAATCTACAAAAGCATCTGCTTTGTTTACACTTAGTTCGTATTGTTATAATGTTATTAGCTTTATTACTTAAGATCATTTAAAATAAGCTCAAAACCTGTTGTAAGCACATTCCTCTGTGCTTATTAAGAACGTTGTGTCAGTCATTTTGTAGGTTATTCTAGCTGATGTGTACAGTTACGTGATATGCGAACTAACAAAATGAAACATCATTCGGGATCTGAATACTCTGCAATACGGCCTCAAGAAACGTACGTTTACTTCTTTTAGTTTAATAATAATAATAAAAAAAACGAGACCAGTAGAATTTTTGACCTCAGAACTTGTCTTGCAAACTACAATAGTTATTGACACATTAGAGATAAAACATCCTTTCAAAATAGTTAAGTTTAGACATCTTCTGAATATGTGAAATGTAGTTAATTTACATAAATTTAAATAATCTCATTAGTTTTAATAAACCAGTAAAAAAGATTGTATCGATCATTAACTTTGCCGAACACTTTAAATTTGTCGATCTAAATAAAAATATAGGAAACGTTTAATCGACTAAAGAATGGCCAAAGTGTAGTAAATAAAGATCTGAGAATGAAATGAGAAATGTCTTAATTGATACAAATTGTGTGGTTTAGGCTATATAGCCAGCCAGCCCTCTCTTACACCTGACCAACAGTTCATAGCTACATAAGGTTTAGACTACTCATCTAAATCTAATAGATTACATAAAATCTAATTTATTTCAAACATCTAGAGCAAGTGTTCTTAACCAGCTTATGTAAGATAAACACACTAAAAATTAATATTCATGTACGTAATAAGATTTAGATCTTCTAGAAAAGATAGATATGGCTGTTTTCCCTCGCCTGTCTCACGTTTTTGGTAAAAAGTTACAGAGCGATTGCTATCAAACCCACGAGTTGTGATCTTGATAATCCTCTGTTTTGTAAAACAAATTCACTACAGTGTGAACTAACCAAAGTACAGATAAGGTCCTTATGATTGTTATAACCCTTCCAACGTTTGCGCGGTATTTTATTTCAACGGATTATGCAAATTGGTTTTTATAAATTTGGTTTAAAAAATGGTAAACAAATTATTGTATATTTATAATCTCACAATTAAAATTATTAAATCACTAAAGTTGCTTGGATGTCCGGAATAGAAATTATATAGCCCAAGTATAATTAACATTTCAGAGTATAATATAAAGACCGAAGGTAAAGGTAAATATTTCATGAAACAATTGTTTTCTTTTCTTAAAATCCCTTTAAAATCCAAAATTATTTTATTTAGCTTTTACGACTAACTTAAAAAACGGAAGCAATGAATTTGATGGGTATATATAATTGCTCATATTATTTCCGTCTCGGATGACAGTGGAATAGTTTCAGTAGATTCTCTAACGTGCTAATATATACAGCATAGACTGTAATCCTAATATAAAAAAATCTATAAACAATATAGGCCTACTCACTCATCATGAAATATCCGGAACATCTGAACATATTTTGGCAAAATGTTGAGGGAAGTTGTCTTTTGTGGCTTATACACCCACTAAGAAAGATTTCTCGAAATTAAATTCGTAAGAGGTAGAAATAGCCCCTCAACGTTTCCTTTTTTTCAATAAGAGAAACATTGACATTCATTTATTTCCAACGGCTGATACAATAAAACATACACATAACACAAAGACTTGTCTATTTTGATTTTCGTTGAGAAATGTCTAAGGCCATTTCTACTAACTCTGACACGATTGCAATACCTTTTTCCCTAAAGTATATTTTAGTGGTTTTTTTGTCTATGACAACGGCAGCAGGATGAGCTGTTTATTGTCGTGATGGTTTAGAGTGAACCACAAAGGGGAGAATAAGTAAGAGTAGAGAACCATCCCGAGCGAAGCAAGAACTGTTGGCTAGTTTTATATACATACCTAAATAAATAACGAAAAATTTATTCTTACCAACCCCGGGATCAACATTGTCGGTCCGAGAAACGGGATGGGCTGGCAAGTACACGCAGTCACTATCGATTAGGGGCCAAGTAATCATGTTAAAAGCCTCACCTTGGCGGCAGACCATCCCCACACTCTGCCACGCCACACAATATTATTTTTAGCTTATTGATGACGGGGGGACATCCCCAACGCTTTGTTTGCTCATCGTTCCCCATTTTTACAACTCCACATCTTTTAATCCCAACAGTTGAATTTATGTGTGGAAACATACAATTTTATATAAAAACATTTAAAAAAATACAATTTCCTTTTTTTTACTGTGATAACAAAATGTATTATTTTACTGATTGATAGAGATGAAACACCGTCTATAGTCATTATTGAGGAACAAATATTCTTCTGCAAATTTAGCCTTATTTGGAATTGTAAAAGGTAATAAACTAACAAACATTTTTTAAGTTTTAAGAGGGACCTCCTTATTAAACAAAGTGCTTAATTTTTATACATTATTACACTGGGTCATTCTGTTGTATTATTTTACTATTGTACTACACAAATACATTACTGTAATGATTTTAGATGTGTTGTTGAGATTTTTGAAATTAAAAATTTGTTGAATATGTTGCATTAAATATGAACTGAATTTTGGCGTGAGTAAAAAATAAATAAGGTAAAACATTCTTACCACTTAGATAGGTACGTAGAAAAAGGTGCAATACTCTAATGGTAAATACACCACTATTAGTAAGTGGGAATGATCCACTGTAAGAAACTCGCATCAGATGTTCTAAAAAATATTTCTAAAATATCTCCTCAAAATTCTAAACCCCAGGTTTTTTTTACCCACGTAATACACAAGACAACTTGAGGCCAACAGTAAGACAAGATACAACTCTCGATATGGGACAGAGGAGAGGACATTGGAGGCATGTGTAAATTTGTAAATCCTATCTTACGTTTTACCCTTTTATGTCTCGCTCATCGTTTTACAATCATCATCATCAAGGCTGTTCTGCCCTCTGGCAGGTCCTGCTGCAGCCCTCCACCGAATCTATATGTTGTCTCATACTTCCCTCCGATCCTTACACTGTCCACCATCTGATATCTTATTCTTCCTTTCCTCTCTTTCCTCTAACTTTTTCTTCTATAAATGCTCTTTCTCCACTCATCACATGTAACCATTTAAATTTTACTTCTTCTTATAGTTTTCAGCATTTCCCTCTCTTCGCCACTCTCCTAAGTAATTCTTCATTTAACACTATATCTTCCAATCCTATTTTCTCCATCAATCTACAAATCCACATCTTCATTGCGTTCAATCTCTTCTCGTCTTCTTTCCAAAGAATCTTTGTTTCCGCTTTATACACTTAAACCCCCAAAATAAAACATATATATTTTTCCTCATCTTCTTATCCACAAAGTAAACTTCTGTTTTTGGATTGTAAATCCTTCTCTTATCATAGCAATTCTTACTTTTATCTCCTTTCTGCATCATATATCCTTGAACCATACTTCTTTCATAGTATTTAAGACTACGTACTTTCTCTGTTGGTTTTTCCTTTACTTTAATATTTACTTGTTCCTCCTCTCTTCCTATTAACATGATTTTTGTTTTACTCATGTTAATTTTCCTCCCGCACTCTTAACTTATTTTATTTAATTACTTTATCATTTCTATAAGCACTTCCTTAACTTCGGCTGCAACATCCATATATCAGCAAACGCTAATGAACTCAATTCTTTCACTGCCTATATTTACCCCCTTTTTCCGTTATAACTTTGTTTCGTTATATCTGTTAAAGACATATTAAAAATAGTAGGTGATAAACTGCAACCTTGTCTGACACCAGTTCACATGTAAATGTTTTACAATAACGTGGTCCATATTTGGACCACACACCGTAAACCCAACTCCCTTCGAGTCACTCGTGTCGTTTACAGCAATGATGCGAATTCCAACAAAATCGTTGCTTTACAAATTAATCATTGCTCGAGTCGGCACTTGTATCCCTAATTGGTAACTAGCTTAATTGAGGAAGTGGAATCAGAGTAATTAAGAATTTGACCACACAAGGTCAAAGACAGCTGCGCTTCCTTAATTAAATCAAAATTCTTTTTTGGCACGATTATAGCTAATTGAGATGATTCCGAGAAATCGTTCAGAAACACTGTTACAGGACTTCGCACGGAATACAATTGTTTTGGGAGTCGTTACTGTGTTTCCAAGATTCCAAGATACTGTGTTTCCAAGGGTGTTTCCGAAAACCCATAGTTTTCTTTTGGCGTGTATTAAACTCAGAGTTTTTTGTTTATGTTTTTGCAGTAATAACATGAATAGAAATATATTATTTTGAAGCTATTTTTCTTACATTCTTACATATGAGACGCCGACACAACGTTGTTGGTATTTTAAGGCGAATATGAATGGTTATATGAGTGTAGGATGAGTGTGGATGAGTGTAGTCTGGTTACTAACTGAGTTCAACTGTTCCTCAGAAAGAGCAATTTATTAATAGCCCAACAGCCAGGAGCAACTAAGGGACCTACAGCTTTACGTGGAATCCGAACCACTTTTGGACAATATATAACTATTACCTCAAAGTTGGAGGAACGTTCGTTCTGGGGCACTCATGTTTTATGTGTGAAATTAAATTTTGGAGTTAATTTTTGTTGTTGTTGTACATAATCCCAAAATTATGTATTATCAAATCGTGTAAACTGTCCAGAGATGCCAGGTCAACTTTTGGGATGAAACCAGTAGAACTTAGTGGATTAGATTTAAACAGGTTAATACAAAGGTTAATAAAGTCCTACTTTTCCGTTTAACGACTTTGCTAACCCTGTTTTAAAGCTACCCTTAAAATGTTCAGTTTACCATAAAGCTCTCCTCAGTTCACAAAACAATAATACAGGCTTTTGATTAAATACTATTTAAAACAATTATTTGAATAACATAAATTGACACAACAAAGCAACAACAATAATAGAATGCATACAAATAAATCAAAATTTGATTCTTTGACCTCTTATAACATTAAAAATAATACAAAATTTCAATACAAACATACAATTAGAATAGCCTGTTAACTATCACACAGTACACACACACAGTGCGTAGAACAAGACGTGGTGAGTCAATGTTAGCTATTCCAGTTCACCGGACCACCACTTTCAACAAATCATTTATTGTCTCCGCGTGCAGGCTCTGGAATGCTCTGCCTGATAATATCAGATCCATCGATAAGCGCACTCGGTTTGGGGCGGAGGTGAGGTGCATCTGCTGCGGGCCTAGCGGGAGTAGTGGTTGGTGTCGCTGTGGCTTGGTGGTGGCGGTAATGAGTGATTGTACCGAATGAATGTAGTTTTGAATAAATCTTATGAATAACTGTAGTTTTGTTTGAGATAGTCGTAATATTTTTAAGTTTAAATATAATGTTTCACATTTTTTGACTTTATATGTTTTACTTCGTACATTGCAATTTCTATTTTGTATTTCCTTGTAAATTGTTATTTATATTTGAAAATATGTTATTATGTATGATGAGGTTAAGTGGTAGAGAGGGCTTTGCAGCCCTAACTTCGCCTCTTGAATATAAATAAAGACGTTTTTCATTTCATTTCATTTCATTTCATTTCATTTCATTTCATTTCATTTCATTTCATTTCATTTCATTTCATTTCATTTCATTTCATTTCATTTCATTTCATTTCATTTCATTTCATTTCATTTCATTTCATTTCATTTCATTTCATTTCATTTCATTTCATTTCATTTCATTTCATTTCATTTCATTTCATTTCATTTCATTTCATTTCATTTCATTTCATTTCATTTCATTTCATTTCATTTCATTTCATTTCATTTCATTTCATTTCATTTCATTTCATTTCATTTCATTTCATTTCATTTCATTTCATTTCATTTCATTTCATTTCATTTCATTTCATTTCATTTCATTTCATTTCATTTCATTTCATTTCATTTCATTTCATTTCATTTCATTTCATTTCATTTCATTTCATTTCATTTCATTTCTTTCCGTTTCGTTTCATTTCGTTTCATTTCGTTTCATTTCGTTTCATTTCGTTTCATTTCATTTCATTTCATTTCATTTCATTTCATTTCATTTCATTTCATTTCATTTCATTTCATTTCATTTCATTTCATTTCATTTCATTTCATTACACAGCCAGCTGTAGGCTAAGACCCGTTGTCCATCACTTACTTGCCGTAAGTTTGATTTTGAAACAAATAAATAAATGAAACCAGATTCTATCAGTGCTTGAATTATGGAAATAAAATGTTGTGATGATCCTTCCACGCAAAGGTCTTGTTTTGACGAGGGCACATTTTTTAAAAGTAGGTGTTTTTTTCAAGCAGTATTTTTTCTATTAATAACATTCTTTTCTTTTGTTAAACTCAGATATTTGTAGTTTGTGCTTCCAACCACAGTAGAGTACAGTAGCATCATATGCGATATTATTTTTTTAGCATTTTTTTCTATTTTCGATTGTTTTTACATTTATAACAAACCTGATTTTTGTTTTTGGCTAATAAAAATATACTTTTAATTCAATTGTCCCAGTACAGTCTAGTATTGATAACATTTACTGAACAATGTACTTAAGTATGTTTTTAAAATTTATACATTTTAAGTTGGCCTTTTTTATAACTAGAAATTCGATCTTTTTTATTATCATATTTTTTAATTGACAATGGCTTACATATTTGAAACCCATCCTAAATTGTCCTTTAATATGTTTTTGCTTTTTCCCACAGTTTCACATTTTTGTGTACACAATACGCTAGCTAATACTTACGTGAAACAATCTGACCAATTCGAACAATTAAATTGTCCCGATGTGGACTACATATGGTTCCCCTCTACCACCCAGTCGTCAGCGAGGCTGTTAGTTTAGTTGCTCTTCTAACATTGCCGTCTGTTTATCCTAGTTTTTCTGCGACTGTGGGTGGGCTGACTTGTAGACAAGGTGGTGCATGTGGGAGGGGGTTACCGATCTGTCTTGTCTACTTTTGTCTTCCACGTGATGGAAAGACTCTCACTTGAAGAAATTATTAAATACCTCATTGCATTGCGTGATGAAGTTAATGGGTACAAATTGTGTTATATGGGGAAAAAACGAACCTGAACATCATATCCATACAAATTGTTTATCCGTTTATATAAAATATGTTACTGTATAATTTTCTTAAAAAGGTAATTTAATATGTTAATTTTGTCTTACCTCCATCTCATCAACGATTCATTAAGAATTTAAAATTTCACAAGAAAAAAAGCCTAGTCTTACTGTTATTAATTTTTGACAAACTAGGCTACTCTTACCTCCGTCAATAATCCAAATAAAACACATTATTAAGCTGACATATTTCGTTGCTATCACAACATTTTCAAAGCTTGCAACTCGTCAATCACATAACACTAAACATTAAAAACACAGAACACACGGTGACACGAACATAAAGTACATTTAGATAGCGCTATCATCCCGACCCGGCACTGATTGGTAGAAGACTGTAGAGTCTTCTACCAACCAGTGCCGGGTTTCTATTTCAAGGATTCGAGTCCGTGATGATGATTGTATCGTAACTTTTGAAGTGTCATTTGATGGATGAAGAACTGTTGTAGAGGAACATAAGTTAGTTTTTTTAAAAAATTAGTATTTTTATCAATTGTTTTGGTTAAATATTTGACATTTTTTATGTAATTCTTGGTAATTTAAATAAAAAGCTTATAGTATCGAACTGACTTATAGCATTGATTTTATACACAAATAAATTTCCCATCCAATGTTAAATTTTGAGTCTCAAAATATCAGCTGTTTTTGTGGTCCATTGTGGAGCGCTAGTGTAGCTCCATGTAAATGTAATGCAGTTTAAAACAGCTGTGGTTGCGGGCCACACTAACTAAACAAATTACTGCCATAAATATTCCTATTAGATGGTTTATCTATTGTAGGTGTATATAATCAAGGCTTATAGTCTTCTAGAATGGAGCTTAATCATAAATTGTTAATATAACTTATAATAATACTGAACACGAACAGTATAGTTAAAATAGAAAAGCACGTTTTAGCCCAACGACGGAAATATTGTATGTCTACTATAGAGCTAACGACATGTCAGTATATCAGGTCTGCAGAGGATGTCGGCTTTGTTGGTTTTAATTCCATAAGAACAATGTTATATTTGAACCGGACATACGATCACGCTTATCCAAACTAAATAGTTATTTTTGAACGGATATTTTCATTTGATCAAGAATTAAATTGTTTTGCGAATTCATATTTAGTTTTATAGAAAAAAATATAGAAAATATTTAGTTTAAGTTTTTATTTTCACCTATTTTTCTAAACTAGGCGTGTATATTCAAAAAATCAAAAGCAAACCCAATGCGCAATATGAAAACGTTTAAAATAACACCTCATACACAACTTTTCGTCAAATAAATAACGAAGAAATTTGGATTCGCAAATAACATTATTCTTATGGATTTAAAACCAACACTACCGACACCCTTTGCAGAGTCTTAAATGCTATGTACCACATCTCCATTTCTTTCGATGTAAATGTTTTTACATTATTTATATTTTTGGCATTTGAGAGGAGTTCAACCTGCGGGTGAAGTGATTCCAGGTTCTCGACAGACGATAGGTTCGAGACTTCTAGACATTGTGATACCTTTGAACTGTGTTCATTGATAGAGAGTCCATGTTTAGTTCTATTAATTAATTGTTTGTAGTGTATTTCACGACTGTTCGGAAACAATTTTCCAAATAGGCATTTTTTAATGTTTATTTGCCTTGGACTTACACTTTAACGTCTAGCGTTAGTTGGAGTGTAAGTAAACCACGTGGTGGTGATGACAGAAGTGTAGCACGTATTTATTGAATAACAAATATAAATATAACAGTTTATAAACTGTTTAGTCTACAATTGATGGTAAACCTCAGAGGATATCGAACCCTTATCTAAAACACCACTTCCTTCAGGGCGCGGTTGTCGACGGGAATGTTGTTACTGATCCTTCATCAACAATTTACAGCTAAGTCAGTAAGTCTATTCAATTTAACGTTGAAGAGTCTCGCTTGTTCTGACTATTGTTATAGACTTCAAAAGGCCAAAACTGGGACGTTGTGTAAAGATTTGATAGTGGAGTGTGCACAATTAACCATACGGTTAACAACAATAATTTGAACACGAACACACACACACACACACACACACACACACACACACACACACACACACACACACACACACACACACACACACACACACACACGCACACGCACACGCACGCACGCACGCACGCACACGCGCACACACGCACGCACACGCACGCGCACGCACGCACGCACACACACACACACACACACACACACACACACACACACACACACACACACACACACACACACACACACACACACACACACACACACACACACACACACACACACACACACACACACACACACACACACACACACACACACACACACACACACACACACACACACACACACACACACACACACACACACACACACACACACACACACACACACACACACACACACACACACACACACACACACACACACACACACACACACACACACACACACACACACACACACACACACACACACACACACACACACACACACACACACACACACACACACACACACACACACACACACACACACACACACACACACACACACACACACACACACACACACACACACACACACACACACACACACACACACACACACACACACACACACACACACACACACACACACACACACACACACACACACACACACACACACACACACACACACACACACACACACACACACACACACACACACACACACACACACACACACACACACACACACACACACACACACACACACACACACACACACACACACACACACACACACACACACACACACACACACACACACACACACACACACACACACACACACACACACACACACACACACACACACACACACACACACACACACACACACACACACACACACACACACACACACACACACACACACACACACACACACACACACACACACACACACACACACACACACACACACACACACACACACACACACACACACACACACACACACACACACACACACACACACACACACACACACACACACACACACACACACACACACACACACACACACACACACACACACACACACACACACATACATATTATAGTCTTGTAATAAAAATTTAAAAAAATGTTGAATAGTGCAAGTTATTGTAAAGTACATTGAGTTGAATGAAATACATCCTACAAACTAAGTATATGAGAGAAAACATAGCAAAAATACATTGTACATACTGAGTATATGATATGAATGATAACATTAGAAATGAATTGTAGCCTTCAAACTGAGTATATGATGCAGAGTATAAAAGGAACACTTTACATACTGAGTATTTTAGAGAGAGCATAGAAGAAACACACTGTATAAACTGTGTATTTGAGGGAGAACAATATAAATACAGCCTTCAAACTGAGTATATGAGGCAGAGTATAGAAGGAACACTTTACATACTGAGTATTTTAGAGAGAGCATAGAAGAAACACACTGTATAAACTGTGTATTTGAGGGAGAGCATGGAAAATTCTACCTCTTATGCAAAATTCTACCTCTTGATTAGAATCCACTCTGATACACGTATAGTGAACACTTCATACCTGGACAGTTTGCTAGATAGTTGCAAATGGAATTGGTCAAAGCACCATGCAGCCCGTAAAGTAAATCTAGCTCGATGGCCGTAAACGAGCGGCCCCGAGCGGTTTACGGACCTGGCCAATTCCCCTTGCGGTTTTAACGCCTCACATTGCAAGTGCGGCATGCGACTTAACTACGTAATAACTTTCAATTTATTCCGCAGCACTAATAATTTTAAATGAGCGTCCTGTAACTGCCGTAAAAGTTCCATATCTCGAAAAGAAATGTTCATTTCAGTCCGTAGATTAGCGTAGTACGTTTGTTAAACACGTTAGTTGCCTGCTTCAGACAAATAAGAACATAATTACGGGCAACTTTGGTCAATTCTCCCCTCTACACGACATCCGGCCACTGACTACGACCCAACACAGATAACCCAGACTTCTCTACTAGTATCATGTCGATGGCAACCATTGAGCTGACGCCGTGTTAGTTTTAAGAGGACCTAGAATCTATTGCCTACAATATCCATCATTGCCAACACCTTGTCTCCAGTTCAGTAGGTGGATTGGTAGCACTGCCACACTAGTACATTTAATCTCCAAGTAGCAGGGTTACAGCACTGCGCCACTAGTGCGCATTGGGTTTGTTAGTCCAGTCTCCAACCGTACGACCAACTTGGACCAACTAGGGTTACCGACTAGGAAACGTGTGTTGGTGCGTCGACTCTATCAACCAAGTGTGCACAATCGAAGCTTCTGATTTTCTTATCAGACGTGATTTTTTTGCTCTGGGTTTTTGAGTTACCGATCAGACCACACGCCTCGTCTGTGAGGCCGCGGTTTCCCTTTGATCGGCATTCCTCCCGCCGTGCCGTCTCTATTAACACGCCCCGCACGCGTGCGTCGAATCCGTAAGCGCGCTGCTGTCCAGCGCCTGAGTGGCAGCCGCTATCTCCCGGATCGCCCATGGGCGCTTTCTAACGCCTCGGAACTTCGAAATCATCCTTTTTTTGTATCTAAAGAAACTGATGAATCGCTTTTGGCAGGAAAGAGGCAAATTAGTGAATTCTATTCCTAACTGTTTTGAAAGAATTCCCATTTAGAGTTAATTAATTAAGCGAGATATTCTGTGCTATGCAGTCGGTGACGTCACCAAATATAAGAGAAATAACCAAGTACCTAGACACACAAGGGTCTGAAAACTGTCTCCATACATATGTATCCACAAGCAATACGAAAACTGTCTCCATACATATGTATCCACAAGCAATACGAAAAAATCCAGACATTTATGTAGTTTGTTATTAGGCCTACAGTTTGATTATAGACTATACAATAAAAAATCAACAAATTCGTCCATTACCTGGACGAAGCTCCAAGTCCAGTGTAAAAGGTTTTTACTTTTTTAAAAGTTAACAGTTAATTAAAATATTTCACAAGTATGAAATTACTTCTTTAAAATGTCGTTTTAAATTTATTATTTGGTGGAAATCCTTAAAGAATGGTACAATCCAGTGCCTTTTTTCAATTTGTCTAACTCAGTTCAGCAGAATTTGGGAATTTTAGAAGCAGACCTATGTAGAGATTTCCGTTTTTTGTGAATTTTCATTGTTATTGGTTTACATTAAAAATAATTTTTTCGGGACAAATCCCTTAGAAGAGGTGTTCTGTAGTATTTTTTCTTCATTTTCAACCTTATAGCCCTGTATTGCTTAAATTCGTCTGCTTATTTTAACGTTACTATAATTGGGGAACTAATAGTAAAATGCAACTATATATTAAGCTAAGTTTTATCTCCAACTGTAGCGAAATCAGTTAATTAAGAAAACTTTGATTCAGTTAATTAGTTTTTTTAATCTACAAATACGGTGTTTCCATCCTTTGAAAATTAATCTAAAAACTTGAAAATGTTCTTGTAATCTTACGTTGCAACAAAGTTTAAAATTATTGAATAATATTAATATTTAACAAAATCACAAAATAATATATAACGAAGTAATCTTTTTTATCAAAGTTACCTCCAGTTGAACAATAATTAATTATCAGCTCAACTTTTTATACTTGCAATTACATTACCTTCATGCCGGAGTCAAAGAGACTTTGTATTGGCTGTTAATTAATAAGTCAAATCGACGCCAATGCGAGTCAAAGGGCTGTCCGGCGAGTCGCCCCGGGCTCTAATCGGGTAATGTAGGGCTAAACCCTGTGAAAGGGATCACGGCAGTAAACAAAGGGTTATTACGTCGGCTAGGCTTTGGTCAAGAAGGTGCATTAGTTGATGAAGGCTTACCGGGGTCAGCTGAGGGCTTATGGCAATGTCCACTTCCGTAAATATTACATGGACCTAACTTGATTCAAATCAAATCAAATATTTTATTGCCAGGAACATTACAATAAATGCATAGCAATTGTCAAGACTATACTAACTATAATTTTTACCATATACACCACAGTAACACCTCAGTCATACATACATTGTCCTCCATTTACTCATGCCAATTCCCCCCCCCCCCAGCATCGGTTGTAAGTCTTTAATTATGTGGTCTCCCAGTCATATGCCATAAACTCATCACAGGTATAGAACGCCTTTGACGCTAAACAGCGTTTGAGACGAGTTTTTAACATTCCATTTGTTTTCCAAGAAAATGTGTTGCGACCATCTAATACAACATACAAATGAGACATTTCATTTTGTATAGCCTATTCTTAAAAAATGCCGTTGGAGAGTTGTAAATATTATGCTGGACTTACTCCACGGGTGATGATTTGTGCCAATCTTAGCGCTCAAGGGGTACAATATGAGAAAACTATTTTATAACACTTAATATAATGAATACTTTATCTTCGAGTGGGCTTCATTTCATAACTTGACAGAGGTGGTAAAAATGACACATAAACGTTAATTTTCAATTGAACTAGTTTATAAAACCTTCCTCAGTAAGTGTGTTATCTTGTCATCCACAGCTGCTCTCAAATTTTAAATATGTAAAATCAGAGAATATTTAACACAAATAATTTGTCCCATAAATTATGAGAATTTTTATAATTCCAAAATAATCGTAAAATGATATCTGAATCTTAATTTTATGACAAACTAATTTATTCTTCGACGCTACTTTATGAATAGGCTACTTAAGATTTGTAATTTATTAGTTTAAAATCATTTTCCGAGACGCGCTCCCACAGTTCTTTTGTTTTCATTATTAGCCAAACAGATTTATCTAATTACTTTGACAGTTCAGCTGAGTGTTTTTTTAATAGAATAGAATAATATTTTATTCCATAAAATAACAAAAATACAATATTTATACAACGGAATTCTAGCCATCTCATCAAGTAAATGATGGCTAGCACAAAAAATATAGCCTTAAAACGATATTTAAATACAGTCAGTTAATCAAAAACCAGGTAAAGCAGACAGCTCTCTGCAACGTGGTTAAACTTAAAATGTTATCTTTTTATTAACTTTAATGTTATTTATGTTGTACTAAAACTAATATACTATAACTATACTGATCCTATAACATAACTACTCAAATGCCAATCAAATACCACAGAACAACACTACAACCAATCAAACTTTCATGTGCCCACAAAAAATAAACTCCTAAAACATTAATTAGTATATTCTGTTTATGATTTTTTTTAAATTTCGATTGTCCAAATAACTTGAGGGGAGTGGTGGACAAGCTAAATGATATATTTCTAAGGTTCAAAACACCATTTATAGGAACGTTTTTTTGAAAACCCTTCCACTGAATTTCGAAATCCATTCTTAAAACGTAAAAAAATATCGTTTTAGGCGATGAGATAAACGCTGTAGCAACAATGTTAGTAATGAAGATACTATTTTCGAGCAAAATTAGAAATCTAATTTTTTTTGTTTATGCTTTAATAAAATAGAAGGAAAAAATAAATAAGAATGTAGAGGGTTGATGGATGAGGGGTTCGCTACCACCTCTGGATCGTTGTGTCTGGGTTCCGCTGGCGGATGGAATAGGAATGCGGAAGAGTCGACCCCCGGAACCCAATACCCCAATGTTAAAAGCTCTATCTTCTGAAAACTGTACATGGGTAGAAATGTCGACCTGCGGAAGTATCGACCTCGGGATAGAATAACTGCACCTCTAGTCCCCAGACGTTGACACAATTTCATCAAGTAATTAGGGAGTTAGAACTTTAGTAGTGAATCCTAGACACAAACACTGGAGCTACGGCACCGGGATTCTATGTGATTAATTTAAAAAATGGGGTTATTATTAAAAAGTCTTTAAAAAGCTTTTTTAATTATCCTATCGGGTGGGTGGGGGGTTATCTCAATCGTCACGTAAACATATCTGGATTCTAGTCACTGTATGATGAATTTTGTCCAGCCACCAAAAAAGCACGGAAAAAGCCGAGTCCTCACGAACTTACCCGAGCGTAGATAGTTATATTATAATTCAGAACTTACCAAACAAACGTAAAGGGATATTTGGGTATCCATTAGTCTCAATACCCATACACGTACGGTGATATTGACCCACTCCCCACCCTTACACGTACGAAGGTATTGACCCACCCACCCATCCATACACGTACGGTGGTATTGACCCACCCACCCATCCATACACGTACGGTGGTATTGACCCACCCGCCCACACATACACGTACGGGGGTAGAGACCCACCCGCCCACCCATACACGTACAGTGGTATTGACCCACCCGCCCACCCATACACGTACAATACTATTTCTAAACTTTCTGCCATGTGTTAAGGGAGGATGGATAGACAATAGTGCCCCAGTTGGTTGACAGCTGGATAGAGACGTATCGTCACGGATCGCACCCCCATTCACGTGGAGGGGGACGTTGTGACACGCGCACTGCTGCCTGCTAATTACCTATTCATGCATTTCGCTCGCTCTAATTACAGCAATCGTTACGATTTCGATTCCGATTCGGTTTTAATTACTCATTGTAGCTAATAAAGAGTGGTTTAAAAGGGTTGAGGGTTGGGCGAGAATAATTTCCCTGCGGTGGCGCCGTGAACGACTGTAAGTGGGGGCACTTGCTTAGGGGAAAAGTTCGACCAACTCGCACCTCCAAGTTCGGCGGCGTTGAATTTATTACAACTCGTGTGGTTCGAAAATGTACCACGAGTTTTGGTATTTATTATTCCCACTTTAAGGGTCGGGCTCAACAAAAGATGAACTATACTAATGTATCACTGAGGAAGCGATGTTAATATGGCATGTACGAAAACAGAACTATGAGTTGTATTTATTGGAAAATACAAACACTAAGTTTGGTACTCGAACAACAAGATTACTAAATTGAATTACAATCTTAAGATTATTAAATATTTTTTAATTTCATTTGCAAGTTCACATGGGCCTGCGTGCCTGTGCGTGAACTTTAATTAAAGAATGCAGTGCCGACCGTTAGCACAGTTACGGATTCAAACATTGGACCTTGGACTCCGGTGAGCCACCATGGTCCATAAATGACTCTTTTGTAGATAAATAAAGAAATACAAATAAATATTTCTTTAATAATAAAAGTTTCAGTTCTAGTACTTAGCACTTGTTATACTGTCACCTTTAAAAATGTATATTTACTGTAGTTGTTTCTATATTTTACATTTATTTATCCTGAGCGGATATGAATTTTGAATAAGTGTGTAAATGTAGCCTATATGATCGAGTATATCATAATATATTAATAATATTTAATATTGAATGCATAAAGTTAATATATTGTTACACATTTTACCTGTATTAAGAGAGTGTTCCTGGATATTTGGGCTGGACTATTGGCTAATGATGCTAATCACAAACTAACAACATGTCCGTAACGGCCGTCTTATGCCATCAGAAATACGGGATTTGAGCAGGTTTCTCTCCATTACTATTTAAAACCGCATGTTATGAATTCCAAGGTACTGTCCCGACGAGCCCTCTAAAATATCAGGAGCATTCTTGAAAATTATTCTGGTTCTTTTGTTTGATCGAATGTTCATACAATACACGTTCATAAAGATATCTTTACCACACTCTCTGTCAAAGGAAAAAAAATCCCCATAGTACTTAATTTAATTTATTATTATTATTTTTTCTATTTATGTTGTATCAAATAAGATAGTTTTCTTATTTGTTAGTTAAACTGATTAATTCTTATTTTTTTTTCATTTATAACTTCATATTAAATGTTTGAATATTATATAACGACAAACTTATTTAGTAATATATATTTTCCATCAACTAGCGTATAGCTAGATGGTTTATTTGTGCAGTGCAGCAATGTATTCGCAAATGCGCTTGCGAAAAATAAATTGAATTGAATTAAATTAGAAACCATAAACCGTTGAAGTTCATAAAACAATAACAAACCATTTAATTGAAATAACCAACGACATCCCACAATATTCAGAAATATAAATGGTAATAAATTTAAGCAAATTTATCTTTTTGTTTTGGGCATATTATTTATTAGCAAATAAATAAAACTAGCAGTTTCCGAGTACTATAACGCAACGTATCCGTCCGTCCTATCTACGTCATACAGGTGTATGATAACACTTCCTGGTCGGTTTAACACTACAACACGGTTGACCAGGGGTTGAAATAATGTCCTGCAGGACGCTATTAAACATGATGAATTAGTAACGCTCCAAATAAATCGGTTAGTTCTCATCTAATCGCTCACACGCAGTGATTCATTTACGCGTTGCAAGAGACCGCGCAGATTGCGTGCTTTGATTAAAAATAACTTAATTAACTGGATTCCACAAATCACACTAATTAATTAAGTTTTGTTTTGTTTACGTAAATCTGATTCACGTAATCTGGTTATACTGTGGTTAAATAAATTCAGCAACATTATAAAACGCAGTTCTGTATTTCCTAAAAAATTATAATGACAAGTGAATAATCCAGGGATGATCCACCGGTTTCTGAAGCGGTAAATCGACCTCAGACGCGGTCGTCCGTCTGGTCGAGATGATAACAGAGGGAATTGAAGGTCGAAGAGAGACACTAAGTGTATTTCTCGACTTGTCAAAAGCCTTCGACTGTGTTGATCACACTTCACTTCTTCACAAACTGGAATATTACGGGATACGGGGAGTGCCCTTCAGGTGGCTTGAATCGTATCTCAGTAATAGAACGCAATTCGTTGGAATATCTGACGCTAGATCGAGAGAGAGGCGGCTGAACTATGGAGTTCCGCAGGGGTCCATACTTAGTCCGCTTCTCTTCTTAATCTACGTCAATGATGTTGGCACATCTGTACAAAACGGACACATTGTTCAGTACGCAGATGACACGACTCTCTGTCTGAAAGCGAACTCAATCAAAGAACTCGAGCAAATTGCTCTCGTGGAGCTCAACAGCACCATTCAACATTTCAACGAGCTCAACCTCAAAACCAATCCAACAAAATCAAATTTCATTAAATTCTCTTTGCACCAAAAAGACTTAGACAGTCTAGCGGTCACGTTAGATGGAACTGAGATCGAAGAGGTCTACACAACCAAATTCCTCGGAATACATCTTGATAAAGGTTTGACGTGGGATTGCCATGTAGACCATGTTTGCTCAAAACTTTCCTCAGGAATTTATGTCTTGAGAAAACTATCAGAGTACTGCCCGACTCAGGTTCTGATGACGGCGTACTACGGAGTCATCTACCCTCATCTCTCCTACGGACTGAATTTGTGGGGTGGATGCTCAAACTCAAACCTCTCAAGAGTTTTCATCCTCCAAAAAAGAGCGTTGCGAACAATTGCAAAATTGAAACAAAGAGAGTCGTGTAAGCCAGTATTCAAAAATCTAAATTTGTTGACATTACCCTGCCTCTACATCTTGGAAACTTGTCTCTTTTTCAAATCAAAATGTCATGCTATAAGAGGTTGCGACATACACTCTTATGACACTAGAGGCAGGGGCGACTACCGTTCTGGGAGGCACAGAACGGTAGTTTATGAGCGACTGCCTGTACAGGCAGGAGTAAAATTTGTCAACAAATTGCCAAACTCAATTAAAAGTGCCCCCACGCTGAAGGCGTTTAAATCTCGTCTAAAAGCAAAGCTGATTGCAGAGGCATTCTACAGCTTAGACGAATTTATGGCACACAACTGGGAGACCTAGCGAAATTTATTGGGTTAGGCTACTGAGTGGGTTTATGAGATGAATGCGTGTATTAATGTGTTTTGTATGTTTGAAAGGGATCTCGATGGAAGAATGAATGGCTAAACAATAGCGAATAGCAATAATGAATACTTGACGATTGCAATGCATATTTTTACTATGTTCTACGCAATAAATCATTTATTTATTTATTTAAGAGCGTTGTATCCATTTGTAGGTTCAATATTAGAGTTAAATACATCTTAAATCATGAAGTTAGCAGTGAATACGCATAAATCCTAGACTTATCATTATCTTCAAGGGTGTTCTGCCCTCAGGTAGGTCCTGCTGTAGCCTTCCGCCAACATGTTTTGAGCAAGTGTTTTTCTTGTCTTATAATTTTCTCCGATCCTTACACTGTACACCATCTAATAACTTCTTCACTTTCCTCTTTTTCCTTTAACGTTTCCCTCTATTGTTGTTTCTGTTGAGAACTCTCTCCTCTCATCACATGTCCTAAACAAGTCAGTATTCCCCTCTCGTCGTCCACTCTCCTCAGTACTTCATTTTGCACTCAATATTCCCAGCCTATTTCTCAACCCTTCTCCAAAACCATACCTCCATTGCTTCCAATCTCTTCTCGCCTTCTTTCCTTCGTAAGGAAAGTGCATATAAAGGATTGAATGTAAACGAAAAGTTTTAATTTATGGTCATGTAGAACCCTACATATACACTGTTCAAAGTTCAAGGTTCCAAGTATAGTTAAAGGCATATTTTGGAGCAAGTCAGTTTTAACAAAAAAAGTCTCATGGCTCTTTGCATACCAAAAACAGAATACTTCACAAGAGCCCACCAATGGAGGGTCAATACTAAGCTATTCGTCAGTATGACTTTGATAAAATAACTAGGTCTTACGAAAAATACTAAATTTATTTTCACCTAATTGTAAATATTTGAACTTAGTAACCATTGTTATACTCATTTTTTAAATTATACTCATAAATTATACTCTTTTACAATAATATTTTTTTTCAGATTAGGAATGCCAGATCAACAAAGAATACTAAATACATGTTTTTTTTTTTTTTAACAAAATCCAAATTAAGTTACTATATCTTATATATATTTATATATATATATAAAATAATACATATATTATATATATATATTATATTAGGCCTATATATATATATATATATATATATATATATATATATATATAAAACGCTTGATATGATTTCAAAAGCTAATTTTGATGAAAGTCACAATTACGAATAATTTTAGGATTGTTCCACTTGCACTAATCATTCCAATTTACATTGATGTCTTTCAAGCTAGAATGTTTATAATATTCCGCGGTGGGTAGGTAAATTTTTATTTTTTCTTCGTGTGTTTCATGAGGGTGATTTAGACTGCTTCAAAGCGTGTTGTAGGTTCTATTATTGTTCCTGTTTTTGTATTTTCATTAATATCTATTATATCAATTTCGTCTTATTATACCGTCGTTGGTCACTCCATGGTATTCTTCATATAGCCTACGTTTAATTTTAAATTTCGAAGTGATTGTCATCGGTTTAATTTTAAATTTCGAAGTGACTGTCATCGGTTCAATTTTTTGATAACGTAAGTTTCTTAAAGGGTCTACAAACGTTGTTTGTACAAACAATAGTTCAAGTAAGGCCTCCATGGTTTTGTAAAAATAAATGAATGACTGCATAAAAAACCCAATTAAATTAAAATACGGTAACAGTCTTGTTTTTATTCGGTCTTTTGGGTTAAAAGTGTATAAGCTATGTATTTCTGGTGTTCACCAAGGGATGAATCCAACGAGCTAAGAACTGTAAAAAGTTGGAACAAAACTCATAGAGAAATATATACTTATTACTTCTATTTATGGTATTTATTCATTATTAAGACGCCGATCGTAGAGATGTTGGCGAATATGAGGGGAGAATGAATGTGATGAGTGTAGACGAACGAGTGTAGTCATTGTTACTAAATAAGGTTGACAGAAAGGGCCCAATAGATAGAGAAACTAAGGGATCAACAGATTTACGTGGAATCCGAACCACGTAGTATTTTCAGTTAACTGACAAGCTATGTACTCAGTTATCTTCCTTACATAACATACGGACACTAAATACCACCGAACATGAAAACCCCGGACTTCTGTAGTAGTGTCATCGTCAATGGCAACCATCGAGCGGACGCCGTGTCGGTATTAAGTGGACCGAGAATAGAATATATCGCCTATAATCTCCACAATATGTACTTTGTCCCCAAGTAGATGGGTTACAGCACTGCGTCACAGTGCCGACTGTATGGTCTGTTAGTAGCATAAACAACTACACTACCCCAACTAGAGAGGTTTATGATCCCAAACCTCACAGACCACACTTCACCCAGTTCAACAATACTCTCAGGCCAATCGTAAATCTCCCGAAGTGCATCATACCAGTCGGGCAACCGGTAAATACACAGCCAAGGAGATCGGTCAGGACCGAAATAACGCGCCTTGTAATTTTAGGACTTGGTGTTCCGGCCAAAATCTACGCGCATAACTCCCCAAGTGGATCAACTTGGTTTCCTCACCGATTAACGACTTGTCCAAGAATATTGATCGGTCTTCCGATAATCCTGTGGTTAAGTGGTGACAAGTAACTGATGTTTTGTCCTTTCTGAAAGTGCTATTTCCCAATTTAAACTTAACAGTTTTGTTAAAGGTGAATATACTTTCTAACTTCCATTGGCTTCTTTCCATGTCTTTTATATGTCCTTGGTGTTCTAGTTTATTATTATGAGTACTATCTTTTATTTAATGTTTTTTATTTTATTATTATTATTTTTAGAGCTGACACTTCAAGTGATATATGCCAGTTATTTCCATTATGCCTTTAAATTCTTTATCGCCATCCGTAATGGATCTTTAAACACCATCCAATCCTTTGCCAGTAACCATAACCCTCTGTAATGGAACTGCAGTGCAACAAAATGCCAAGTTATAGTTCAATATAACTTTTAATTCGTTTTTTTAAGATTAGTTTTTTTCTTCAATACGTAGTTAAATAAATTCAAATTAAATCCATGCTATACGCGTACACAAATTTGGTGAATAAGGTTCTCATGAACTGTTCGGAAGATAACAATAATGGAGCAAAGCGACCATTTGGCATTTCGTCTATTTATCTGTTTGTTTGTATCACGATTTCAGCCAAACAAGTTGACCAGCAAACATTAAAGTTGGCGTGTAGGTACTTATTACAAAGGCAACATTATTTTTATGTTCGTATATTTTTTATCTACTTCTGATTAAAAATTATTGTTAAATTACTTCTAAATATTTTTTAGGCAGTACCCGCAATACAATCATGTTAAACTGTTGCGTCTATGTGAATCAAGGTGTGCTTAAAATAGTCTGAATAACAGATGATGGACTGATGTTGGGCAGCGAAATAATGAAACTAATTTGGTTCTAATTTTCAAACAATGATTACTTCTATAAATAATTTTATTAAAAGTGTTTTTAGGAAAATTTACTTACTATATAGGAAATTAATTCTTCGTGTATGCACGTTTTATACAGCAAAGAGTTTTAAACTAGCTCTAGACCCTATATAATTTTGTATACATCACTGATCTGTTTATCAGTAAACTTAAGCTGTTCGCGTTTTTGTTAAGCTTCCTCCGTTATTTTAAAAATAATGAAGAATTATTCATGTCTTTATCTTCGGAATTCACCTAAGAACCTTGCATTACCCACGTAAACACTGGAGTTTGAAATCACCAGTACGATAGGTTCAACGATCTATTTATTTAGGTGTTGTTGAAGAAACCTACTTTTAATGGATAGTGGATACTGTTCATCCATTAAATTAAACAACAAATAAACAATTTACCATACATTTGAATCAGCTCCAATAAATTGAACAGTGTATTTAATGAGATGCTTTGATGTTTTACAATTTTTGACACAATGGGCCACTCCCCCTTCTTACTGAGTCAAAGATACTAATGGATAATTAACCTAACGTGGTCATTTGTGTTGGTAATTAGCAGACATTCCTTAAATTGATATTAAGAGAGCCATTCGCTAGAACAGTCACAGTGAGTGCACATGTTCGGGCTGAAGAGGAACAATTTGGCAAATTTTCACTCATGGAATCACTAATTACCGTTTACATAGTTTACGATTTAACGATGTTTGATTATATTCTATTCAGTGAGAGTTGAGAGTGAGGCTCCACCTAGACTGTCGCCGTCACAAGGCTGCTGGCCAATATGAAAAGGGTGTCCACGAGCTTGATTTACAACAAGACTAATTATCAGTCAGACTCTGGCGATAAGTTTGCTCTCAAGTTTTGCTTTGTATCGTGAATATGTGAACACCTGTGAATCCGATTTGCGCCTACGTCACGCCAACAGTGCGTGGAGCTTCACTCTCAACTCTCACTGAATAAACTGTATAGAATTACCTACAATACGTACGAATGGAGCCGGTACGCAACTTCACTGCTAACAACTTGAGGACGTTACAGTTGCAACGCATGACATTGGATGGAGGGATTGTTGTTACTAGCGTGTAGGGTGAGTGGATGGAACGTACTTCAGGAATCGGCCTATGGATTCTAACGTCAGACTGGTGTAGGGATTCAATTAGCGCACCTGTTATTTATATATACAGATTCAACATCCCCCTCTCATCCACTACAACCCAACCTTCCACTCTTAACTCAGTTAACTTACAAGTTAGGCAGTCTATGGGAGTAGTTTTCTCCCTTAATAAGGCACGCCTTTGTGACTGGCGTAAATATACTCGTACAAGGTTTGTTTCTAGTTTTTATATATGGTCATGTCACACGACAAGGCCATCCAACATTTGTATCAAGGACATGTTGTAACTGATAACATCTGTTTTTAATTTTTTGTGATAAAATACGGTTTTCCTTGTTGTCTATAAAATGTGTTATGGTTTCAACGCTTTATAATTTAACTGATCATAAAACATTTTTGTTTTGCACATTACAAATTAAATTTAGATGTGTAATTAGTGAAATGTAAAATGTTAATGATTTTAACGGTGTTTGATCAAAAATGTCTTTATGAAATATGTCAACCTAAAATGGCTTTTATGGCGTTTCTAGGTACATATCTCACTAAGAAACCGTGCGGTATATAGGGCCTATTATTAAAACTTTGAAAATATAGTGAACAACATTTACTAACCAACCTAGTGTAGAATAGAACTTAAAGTGTACATTTTTTTAAGATTAAGAAATTATTGTTAGGCTACATAAACGAATATAAACATTTCTAGTTGAAATTTGTACAGTTACCTTTGGCTGAAAGAATAGATTTGGCCTATTGCTAAAAGAAAAACTTCACTGTAGAAGTTTACTACAAATGAGGGAGTTATGTACTTTTGTACTATTAGCGGAGCGAGGCAGGTGGAAACAGTTAAGGGAGAGAGAGGGGAGGTAAACACGTTGTGTGTGTGTTAGTGAGGCTCATTACTACTCTTAGCAACAGTTTAGATTAAATCGTTGAATTCACCAATTGGGCGTCAGAATGAACACCCTTAAGTTAATTAATTGTTTTTGGGTGAGAAACAAATGCACCAAAATGTTTTCTGCACCTAACCAAAGCACGAACAAATAAGAAAAACTATGGCACATGGACCCCTCTTATACTAAGAACTTAGAATCATAATTTGGATTCAGAATGTTTTGCTATGATGTATCGATACACAGAGAGGATCGAGGCACACATCCATTTCTTATAAGGCGTTCTCTGTATATTCTTTTCTCTGTTATGGAAAAAAATTAAGCAAAATTAAAAGCAATTATTTGTTACTGATTTTAGTTTAGGATAATTTTTTTATTTTCGGTATAAAGAGATACACTACATTTAGCAATTGAGTCAAGCACATTATTGTCCATCCCGATAAAGGCAAACAATGCCAAGACAAGGAAGCCATCAGGGCATGTGAAGCTCGCAGGGGTGCCTTTAATTCATGATGTATGTTTATCCAAGTGGTAGGTCTACACCACAAAGGATAAATATCAGTAATATGACACTACTCCGTCTGGTTTGTAGCCATCACACTGTAAGATGAGTCACACCGCCTCTGTACAGCGCAAACAGGTTGTCTGTCACAGAAAAGAAAAATTCCTTCGACAATGACGACAAAAAGTAAATTAATTAAAACACTGGCCTCAGGGGAAAGTAATTAATACAAATACTCGTAGCCAACAAAGAACGATTCGTACTTCCAGAAAGTCATCGCAGCATACTCGACTAAATACATTATAACATTGCTGACTATTGATTCAGCCTTCAGAGGCGGAGGAGTGGGGGTCGGGAGGGGGGCGCTTTACAAACAGAAGCGTACTCTTTCCGACTGTAATTATATTTTTTTAAGTCTGACGTTGCGAAAGATAATCAAGTTGGAAATTGAAAGAAATATCTTTCGCTACTCTCTTGCGAGAGCAAATAGTACCGCTCCCGTTAGCTTTCATTCTGAAATAATTTGCTTTCTTTTCTCGACAAAATCTTTTTTAAAGAGAAGCCTTCTTTGCGCTTCTCTCCTTGGGCTGACTCCTTTGAGATTTTAAAATTCTTGTAATAAGGAAATGCTTCCTATTTGATTCTAACGTTTTAAAATATGTTTTCCGTTCCGGGTATAATCCTCTCTTTTTTTTTACAACCGTAGGTTTTAGTCTCTTGAGTCTATTAGCTTATTACAATTTTCTTGGAACGATGATTTCTTTAAAGAAAACTTTAAAAGATTTCTATACTTTTAAAGATAGTTTAACATTTGGATTTATCCTGTGTCTTAGCCTAGTTTAATATTTTCGACTGTGTTTGGCAAAATCAATTGTGTGTTGGAAAATGTATTATATCTGAGTTTCAAGGTCCCCTAAATATAAAACTATCTCTATGGAAAAATACGTTTATCTATCCATATAGTTTGTATACAAGTCGTACTTAAATATCACATTCATCAGTAACAAAAAGCGTACAACGAAACTGAAATATGTTTTGTAGGTAAGGTATTTGCCAAGTCCAACGATAGTTAAAGCTGCATGTAACATTATTTGAAAAGTATTTGGATTGAAGTTTTTGAAAATATTCGTATTTTTTAATTCATAACGTTAAGTATATAATGACTAGTGGCTTGTAGGGGTAAAAGTCCTAAAATAAATAAAATACAAATGTTCCTGTTAAATATTTAATGTATAATATTTAACTATTAATAGTTTAGTAAAACTCAAACATAAAGTTGGCCATATGTAAACACTGGTTTGTTTAGTTGAATACCAGCTTCTTAAAGGTTTGGCTTCTGCCTTGTTAATTTGGGTATAAAACATTAACAGCTAGAATATTGCATTTGTCTTATTAACAGCTGGAATGTTTAATGCATATTACCACAGTATAAAAAAACACTAAAGTTAGTAACCTTCTTCCCATAAGATTAACATGAGAACTTTGAGGGCCAATGGGGCGGAGCCCTTAAGGCGGATCACAAGACTTTTATTATTTTTCCCGCTATTTACAATATCAGAACTATTTCCTAAGGCCGTAGGTAAGGTATAACGCGTGGAATTTTGCCGTGACCGATTTGCCTTATGAAATTAAATATATAGATAAATAATCTTAGCAATTCAAAATGAGTTCTGCCTATCCAACTCATCATGAACATTTTTATTTTATAATTTACTTTATACAGTGTTAACAATAACAAATGACGCGTTTACAAACTAGAAGCTTCTGGAAAATGTACAACAGTGAATATTAATAAAAGTCAAAGTTATTCGTTCAATACCTTAAAATCAAATTATTATATAATTTTAGGAACAAACGTAACGAACAATAAAAAGATTACATGAATGGCATTTTAAATATACGTAGAATAACTGAGTTTGTTGTGATATGTATAACACAAAAGTCTCTAAGTATGAAGGAATAAAACTTGTGCAAGTTGGAGCACCACACAGAAATGATTTGGTGAAGGGCTGAAAGTGTCAGGAGAAACGTTGACCTTGACAGAGATAAGATCAAGGATATTGAGGAGCAGACAGGCTTAGCCTTAGCGCTGAATCGGGAGGGCGCCATGACGTCGTTGATTGTGTCCAGAATAAATTAAGAAAATCAAATCATCACCTAACATTATTTCATCAACAACGGTATTCGCATATTGTGTTAGCCTGAAGAAATCAAAGTAATTAATTAATAATTTCTACATCTTTCTGATTTTTGTTCCAAACTAACTGCTAACCATAGCGACGAAATAAACAGACGTCGCATCCAATAGTGCGCTAAATATGTGTCGAGAAGTTAGTTCTCAAGTTTGCAATGCGGGGCAGGGCCAGCACCTTGTCAGCCTTTTCCTTTATTTCCCTCAAATCCTCATTACGCATTTAGTTGTAATCTATTTATAACTGCAAATTAGGCACTCACTGCGGCCATAACAAAGCGACCTCTGTTTCTTTATTCTCTGCGCTGTTCCCTCATAATTCACTATGGAAGCAAAGTGTAAACTTAGTATTAACTATATTCTGCCGTTTTTAGGTAAAATATTATATTTCAATATGTATGAATTTGAACATTCGAAAACGCCCAATCACCATAAAAGTGTCGAACAATCTGACATTATGAATAATTAAAATGAGTATTTGAAATTCGTTGTCATTCCATCACTTGACAACGGATAACAGATTTCCTTCATTTTTTTTAACTTTCCTAATTTTTTGTAGAATGTTCTTCTACTGAACATTTAGAATGTTCAATAGAAGATTCTAAGGCCGTTCAATATAACATTTAATATAACAAGGAATGTTCAATATAACATTCTTTATTAAGAACATTGAAAAAAAATCACGAGGAAATCGAAAAAAAAACTAACCGAGGAGTTTTAGTTTGATTTGTTTATTAACGACACAAATGAAAAGAAATTTTGAAACATGTGATGAAAATTTTTCTGCAACTTATTTGTATTTCTTTATATTAACGTCTTTTGTATTTTATTTCTAAGATATAAATAGGTTACTGAAATAGAATGTTGCATACAGTCAACAATTAATATGCTGTATGAAATGTTGATACGTAATTTATTAATTTTATATTAATATATTTACCAACATTTCATATATTGTATCAATTTTAGTTATTTAATGTTGGTAAGTGTACTACGTGTCTAATTTATTGCAACGCTACAATGCATTTATTACTTTTAACAAGCAAAAATACGCCCATCTATTTAAGATAAATGAAAATATATATTTTTAGTAGATTCTCTGATATTTTTATTAGTTTAGGCACAATACAAATTTTTTTAACATTGACAATTAAAATTTGTTTATTAATGTACAGTACAAAACTTTACTTTTTAAACTAGATAATTAACTCAACAATATAATAATAGAAAATGTAATTAAAAATAATTATGTAATAGAAGTATTATTCAAAGACAACACAACATTCATGGAACTAGAAACACTAATTCATTATCAAGTCACATTTCTGACAGTTCTTTTGAAGAGTGTTTAATATACGGTTATCTACTTAGGAAAAAAGGGGCTTAAAGCCAAACGATCGTGGAGAGTCGAATAAAACTCTAAAAATAACAAGAACGGCCGGGCAACTCGTAAAGCTAGTAGGGCGATAAAACATGGAGACAAACAAGCTATGAGTCCCAGGGGTCTTGGAAAGAGTGGAGTGGTAGCTGGTGGTTTGTGACCGCTAGATGGCGCCAACTCGGACACCTAGCGTGAACAAGGAGACAAACAATCGACAAGTCCCAGAGGTATTAGAAAGAGTGGCGTCGTAGCTGGTGGTTTGTAACTGCTACATGGCGCCAACACGGACACCTAGCGTGAACAAGGAGACAAACAATCGACGAGTCCCAGGGGTATTGGAAAGAGTGGCGTGGTAGCTGGCGGTTTGTAACTGCTACATGGCGCCAACACGGACACCTAGCGTGAACAAGGAGACAAACAATCGACGAGTCCCAGGGGTATTGGAAAGAGTGGCGTGGTAGCTGGCGGTTTGTAACTGCTACATGGCGCCAACCCGGACACCAAGCGTGAACAAGGAGACAAACAATCGACGAGTCCCAGGGGTATTGGAAAGAGTGGCGTGGTAGCTGGCGGTTTGTAACTGCTACATGGCGCCAACCCGGACACCAAGCGTGAACAAGGAGACAAACAAACGACGAGTCCCAGGGGTATTGGAAAGAGAGGCGTGATAGCTGGCGGTTTGTAACTGCTACATGGCGCCAACCCGGACACCCAGCGTAAACAAGGAGACAAACAAGCTACGAGTCCCATGGGTCCTGGAAAGAGAGGCGTGATAGCTGGCGGTTTGTAACTGCTACATGGCGCCAACACGGACACCTAGCGTGAACAAGGAGACAAACAATCGACGAGTCCCAGGGGTATTGGAAAGAGAGGCGTGATAGCTGGCGGTTTGTAACTGCTACATAGCGCCAACTCGGACACCTAGCGTGAACAAGGAGACAAACATTCGACGAGTCCCAGGAGTCCTGGAAAGAGAGGCGTGATAGCTGGCGGTTTGTAACTGCTACATGGCGCCAACACGGACACCTAGCGTGAACAAGGAGCCAAACAATCGACGAGTCCCAGGGGTATTGGAAAGAGAGGCGTGATAGCTGGCGGTTTGTAACTGCTACATGGCGCCAACTCGGACACCCAGCGTAAACAAGGAGACAAACAAGCTACGAGTCCCATGGGTGTTGGAAAGAGAGGCGTGGTAGCTGGTGGTTTGTGACTGCTAAATGGCGCGAACTCGTACACCTAGCGTGAACAAGGTGACAAACGAGCAACGCGTCCCAGTAGTTTTGGAAAGAGTAGCGTGGTAGCTGGCGGTTTGTGAATGGTAGATGGACACCTAGCGTGAACGTATGACTTCTAGCGTGTTTTGCAACCTTGCCCGATAGCGACATGCTTGGTCAAAGGTCGTAGGTTACACAAGTACATTTTGAGAGGGAAAGGTGGAGGAACAATATACGGACCTTGTGCTATATATGTGTTCATGGCTTGTTCGTTGGTAATAAAGTATTTTAGAGAACTATGACGCCATGTTATGTTAATGTAATATTGTATTATATGATCATAATTTATCAGCCAATGTTTACTCGTATCTGTTTTCAATCTGCAATGCGTAGCCAAATGCCTTATCGCAATCCTGATTGTTTTATTGTAATTTTTGTAAACAATTTGTAATTCAAAAAGTTTCTTATTTTTGTTATATCAGTTGAATATTTTAAAAGAAAAAAGGGTGCATATTTATTAGAGCTTTGAAGTAAGATATAATTCATTACAGAACGATAAAAGACAATAATTCAAAATATTATCACTTTAAACATTGTGAAGACCACTGGGTGACTGAAACAGCTTATAAATGAGAATCATATTTATGTTAAAGATTAATGTATTTTTTTAAAAATTATAGATGATAGACGATTATTATATTCTGATGTATACATATGTTTTGTTATTAAATATCATCATCTTCTCTCTTTTATTTCCTCGTCTACCTTCTCATAACAATCTATAAAGGAAGAAATTTATGACAAAAACATTGTAAATTATTTTTGTCATAAATCTTTTTTCAGTTTGGTGTGTACTGTAAAGGACCTCCCAGCCACCCTACTATTCACTGTGGGTTGGTGGTTCAGTCTACTAGGAATTGTTAGGTTTATAATGGTGTAACAACTTTGTTAAGAGTGATTTATTAGTGCAATAATTGAGGAAATTTAACTAAACGTGTGTCATTCAACATTACACTTCATTTAACATTTGGTACTGTAATAACAATTGCAGACTATTTACTATTCTGTTGTACTGTGAAACTAGCTAGTATTAGACATTGCACGATTTTATTTGGCCCAATGTTGTCGCTACGTGTTTCGAAAGTTACCTCGCACACAAGTTCATCAATTGCGTTCCAATTTCATCAAAGTATAGGAAGAATCATTAAAATGTCATTTCCTATCGGTAAACTAAGTGACTCATTAGGGGCTTCACTGAATAACTCGCTAACGATTCCTAAGTAGGCCTATAGGTCGACCAAACATACCGTATTGTCACGAAAGTATTTAATAATTGAAATTAACAACTATTATTTTTAGCTTATAGTTATTTCTTACCACATAAAAACATTTGAAAAGTGCTTGAAATTGGTCACGAATTGACTAAGTATATTTCCTTGAAATATGCTTTTTATTCTGCGGAAATCAAGGTTTTTACCGAACTATTCGGAAAAAAACAACTGTTAGTATTTAAATGATATTTTAATCACCTTTTTTAATTTGATGTGTCTTTTGAACTTATTACGAATGTGAAAACTGTTTTGGTCTATAACAGTTATTTATCGAGATATAACGCAAAAACTACTTTCGCGGCGAATCGCGATTAGCGACTATAACGCGATCATTATAATCACAAATTATTAACCACAAAAACAGAATTAACCTACATTCCAAAGGCCGGATAACCGAATTTAACGCACATTATGAATTTTTGTTGAGTATATAGAAAATTAGGATAAGTTGGGTTATGTTTGGTTTGGCAAGTAAAAAGTGTATATTTCGCCCGAAAAATAATTTTATTGTAAAACCACTTATATATTCGAGTTCAGCATAAAAAACACGTAAAATGAAACTATCATTTAAAAAATAATAGTTTTTTTAACTATCAGATTAAAAACTAGTTTTCCGATTTTTCGGTAAAAACCCCATTCTCCACGGTTTATTATTATATATAATTTCACCACTTTTTCAAGAAGAAATCGTTTTTTCAGAAGTGGCAAGAAAGTGCATAGTTACCAACTTTATTACTTGTAAACAATATGGGGGAAGGGATAGTCGCCGTAGATACACGTAGAAAGGGGGCAAAATAATCATTCCAGACATTGCAAGCACACTACGGACTCGCATGTACACACAGGCAGCGTACACCAGTACTTGTATGTATCCCAAACATCGCAAGGAAGCACACTACAGAGTCGGATGTACACACAGGCAGCGTACACCAGTACTTGTATTTATCCCAGACATCGCAAGCACCCTACAGAGTCGGATGTACACAGGCAGCGTACACCAGTCCTTGTATGTATCCCAAACATCGCAAGGAAGCACACTACAGACTCGCATGTACACACAGGCAGCGTACACCAGTACTTGTATGTATCCCAGACATCGCAAGGAAGCACACTACAGACTCGCATGTACACACAGGCAGCGTACACCAGTACTTGTATGTATCCCAAACATCGCAAGGAAGCACACTACAGACTCGCATGTACACACAGGCAGCGTACACCAGTACTTGTATGTATCCCAAACATCGCAAGGAAGCACACTACAGAGTCGGATGTACATACAGGCAGCGCACACCAGTACTTGTATGTATCCCAGACATCGCAAGCACCCTACAGAGTCGGATGTACACAGGCAGCGTACACCAGTCCTTCTGTGTATCCCAGACATCGCAGGCACACTACAGAGTCGGATGTACACACAGGCAGCGTACACCAGTCCTTGTATGTATCCCAGGCATCGCTAGCACACTACAGAGTGGTATGTACACACAGGAAGCGTACACCAGTCCTTGTATGTACAGTGTAGACATAACTAATGATATACATTGTACGTACATAGGAGGAAGCAGATGTAGATCGTATTATTTGCACTGTAGAGATAATTTATTAACATTGAAAATGAAAAAAAAAAAAATGAATATTAATGAGTAAGCATAACAAAATTGATGATCTATCGTCGCCTCGCAAGTGTGACAGGACACAGGCGTGAGTGACGGGGACACAAACAGACATTTGACGCCTCTTTAAACAATCCCGGTTCGCAGATGTGGGTTCCCAGCCTCCCCCGGCTTACTCAGCTGGATTACTCCCGCCTGGGAGAGCCACGGCCTTCTGCACTTGCCGTCAATGTCAATGCCTCCTGATCACTGCTTAGTCAGCTGTATTATTTCTTACACAGATTCAATGCAGAGATGAGTCACCCTTGTGTGCACTTTTTTTAGCCAGCTGTAACAGGTTTGTGTCCTAATTTTGATTTTAATTCAAACCGTGTTGAATTTTGGGTTTGGACCTTTGTGCCTTGACAACCGTTAGTACTGACGGAAAAAAAATTCCTCTTGCGTAATCAGACTAAGAAAAAAAATGCTTCCAATAAATATTTAGAATGGTCCATTCGAAATCTGAACCTTCGAAACGGTTTCTTGCAAATGTTATTAAAAATGAGGATATATTCATAAACTGAAAAAAATATTCATAAGAAAAACATGGTAACTTAGACACAAAAAAACGGAGCTCTTTGTAAATTACATAGATCCAACTAAGCCCTATTCCATGTACTTTATAATGTACATGTATCAAATAATTGGTTTGTGTATCTGTTACGTAACGAATACGAACGGACATTAGTTGTCGGTCATGATTGCTACAATCTTGTCAGCCAAGAATTCTAGCGAATGCATAGAATAAATAGAAAACGTAGCGACTGACAGGTTTACAGAAATTGAGATAAGGCTCATTCCGTATTGTATGTTCTATGATTGTAAATACTATACACAGACATTTTACACTTTCCAGCATTGTAGATTCGACAGTGCTCACCCGCTCTCCTCTCTATCAAGTCATGTAAAGTGTTGGTTTCCATTTGTATTAGGTTATTCATTATTCATTATTAATACACTGATCGTAGAGATATGGGCGCGAATATGTTGAGCGAATGAGTGTGATAAGTGTAGATGAACGAGTGTAGTCATTGTCGTTTGTGGAGGCTTGAGGCCTCTGGTCAGTTTTCTGTAACTCGTTACATAACAACTGGTACTAAACATTGATGACCTAAATGTAAGAAAATACCAACATTTCCATTAATGTTATGTGTAAGATCATAAGGTAGTCTGTATAGGTAAGGTTGTAGAGGACTGTCCCTAAGATTTTATGTTTATATTATTATATAAATAAATCAAGAGTATTGTCTGTTCTTTGCTTAGACTCCTTTGCTTGTATATTTTGCGTATATTCATCTGTTGGATTCCAGAGAATCAGAACTAGGCTTATTTTCTCAATTTCTGTAAGTCGATAACACTTGGGCTGTTCACGTTTCATGGGAAAACGAAAGTACCTTTTTAGATTGAACTGTATTTGTTTATTCTATAAATGCGTTAGTGTAAGTAATTCGAGTCTTAAGAATTCACCATGGACTCCACTCCCACACCCTGGAAAGTTGCTATGCCTCTAAATAACCCTTATCTTCCGTTGCAGATTCTTCGGAGTCCGGGTCCAAGTCGGGCCGGGACGGCAGTGGACGGGGAGGGGGTTCCACCAAGGTGTCCTCCGACGGCAAACCAACTAGAGTGCGGACAGTTCTGAACGAGAAGCAGCTGCACACCCTAAGGACCTGCTACAACGCCAACCCCAGGCCAGACGCGCTCATGAAGGAACAACTGGTTGAGATGACAGGACTTAGCCCGCGAGTCATCAGGGTATGGTTTCAAAATAAGAGGTGCAAAGACAAAAAGCGGGCCATTGCTATGAAACAACAGCTTCAGCAGGAAAAGGTGAGTGTATCTGGCAGTTCCCATAAACATCATAATTTAACAGTGATTAGGTTTAAGAATATTAGTTATTAAGATGTAGTATTTCTTATCTGTAGTTATAGTAGATAGCAGGCTTAAAGTTGCCTTGAGGTTCGTTAAAAATCTGTGGACTTAAGGATAAATAATGTTTATTTGTTTGCGGTTATTTTTAAAGTCCATGTACAGTCACATAATGCCGTCAAGTACATTACTTCTAGCTCATCCTTTATCAGACCAGGTATGGATAGTAGGATATGTACGATGGGAGGAATAATCAGCCTGTTATGAACAAAATATGGATGTCAACAAGAAATAACTACTAAATTCATAGGGGTAACCTATACACAAAAATTAAGATCATAGTTCATACATATACATATCCATAACCTAAGACAATATTTCTTGGCTCATTGATTGTGTTCCATAACTTTACCTTTGGTGCAAACTCTTGAAATATTATACGAGCGTAGGTTTCAAAATAGTTTGCCAATAAGGGATTAGGCCATCCTCCAATGTCTTGAAGAGGCTGAGCAGATCCCAGTGATAGAGAACTATCATTGGTTGGATTCCGTTAGCTAGTAACTCGTCTATCAAGTTGTGATAGTACTGCAATCCCAGTCTGTTGATGACATCATCATACCCTGTAGGCATCACCCTACTCCAAGAAATAGAGAAGCGATAATGTGTAAAACCAATAATGTTCACAAGCGTTTGGCTACAGCATAATTTGGTCTATCGTATAACAGTAATACTTTTATTACTAACTAAAATTTAACTAATAGTAAACTGATAGTATAGAGAAAGTTTGATATAGACTGATAGTAAATGGGTTTGATATGGTTAGTTTCCTTAAAGTCTAGACCAAGTCTGATATAGACTCTCAGTGAATGGGTTTGGTAAGGTCTAGAGTAAGTTTGATAAGGGCTTGCAGTAAATGTGTTTGATATGAGTAATTGAGTCCATAGGCTTAACGTAAGTATCCTAAACTGGACGGAAATTTTTTGGTTTTCAGATTAGAATGTAAGGAAATTCTAAGAAACCTGTATCTGAACACTTCTTTAAGTTGTAGACCACGATGAAAGTGACAAATTGAACTATTGCGATTGTAAGACTATTGAAATATTTGGAAGTGTAAAACATTTTATGTGTACAAACAAACTTGTCAAGTCCACAGTACACCGTAATGCCAAGCGGTTCTCTAAGTGATAACTAGCATAATCTTTGGAAACATTTTGAATCTAACCGAAACAATCCGTTGAAAAACACACATACTTGCTATATTTTCTTTGAGGCACTTCGAAAGAACGTATTTAGCACATCGTATTTCATCGTCGGCGATCTTTAAAGGCCCTCAACAACAGTGAAGAGGGTTTTTACGAAGGGAGACGCGACGAGCTGGGAAGATCGAATGCAAAACATCTCGCTACAAGGAGACACTGTGCAGTAATTCAGCAGTTGTGACAAGCGTGCAAAAACATGAGCCTGGTGGAGCATTAGTCAAAACGGCGCCGGCGGCGCCACGGTTAAAAACACCGCCCCCGCTACTCACAAGCTGGTAGGCAAGGCATAAATAGCGCGTACAAGTGGCCGTGACGACATGGCTACCGCTAACACGAATGTCGGAAGAACAAATGTAAGCGATGATTTCCAGGTGAAATGCTAGTGTGTGAATCCCGCTATATTTGCTACTGAAGAATACTGTTTGTGAGTAATAGTTACTGCCACTCAACCGTGTTGTTTTTGTCCTTATTCAGCTAGTGGGCCCTGCACCATTTTGATCGCGGGTTTAGAACAAACATGTAACAATTTCGATCATGTTAAAATAAAAAAATCTAAACCCCATTCCCAATTATAGTCACTTTCTTGAGTTATGGCCACTAGCGAATTATAATCCCTACTACCAACCACCCATAGGGGTTTCAGCCACGCCTAATTACTAACAAGTGTACATTCCACTACACTTTGTCAGCTTTGTGCTTTGCAAACGATATGATTTTATCGTAATATTTTTATAATCTACTAAAAATTATAAGGGAAATGAGTTCAATTATGAAAGGAATGCGATATAAAATAACGAATTCATATTATTTACGTCTATAATAAATTTGTTTCTGATTTTTGTTTCACATTTCTCCGTTCAATCGCATTCATTTCGTGCACCAGTGCATAAAATAACATGTTAACTGAGCGACGCAAGTGGCGCCTAGTTTCAAGATTTTGTCACCCAGTGATGTTCCTCTAAATTGAAAATTTGCCCTCATGCAAATTATTACACTTTTTAAGCTTTGTAAAATGTCCAAACTAAGGTTTCGTTGTTTCGTTAATGTTAATGAGTTACTTCGTTGTGATTAAGGTCTGGCACGTATGGTGTAGTGATATACACTATGCAGTCAATGCGTGTGTATTCGTCACCCCCCCACCCAATGTCGCCCAGTGAAAATTTGTTAAAATACACTCTGTCGTGCACTGTTTTAGTTTTAGTAGACTATGAAAATATTATGATAAAAAACATCTCATTTAAAAATTCCAAGTTGCCAAAGTGTGGAAGAACACCTACTTGTTCGCTAATTAGGTAGATGTTTACCGCTGGAAGGAGAGGTAAACAGTCTTTCCGTCGCGCATGTATGGTTAGTAGTAAGGATATATACTGTAATCCGCTAACTGCCTTAGCTGAAGGAATGGTTTATGTATTACTTCAGCTTTTAGGGATATAAACTGAGGCTGTGTACTCATCACAAACAATGGAGCCACATCCAACATATAAAATACATTAACACATCTTCACAAATGTCCTGAATATGTATTGAGCCGTATCTCAACACTGAATGTACAAATACTGTAAAAACCCCTCCTGGGGGATCCTCGAAGTGCCCACTAAAGAAGGTATCAGTGATTTGTATAGTAACCTGTTGGAATCACTTGTAGGAAAGGGGATCCTCGAAGTGCCCACTAAAGAAGGTATCAGTGATGTGTATAGTAACCTGTTCGAATCACTTGTAGGAAAGGCGGTCTGCAAGGTTACTACTTAAGAAGGTATCAGTGATGTGTACAGTAACCTGTTGGAATCACTTGTGGGAAAGGCGGTCTGCAAGGTTACTACTTAAGGAGGTATCAGTGATGTGTATAGTAACCTGTTCGAATCACTTGTAGGAAAGGCGGTCTGCAAGGTTACTACTTAAGAAGGTATCAGTGATGTGTACAGTAACCTGTTGGAATCACTTGTAGGAAAGGCGGTCTGCAAGGTTACTACTTAAGGAGGTATCAGTTATGTTTAGGCCTACAGTAACCTGTTGGAATCACTTGTGGGAATGGCGAACCTCAAGGTGACTACTAAAGGAGCTATTCTTAAATATTGTAGGCCACATGAGGTGCATTTGCGATTATAATTTAGCGTTCAGGATATATACTCATTTTCTTCTACATTTTCCAAAATTTATTGGATGTTAATTTTATCACGCACGTAAAAATTGCAGGAAATAAATAAGTTAGGTAAGATAATTTCTACTAGCCCTAATACATTTGTTTCTGCAATGTCTTTATAGTAAAAACTTCAACAATATCTTCAAGAGCTATAGTATAGGCTAAGTGTTTTTGAATTATTTTTGGAATGATTAAGCCTGCGGGTTTTTACTTGGCTCATCCTCCTAGAAGGTCAATATCTTGGATGACTAGTGGCTTTGATAACTCTATGGAGTTAGAGGTAGGTTCGCTATACGAGAAATATATCAATCAAATTATGAATTTGCCCTGGACCTTGAATTTCGTGGAGATGTCACCAACACTGGACGGAATAAAACGCTGAAAGTTGAGAGGAATGAGCGCAGACCTGTTCAGTTCACACTGCGGCCGTGGTCGGCCGCGCCGTCCCAGGACGGCAATAAAATACAAGAGGCAGTGGCGCCGGTCTGACACGGGTTTATCGCCTCAGGTAGGCCGTGGGAGAAGTGACCTTGAACCAACGAGTGGGGGGAGGGAGGCGGGTCTGACCAATGTCCCCTCCCCTCTAAAATCTTCTTGCCGCCATCTTCCCTAGACAAGTGCTGAGGTGTCCGGCTCACTGGTCTATCAGAAAATTGATTTAAAAAGTGTTTGACAAACCACTTTTTTAATGGGTGATAAGAACAGCTTGTAGGTTATTTCGTTCTCTGATAATTCTTTCAGTAATATTTAATTCATGCATTCGTCTTTTTTATCATTTTTTTCCTATTGTTAAAAAAATGGAAGATCTGTTTTGTAAATCTGTTATCATACGTCCTAAAGATACATGTATTGAAACTTACCTTCTTTTCCTCGTGGAAGATAACGACTTTTAGATCTTCTGGTATTTTCCAATCATTATAAGTTATAGATTTCTACTTATTATTACGTTTTTAACGCATTACAGAGAACAAACCAGTAAACAAATTTTATTACAGCAGAATGAAATATTTGTTTAGTAATTATGACAGGTAACGCTTAATAATAAAATGTTCATAAGAGTCTGCAGAGGCTGTCGGAAGTTATCAGCCATGTTGGTTTTATCCCGTAAGAACATAGTTATTTTCTAGCCGGATATTACGATCAGACGCATCCAAATCACAGTTATTTTTAAACGGATTTTTCCAACAAAAAAAAAATGCAAGAATGAAATTGCGCGTTCCAATTGCTTTGCGAATTCCGAATTAGTTGTATAGAAATAATATAAAAAATATTTATTTTGACGTTTTTAATCACATATTTTTCAAAACTAGGCGTATATACTCAAAATATTAAAAGCAAACCCAATGCTCAATATGATAACGTATAAAATAACACCTCGTACACAAATTTTGGTCGATAAATAATGGAAAATATGGATTCGCAAGTGACATTGTTCTTATGGGAATAAAACCCACATGGCCGACAGCCTCTGCAGCTTTATAATCTCAATTATTACTTAGGATTTTCATTTATCGCTTTGTTTTCATATTTTAAGAAATATGTTTTCGAACTAATCGTATATTTTTATTTTCCTATCCACGTAAATGTATTTTAAAAGCTACATATTGAACAATAAATAAAAAGAAGTTTATCTCGTACAAGCTGATGTTGGATTTTATAAATTAAAATATTACGATTAATTTTCACTGTTCCGTTTAAATTTGTTCCTTATTTCGAATTGCTTTTTGGACAGAATAATATTAAAACATTTCGAAATAACGTAGAGGCACAAAAAACTATTATATCTAACATTTTATGTGTTGCTCTTATCCTTTTGGTTGCTGGTATATTTTCGGTACATTTCAAGTTCCTTGCTTGGATCAGTCAGTAAGTATGACACTTATACAGCCTAGCTATACTATTTAGAGCCACGCGTCATAAGGTAAAACATGTAGGCCTATTTGAGCTAATTGTTTAAGATATTAATAAAATAAATTAAAACTTATCGGTGTGATATTTGAGTAGATACGTTTACCTGCTGTGATAACTGTTAAAATACATCCCCTTAGGGTAATTTCAAATTGCAATAAAGCAGTTTGGTTTTAACTTACTCTTTAGCCTTTACAAGTGGCGTAGTGTTGTAACCCAGCTACTTGGGGACAAAGTGTTCTGGATATAGTAGACGATAGGTTCTATGTTCGGTCCTCTTAATAACGATACGGCGTCGGCTCAATGGTTGCCACTGTCGTGGACACTACTAAAGAAGTCTGGGGTGTCCGTGTTGGGTGGTAGTCAAGGGCCAGATTTTGTTAGAGAAGAGAACTGCGTACATTATTACTATTGTCGTTAGCGAAAATTAAACCACTACTACGTGGTTCAGATTCCATGTAAAGCTGTAGTAAGTAGTTAGTTCGACATTGTATACGTGTAATCCGATCTCCTTGTCGCCCCGGGCGGCGTGGACACGGACAAAGAGGACAAGACCAAACACGGGAGGTTTGTAAAGTGGCACGAAGTCCGGCCGTGTTTGTGTACACCTAAACGCCGAGTCAACACGGGCTGTTTAGCATCAAGGAAGCGCCGCCGGTCGATTCTCGAAACTTCCCTGCATCCCTAGGGACGTCTTGCAAATATCCCTTCTTTTGTCGGGAGTTTGGCAAACAGCACTTTGTTATCAGTGCTTTCAACCGTTTTGTTCCTTTGCCGTCGAACAATAGTAAGGAAGTTGTCAAGTTGGTGTTTTTTTTTATAGCAATTATTGTTTTATAACACGTATCCTTATATATAACACGTGAAGCAGTTTTCTGTCAACGTAACTCCTCCTTTATTTCTTGACCAACTTAAATGGTCGAGGTTTAAAACAATGTAGGCCTACATCTGTTCGTTGTCGTGCAAAAAAATCATAATTTTCAATATTTTCACCCTGAAGGGTACGGGAAGCCCTCAAAATACGTTTTTCAGTCATAAGAATAATACGGAGAGATTTATAACATAGGAGTCAACATGTCAATAATGATTTTCAAAAGGTTTTAACAGCTGTTGGAATGTAAACAATGGTGTTTGAAATATTGATGAAGTTATATATTTTATAATGTTAAAACCAGATTAGATTGTAAGCATGGTTTTATTCACATTCGATTGAAAGGCTCCGCTCTACTGGACTTGAAGGTTTCATGGTAATCTAAAAAATGGTATGGTAAATAAAATGATTAATTGTATTTTGAAACGTTTGTCTATTAAAAATATATTAACTATTACTATTATTACACAGTGACATTTATTTTAGAGAGTAGTTGGAAAATTCATAAAAACTCAGTACATTGGAATGAAAATATCCACTCACAAAAATACTTCTCTTTTGTATATATTTTTAATAAATTCTTTAAAAATTTCCTTGTCTATGAACCGTCTACCCGTCATATTGGAACAGCATAAATACAAATAAAAATAGCCTTTACAAAAGTGAGATGGTACTCAAATGACACAAGTTTCGGAAAAAAGATATTCATACAATTTTTAATTTATTAACAGTTTTGTTTACAAATTAGTAATTTTATAGTGAAATCAATTTGTATATTAATATTATTCTGTTTAATAATTTTGTTGAACACACTAAAAAAGTAAGTACAGTATACAAAATGTTGAAAGAGATCAGCTGATGACCACCGGTTGTTCATTTGTCATTGGACTATTCATTAATTAATGGCATTTAAGGAATAGTCGGCCTTAGTTCGGAACAATGACTATATTCGTTCATATACATTCATCACACTCTTTGAAATCCATATTCACCCATTTATTGACGATCGGCGTCCTAAGAGGTAAAAAGTAACCATACCCGTTAATCTATGAGCCTTAACAATCTAACAAATAAACAACAAAGGAAATAATTTCTGCAGAAACAACTTTAAGTAAGTTGTACCATTGATATGTTTATTATATGTACATTATGTTACATAAGGTACTAAATATAGTAAATATAAACTAATAAAGAATAAAGACATGATACAATAAACAACGGACCTTAAAAGAAAAACTAAATCTATTGATAAGATAATATTAACACGGGCCTTTTATTATAATGGTTACGATTGTAATGGATTGGTTGTATAGAAATATAAATTATATGAAATACAATTTACACTTCTTTATTTCATCGAATAACCTTGAGAAGTAATTGTAATATAAATAAAAATTATTTAATTAAGGTTAACACATTAGAAACACTTTACATATTTTTTTCATGTACAATTCCTATGACTAATGATTATCGTTTATAATATCAGTTATTAACAAACGTAAATACTACTGTACTTTGTATCACCATAGACATTCTATTATAGTAAAATTAATAAACATTATAGTAAAATTTATTATAATATAAGGTATATGGTAATACGAGGTACAGAAGCGTTTTAATTTTTCCCAGAACTGTTGATGAAAAATATAAGAAACTGAGATAGTAATTTTTACTAATTTATAAACATATATTTCATAGTTTCAAAGGCAATTTACCTTAAACCGTTAACTTTCTTACAATTTATTACCATTTAACATAACGTTGAGTGTGTTTCTACTTTCTTACAGTTTATTACCATTTAACATAACGTTGAGTGTGTTTCTACTTTCTTACAGTTTATTACCATTTAACATAACGTTGAGTGTGTTTCTACTTTTTTGGCTTTAATTAAATAATATTTGTTTATATTGTAATATTATTGTCATTATTTCTCAATCATTCAATAAGGGTAACGGATATTTCTTAAAATATGTATTTTTATACAACCAACTGTGCGAATTATTGGTTAGGACGCAGCCCGCAAGGCACGAAGCCCCTAGATTGCCTACCAAGCGCCGTCACATTTTCAATCCCTTCACTAAAAACTTCCCAGTGAGAACTGATCTATAATCATAAAATTTAAAATTTACTGAGCAGACATTTATAATTTCAGCGTACGAATGTTACTTTTAATTTCGTTCATTATGTGACCAATGCATAAGAAACGAAAAGGATGTAATTTTTTCGTGATTGTAAAAAGGTTTAGTAAATATTTAAAACTACCCTTATTAGAAAAAAAAAAAAAAAAAAAAAACTGCGTGTGATATCAAAACGAACCATGAAGTATAAATGCAAACACTACGATCATAAAGTCTGTGTAATTGTATAAACCTTTTCATGTAGATTTTGGACAGTTTTTATTTTCCCTATAAGAATTTTAACTTATTTTATGTTTGACTGAATTTATTTCTTTGTACTGTATATTGAAAAAATTAGCAGGTATATTAGTATTAAATAAGAATGTTAATTTTTATTTGTAATAAATGTAAATAAATTATAAACTGAAGCTCATTTTTTTTTCATTGAGAATTTGGTGATAGGCGGTTAAAGAGTAGGGTCTTATAAAACAAGCTTAAATTAATACAGAGTCTTCTTTATTTCAATTGAAACTTTTAGTAAGTGGTTGAAGTTTTGAGAATAATGTTAAACCCAGAAGGGAAACCGTAAGCTTAAGGTTTTATATAACTAATGTAACCATGAATCACCTGTTTTAAACAACTACAGTTAGAGCTAACTCGTAAAAATTAATTTCATACTATTATTGCTATTCACTTTTTAATGATCTTTATTGATTTAAAAGTTATATATGTCACTTCGTATTCCAACAACAGATACTCTGGAAGTGCATCCAGTGGACGTGGTTCGTAATCCACATGACCATACAAACGAAGAATGTTGGATACCTGCTCAAAAGTAACTAACAATAATACGTTTTATTTATAGTTTGTCAGGATTGTCGGTTAGCTGAAATCAGACCAATACTACGTGGTTCAGATTCCGCGTACAGCTGTAGGTGCTTTTTTACCCTGGCTATTGGGCTATTGATATATTAAAGATCTTTCTGAGGAGCAATCGACCTTAGTTGGTAACAATGACTCGTTCATTACACTCATTAGACCCTTATATTCGCCCATATCTCGACGTTAGGCGTTTTAATGATGAATAAAATGAATATGGTTAATATAAATTTTTTCTCTGACTTGGAGAAACAAAATGTAGTTTTTACTCAATGGAAGATAATCCATGAGCTCATAAGGGTTGCAATAAGTTAGATACGATCTCGGACAAAGTTGTAAGGGCGAAAGAATGTAGTTAAAATACGAGATGTTGAAAATAGGGAATGGAGAGGCATCGGACTTGCTGATGAGACTGTAACGTGTATCCGAGAGTCTGGGAGGGAGGGGAGGGGGGAGAATTTTTTATGGTAGCTTTATTTATTTGGTTCGACCTAAGCCGTAACTTCCATCGGGGTTTGGCCACCACGAGAGAGCTTCGCTTTATAGTGATTTTATTTCACATTATAGTGATATTACAACTAATAAACAAACCGAGTTTTTATTTTACAATTACCATTTTTTGCTCATTTAATATGAGATTTTAAGAATATATCTCTATAAATGATTTATTATTAAGGAAACCCGGTCTGTTATTTAATGTGCTATTTTAGTTTTTTTAAAGCGAATATCGTAAGATTAGTAATTAATACTAATCTTAATATGAAATAATCAAAAAATGATGTTCTCACTCGTCACGGAATCCCTGAACTATTCAGTAGATTTTTATGTAAATTTGGATGTAAGTTAGCTTTTGTATCAAAGAGACCCACTAAGAAAGGATTTCTTGAAATTACATTCCTAAGGGGTAGAAACAGTATCTTAACTTATCCTTTTTTTCCATTACAGTAAAATTGGCATTATTTAATTTTATAATTTATTTCAAACAACTGATAAAAAAAAAAAAAAAACATGAAACAAAAGATTGCCTAGTTTGTTTTGCAGTCATGTTCAAGATAAATTCTACGAGCTCTGACATTACTGCAATATTTAGCTTCCTACTAAGTTAGAATTATAGGGTTTCCTAGACTATAAAACTTTGTTGTACGGTAGCAGGCTGAGCTTTGTATTAATGTGATGACTCGAAGGGGAGAGAACCATGAAGGGAAGGGTAATCAAGCGTAGAGAACCACCCCGCAACGAAGCAAGGCTGCTGGCTAGGTAGGCAATAAAATATAGGTAGGCTAGGTAGATATTGCTATTATTTTCTTTAAATCAAATAATAGAATATCAGAATATTTTCCTATCAGCTCTTTTGGAATCTTGGACACTAGACTTTTCTTGGGCCTAATAATATCCTTGCGACTCGGTATAGTCATATAATATTAAAAATATTCAAATCAAATAACTCATCTCTGCAAAAATTAACAGCTAACAGAACAGTAAAGACTGTTTATTATTGTTTCTAAGTCTGGCTGATTGTTAATGATTGAGCAAACAAGGGGCTGCTTATCACTCGATCTGTTGACACAATTATCAGAACAGGGCGTTATCACCTGTAAGATAACACAACACGGCACTTGAGTGCCGTATCTGCTGAACTTATCTAGAGTGGGCTTAATTGGAAATTCACTTTGACGCAGAAATTTATAAATTGTGCTCCAAATTCAAATTACACTATTGCATGAAGACGAATACAAAAATCGCAAACGTCAGCCTATTCTAATTTTACTAAACATTTCCCATTCATTCTTTACAATTTCACATAAATACAAAGTTGTAGTCACTCTTTCACTTTTGCAGACATCTACGTAAATGTCCATTCCGCTTACGGAATGAGTTATGCCAATTAGAGACCATGTGGAACTCGTCCACACAATAAAAAGCCTTTTTTTGAAGAACTTTTTGAGACGCGCCTTATATGAAGGGTTGCCATACGTTACCGTTCAAAGGAAAAACATGTATTTTTCGTTACTTTAGTATTTAAAATATATTTTAATTATTTAATATCGTAAAAAAGACAAACGCGTCTTACCATTACTTTTGGTAATCGTCGACGGATAATCGTGAGAGTCTGTGTGTTGTATACAACGCACTATTATATTATGACACACTTCCCTCCGCTTAAAAAAGAAGAATGTTTTCAACTCTTGAACTCTACAAGGTAATTCGGCACGAGCTGAACGAGTTTTTTTTCACTTCCAACCTAACTGAAACTTTATGAACTGCTTTTTTTAAAGTATACAAAATATGTTTGTTAATATTGTCTTACTCTGAAATCTTAAACTAAAATATAGTTGCAATATTAATACTACAATACCGTTGGTATAATTTTCCCAATTTAACAACCCAAATCGCATATCATACATTTAAAAAGAGACAGTTTACAAAATCCCCCTTCACACCAGACCCCAAGTATATCTGGTGTCAACATTTATGGCAACCCTACTTAGCCCAAGTCATCTGAGCACATTTGAATTAGTTCTGCATAGTTTTACTTAATTAAATAATTGTTTTATAACTAAAAACTGTTGATCTTGAAACTGTACACGGCATTTAAACACAGGTAGGCTATACCGTGAACTTAAAATCTCATGCAGTAGTGATTGTTATTTTTTTCATGTTTCGTTTATGAAATTCGTTGATTATTTTAGAACAATAATTTTTTTTTCTCGATGACCCCCAATATTTGTTGCTGTGACAGTTCATAAGTTGTCATATTAACTTTATTCCTCGATTATACAAGGTGTATTAGACCATCTGTGCACTACCTGAAATGATTGAACGAATTGTAATGGAATATATCTACCAACTGTAACCCTACATTTTCGACCTCAAAGAATTCAAGGATATTATTTTCAACCTAAATGGTACTTTTTGGGGTGAGAGGTTGGTTTTGGAAAATTTTCAAATATAAACAAATCTAAATGGTTTTAAAAGTAATTTCAAAAGTCTTCAACGTCTAATTATTTTTATATACAAATTTTCAAATTATTCTTACGCCTAAGGTCAGTGTGGTCTAAAACGTACAGAACGTTGGTTTTGTACAGTTTACGTTATTTGATCTCTCATGTTCATCGGCGGGATATCAACACCCAATGCTACTAGTTACATGAACTTTCAGAAAATAACATGATTAGTCATTATTTTTTTTTTTTTTATTTTAAAAACCTTTTACCACACAAAAAATGAAATCTTTTATAAGTAAACAGTTTCAAATTGCCATTCATGTCATGCGTCATATAAAATTAAAGGTCGTTGTAAGATAATAATTTTTGTATTTAATCTTTTCGAATATCTCTGTTGGTTTTAAAACAGCAAAGAACCACTTTTTATTATGAAAACGGTGTTATTTAACATCAACCTGCGTCATTTTGCATATGAAATCAAGTAATCCTAAAAATAAAACACTTTTTATATTTATGGTTTTGCAATAATGTGCAAAATTGCTCTTTTTAAATGGCAGATAAAAAGCAATTTTTTTAAATTACCTTTTGAGCTGATGTATTGAGTCTATAATGTTTAAATGATAAGTTACTTCCCAGATCAAATTTGTAAACAATTAATATCTACTCATAATTTTATCTGTGCATTATGAGAAACGTGTTAATATACATTTCCAAAACAATAATAGTTTACACTTAAAATTATGTTACAGTTAAGATAATTATAAATAAGTGTGGGATTAGTTTTCACGGTCCATGTGTTTTTGTTACTAATTCATTCAAGGTGAATAAAATTAATAACAACACTGGACCTGAATTTTATAATGGAATCCGAACCACTTTATGTCGGGTTAAATTGATTATTTAAAAACTGTTTATTTAGCCCCTGAACTGTTTTAAGATTATTTAAAAATAATCTTTCAAATTTGTAAATTTGAACTGTTGACAAAGGTAATTTTATTTTTATATAATTTGATTATATTTATTATCTTGAACTTCAGTAACCAAACTACACGAGGCATGATAATTCATAAGCCGACGAACGCTAATGTGTAAAACGATGTGGTCTGTAATAACAATAGACAGTACCAGCTGCAGCGAACTTCTACAACTACAATACCGCCATACTGGATTTAGGTCTCCATATGGCAAATGTTAAATTCAAATAAAGATTAAAGTTTTATTTATGAACGTACAGTTTTAAACTTGACCTTTTATAAAAGAGAACACCTTATACCAGATTTTATTTTTATTCCTTGATTTTTTTATATACCAATGGCTGTTGTTCTAATTCTATTCATATTTCTTTTTTTAATACATCGTAACAGTTAAAACGTATCTACATAAGCGAACACTAGTCACACTTGTCCTAAAATCGTGTTAAAAATTGAAATAAATAGCCTATGCTTAAAAAGTAAGTGTGAAACGTTTTAAGTGAAGGATCGTTCAACTTGGAGAATACAACGAACCATGCTGTTTTTTTATTTCACAGTTACATCGCAAAGAACTCAAATAAAATTATCCGAAAAATAAATTTAATCCTGTGACTAAACAATGGTTAAATAGCGTAACGTTGCCATGAACAATAACGGCTCTACAACACTTCCTTGTAGCACTCCTGATATCAGGAGCACTAACAGCTAGGGGTGGAGCACTCACTGCTGTGATATTTGCCACATCATTGGTCCGTGAGCCTACTTGAGCCAATTATCTCTCAGAGGGTAGCTCATAGCTCGCACCCTCATTGTGAAGCCAGGTACTTAGCCTGTGAAGGGCAATTCGCATCCCTTCCGCCACACCTCGTAATTTGACGTCATCTCCACTCATTTCACCCGGTAATTGTCGAGAGTCCGCCCACTTTGAGCCAATTTTGAACGAGCTCTAAATTAGGAGTGTTTTGCGAGATCCTCTGACAACCTTTTTGTAACAGTTTGCAAGGAGATACTTCATTGTTTTATATCAATGTACCTATTTTCCTATACACACACACACATATGCGGGGTGTAACTTATTAGATGTCCTGGCTGTATATTTTCGGATTGACGTATAAAGAATCGATTCCGATCCTTTTGAGAGTCTATCTGTGTGAACAAATTATTATTATTATAATAAATCAAAAACTGTTTGACCGACTGACTTGAAACTATTCACAGTTCTTTACTATTTTATACATTACTAAAGAGTATAAAAATAATCATTTAGTTATCTGCAGTAAAATACATGTCTTACCAAAATTCCACTATTAATAGGCTTACAAGAATTCAGATTTGCAATAAAATTAGTTAAAAATTATATTGTGATTTAAAATTTGTATTATTCTTATTTTGTTAAATAATAAACATATAAAGAACTGTGAAAAATTGTAAGCACGTACCTGCTGGTTCACCTGAAACCGTTCTTGAGTTATTATTATTAATTAATTAATTTTTATTTATTTACTTTTTGTGTGTAAAAAACACAAACAGACAAATAGTCACTAAACGGAGGGGAATTCGATAAAACTGTTTTCTTCATTTTCTTCTATAATTAAGTGTAGAATCCGAAAATATATTTCCGGACACCTTTTAGTCACACTCTGTATATAACCTACACATAAATTTATCAATTAGAAGTTATCAAATATCGGATTAGTTGGTCGATATTTAGTAACACAAAGGGTAAGCAAGAGGTGCACTTTGAACGAATTTTTCTTCTTAATTTATGTAACTTGTATTAACAGTTTTGTATTAATTTGTTACAAACACATTAAAGGTATTAGTGTGGTTTCGTATGGTTTGTTCAGAATTACTAAACCGTTATATATTTTTTTCTGTTTGCAATTCATTTGAAAATCAAAATTCATCCACAAATTTTGTTTCTGTTTAACTTATATAGATATTATAATTGTAGTTTCAGTTTTATATCAGCAATATTTAGTTTTTTTACATAATTTTGGGTTAACATTACATTTTCATTTGAGCCGTTTCAGTTTGTTTCACTATTGAGATATTAATTAATAAATGGCTCTTTCTAAAGATCAGTTTACGTTAGTTAACAAAGACTATATTCTTCGACTAAATTCATTTAATTTATTCGTAAGCTGATAAATATCCATCCATTTATCTAAGATAATAGTCTTAAAGAACAAAAATTAAATCAAAGTAACAGATAAAGAAACATTAAATACACCAACAAAATCCACAGATAAACGGCAAGTTCCAGAAATCTGTAAAATTATTTTATGAAAATGCTTACAATCGTTAGTAAATTGGTAAAAATTTCACTTCGAGATAAAACAAACAAATAAAGAAAGTGTTAAAACATTGATTACAAAATTTTGAATTTGTCAACAAGAATCTAACCGGTAATCTTATCCTAATAAAACACGAATAGATAAAGCTATTGCCCCAGCAAATAATATCTCTTTAATTGGTGTATTTTTTTACAAAAACCTTGTTAAATAAACAAATTTGTATTGCCAATTAAGCACTGTAAAGTCGTGGAGCGTGCAATTCCCGGTATTTATTTACATTGTCGTGCACACGCAACGCTGGCGCCATATCCACAGCCAATCAGGTGAATTTCGATTACCGCACAACGACCGTATCCGTGCGATACTATCGATTAATCCGTTTGATGAAAAGTGAATTTGTTGCGTGCAACTACCGCAAACTAATTTGTGCGGTGTGCGATTCATACAGCCCTAGATCTGGGAACTCGATGGCGGATTTAACTGTCTCTATCAATAACACCATTTCCAATCATTCTATCATTAAACTTACATTTCGATAGTCTGTGCTGTAGTAGTTATATTGATTGGACATTATAATATAATATATGTGCAGCATTTTTTATGTCAGTCGGTTGTATAGAGGTTCGATTTAAGTGGTTAATACTTTTATTGTTTTAATCTAGTTTACCACTTAATTTTATAGTGTAAAGATTTCATTTAGTAACTCGGTTCTAGGCATTTCAATTAAATTTTGACTAGATATTTACGAAATTTCTATCTCAGTAGGTGATTTGAATGTATAGAATTTTATTTGATTTGGTCAATAAATGTCGTAGTATTTCGATGTGAGTTGTTTACTTAATTTTATTAACTTTAATTTGACTTGTTTATTAATTTTGTTTAGTATTTCGATGAGAGTTGTTAACTTAATTTTATAGGGTTTTATTTAATTTGGTCAGTAAATTTTGTTGTATTTTGATGTGAGTTGTTTACTCAACTTTATAGAATTTTACTTCACTTGGTCGTTAAATTTCATGGTTCTATATTTCAATGTTTAGATGATTACATTTTTATATGATTTTATTTAATTTGGTCATTAAATTTAGCAGTATTTCGATGTGATTTGTTTACTCAACTTTACACTTTTATTGACTTTGTTATTAAATAATATGACCACTTTGATGTTTTTCACTGAACTTTTCAGTGTTTGGTAGTTTCAATCCGTTTGTTAACTTAGTTTTATAATACTAGGTTTTGAGAAGGTCATTTGTTTTTTCTAGTGATTCTGTTAAAGTAATTCAGTTGAAGTTAACGTAGTTTGGTGACATTTATTTTGGCTTGGGCATTATTGCAGGCCTTTCAAAAATGTGTTGTTCACTCACAATTTTGGTTTGGATTGTTTCCCTATAAAACCGTTGAAATTTAAGGCTAAAAAATGTTAGTTGCGTAAAACAAAAAAACTGTAAAAAAAGAATTTTAACGACTAGTTATATAGTATAAAGTAAATAAGTTCTGAAACTGAAGTATTTATTCATATTTATTAATTGATAAAATCAGTATTAAAAAATTATATCTTTTCAAAAATTTCAGTTTTTGAGGCCCCAATACCCCACATTTTTAACATTTAAGCTGAAATTTATATAAAAGGTGCGCGTTTGTTATGCGTGTAGAAATGTGGGGGTTTGAAAATTGTACTCAAGTTTTTTTCTCATGTTAGGTTATAAAAATACTTTTGTGATTTCCCTATAAGAAACACATTGGAGCCATTTTGGAGCCTAAAAAGTCCACCATCTTGTTCATGAGTGAAAAAAGTTAACTTTTGTGAATATTTCTAGAGGTTTCAGACCGAGAATTTTAATTAACGTAGGCGTATATGATAGGAGTAGAATGTCGGGAAGTGCCTTTACATTTAGTGTCAGTGAGTGAGTGAGTAATTACATCGAGCTTTATACTGTTTTTATATAAAAAACAAAATATGAAAATAATTGTAAACTGTATAAAATTTTAGTCCTATCACCGTCAGAAATAATACAGACAAGTGATGGTTGGCGAGATTCAGCTCATCATGAATGAGACCAACTGACCACCCTACGTTGAAGTAAGGTAACAAAACCAACTACCAACCGCAATGACGATGACAATGTAACGCAAGACTTTTACAGAGACCCCCACTAGCACCACAAGTATTTAGGGCGCTCTCCACCAAGCCTACACAACACCAATCTGCAAGTTACTCAGCGTAGGGTTGCATATTTAAGACCCTTCTACAAATTCCAACAATTGTATTTGATTCTCCATAAGACCAATGTTACACTCAAATAACTATTACACCTTTATTTATGAACGTACAATTTTAAACTTGACACTTTTGTCTGGAGTCCCCTGAGGTTATATATTAATCTTATAGTGGATTTATGTTTTTACATACTAACTATTATTCTAATTTGAAATATTCTTTTTTAAACAACCACAAGAGTTAGAGAAAATCTATCTCTGGGTGCAATAGTCACACTTCTTCTAAAACGCAAGCTGAAATTTGAAATATATTCTTACATTCTTACATATGAGACGCCGACACAACGTTGTGCGTATTTTAAGGCGAATATGAATGGTTTTTTTTATGAGTGTAGGATGAGTGTAGATGAGTGTAGTCTGGTTACCAACTGAGTTCAACTGTTCCTCAGAAAGGGCAATTTATTAATAGCCCAATAGCCAGGGCAACTTAAGGGACCTACAGCTTTACGTGGAATCCGAACCACGTAGTGCTGGTCTGATTTTCAGCTAATTGACAAGCCTGATGCTCATATGTAGCAGAGTGGGGAAGGAGAGTTAACTGCCACGATTGTTCAATTCTTATCGGTTTGGGAACGGGCGAACAGATGACTACTGGTCTTCTGATAATCGACTGGGCTACAAGTAGTTCAGAAGTAAACAGCAGGTAGAGAGTTGGAGGCTCGAATGTGACAAAATTACTCATTGGGAAGACTATCAAGCAGGTTAGGACCATGCTCATTTTTTCAGACTCTTTGAATATCGTTCCCGCATATAATGTATAATCAGGGATTGTAATTACAAGTCCAACTATTCATCCAACCTGCAAGGAACTAGTACCGCGGTTGGAAAGTAAGAGTCGGCACAAAAAGTGAGCTAGATGACTATGTATCAGTCCCACGGTACGGCTTGGCAGTCACCGGAACCCCTGCCTGTATATGGACAATACTAATTGTGTACATCTGTGTCGATCACCTGGTGTCCACCGGGAAAGGTCACTTGTGCTTGTCAACAGGAAGTTGTCTGGAGCAATCACTTGTGATACATTTATCGTCTTTTCCTGCTTCCTTAGCATGCTGAGATGTATAACAAACAATTAGAACTCTAAATAACTTTTATGTTTGAACATCCTATTCTTTTAGGATTGTAATTATTGCTGTTGTAACTTATTAAATTTATTAAGCTTAAAAATGATCCGAGGACAAATTTTCGTAGAAGATCACTGACGAAAAAGATAAATAATTTTCAAATTAAAATATTTATCAAATTGATGTGTTTAATAAAGTTTATCTCCTTAGGGAGCATATAGACCCAGAAGATCTCTCCATATGTCCCTGTCTCCAGCAAGCGCCTTCACATCTTCCCAAGTCTTGCTTCTTTTTGCTTCTTAAACAATAGTTTTCTTATAGGCTTCTAGGTGTCGATCTCCAGGATTCTCTTAGCATCTTGCGAGTTCAAAACAATGGCTTCTCAATGATTCGTCTTGGTTTCCTTAGCGTATGCTCTAACTACATCTTCTTTCTCTCCCTAACGTGCAGCTTAATTTGAACTTGGCCTGTTTCTCTCCATTGATCTTCATTTGTAAGGATATTAGGCCAATGGCTGTTCATACATAATACGGTGGAGGGGCACGTGTTAATAAATACGTTGTAACTCGGTTATCTTTTATGTATACTGTACATTTTTTAAATCATACGGACATATGCTCGGCTGAAGAAAGACAATGGGAGAGTTGAAGTGACGTTGCAGAAGGCTACGAACGGTGTTTCAAACATTCATTTGATAAAATTTTTGGTTGGGTTTAAAAGTAAACTAGAGTCTAGCTTTGCTAACCCATAAAACTTTGACGCATGGTAAGGTATCCTTTTGTATAAGATAGTTGAAAATGTACTACTCTTAATACAATATTTTTACACATTAAGCTGATATTTTTCTTGTACTCATGAGCATTTTATTCTAACCGCATCCTTATTTCCTTTTTAATACCCCACTGGTATTCTGACCAGATGATGATACATGAAACTTTTCATTAAACAATAATGTATATATTAACTTTGTTACCAAATAATCTATCTCCTACGGTTATTATTTGGCTATGTATATTACTTGTTGTATGAAACGTCCTTCTAACATCTATTTCTCCCATTGAATGCCTCGTTTGTTCCACATTTTTCCTAGTGTAAATTGATTCCTTATCAACTGTTTTCATCCTGATCCACCTACACCAGACCCTGTCTAATATTCCCGCACCCAAGTTCTTAGAAGAAGTAATCGGTTCTACGGTGTCCAGGGTGGCCGAAAGATGGGATACGGCAGCATGCAAGGGATACCCATGGTCGCCTCGAGTCCGGTACGTCACGAGAGTCCCCTGGGCATGAACCCCATCGAAGTGACCTCCTACCAACCTCCCTGGAAGGCGCTGTCGGACTTCGCCCTCCACACGGACCTGGACAGGATGGACCCCGGAGCTCCTCCCTTCCAACACCTGGTAAGTCAGGTGAGTCTGGAACCACCTTCCATTGTCACTTACTTACATTAGGAAACAGTTTAACATCGTATTTATGTTTATCTGTAAGAATTCCATAGTATGCAGCTGGGGTGTTCTTGAAAAGACTTCATTGTAATGAAGTCTCTAGAGACACGTAAAGTGATAATGGCCCTTCTACCCACTTAGATGTGTACAGTAGTTATAGCCCTCTCATCCACCAAGAAACGTATAATGGTGATGACCATTCTACTCATCCAGATGTGTACAGTAGTTATAGCCCTTCCAAACACTAAGACGCATACAGTGGTGATGACCCTCCTATCAATCAAGACCCGAACAGTGGTAATGATAATATTATTTTCAATACCACTGTATGTGTATGGGTGGGTGGGGGAGGTTGTATTACTCTCTACCAATGTGACGAGACATGTTTAACGACCAGTCAACAATTTTCGTTTCTTTGAACCTATAATAATTTATCACCATTTCCAGCGTTTTTCATGAGCTATGCAGTCCTTGAACATAGTAGTAGGGATAATCTTTAAAGTGGTTTGTTATGAACATATAAGTAGATAAACAAAGAAATAATTTAAAGTAGCACATTTTTGTCATCCAACGAATAGTTTACAGTATAATTAATTTAATTAATAATGACAATGAAATAGTGATTGTTATTTTCAATAGTTAAGTTATAAATATACAATCACCTTTGCAGGCGTTATCACAATAATCACGGTACAGCAAAGTGGCATCAATAAGTAATTTAAAATTAATGCATGTCAAAAGACTTTTTTTGTGTATATAACCAATGTACACATTTTCTCCTAGTCATTCTCACAGCGCATTACATTTTTTTTAATTATTAATCCAAACTATAAAAAAATACAGCACAATAATCTGAAAGGTATTATCAAGACTAAACAACATTTTTATAATTATATAATTATTGGTTATGATAGAGTTATAAACTTGCTTTATAAAGGTAACTCATAAACTTTGAACAGATTAATACAAATTAAGGAGATTCTTAAGAAAAACAAATTAAATTGACTTTGTGAGATGTTCTCTAAACAAGATACTTATTTAAGCTATTATCAGCTGGCCCTCCCACACCATACGTGTCCGGGTGAACGTATCCTCTATGTGCAATGGGTATCTCGAAGGAAATATAGGATTCACGTAGTCCTTCCTACCTTGTTAGAGGCACTAGGGTACACTCCAATAGTGATCCCCTCTAATGAATCTTCCCATCTTTGGGAATTGCAAAAAACCCAAAGTACTGTATGTTTAAAGTAAAATCAGTGGGAACCACCCCAGGAGCGTGAAGGCACATGCTTGTAGGGTGGGTGGGTCCGCCTCTTGGTTGGTGGAAACAGATCTCACTACTGAAAAGAACATAGGCCTATATTTAAATCCTTTATACCCATAACCAACTGGATATGTAACCAATACTACCGTACGAGTGCAGGTGGGTGGGAGGGTCAATGTACGTATATGGATGGGTTAGTGGGTAAACACCACCATACATACCCACGCTGCACAGAGAGATGGGGAGGTTGTTATGGTCCGTAACACTACTCCCAGAACAGTCTTCCGAGTAGAGGTTGCCGCCACGAAGTGAGTCCCCAAGGGTTCAAAATCAATACCAGGATAGCTATTCCGGAATCCTGAAATTTCTCACGGTTGGGCCGATCCCATTCATCTATACATGGTAGGTGATGACAATGAATACAAACTTATTCATTGGTGATGATGAACGGGAGTCTCATTATAGGGGGTTTGGTGGCGAAGCCCCTTATTTGTGAAGATTTTCAAATCTAAATTAAATCAATCGTAGACTTGTCAGTAAAGTGGTAATGAATAAGATGTTAAAGGTTAAATAATTAGGTTTAAAATCCACATTTATACAGAAAATACTAAAACTAAAAATTTTTAAGTTAAATAAAAAAAAAAGAAAAATGAGAATTTTGTTTCTCCACGTAAAGCATTATTAAATAACACAGACTCCTTCTGTTGCAATAAATAGAAAAAATGCAACACCTCAGCAGTAAAAAATAAATACTCTAATTAAAAGATATATGAAGTAGTAATTGAACTGATTGTTTGTACATAGAGATTGGAATTAATCAGGAAACGCCACAGAGTAAACTGATCATGATACCAATAAATACTGGAGTACCTAACTCTATGTACTCAAGCCATGAGAGGGATGTACTGGAGACAGATCAAAGTGAATGTAGGATTAGGGTTGATTTGTTTGTGGCCAACCACCCCCCCCCCCCCCCGACCCCAAACAGTCCCTGGGGACCCCCCTCCGACAAACAGACAACATGTTTTGTTTGGGACCACGATTTGAATAAAAAAAGTCTGTTCACAACAAACAAATTTTGTCATATGAAATTTAGGGAAGTAAATACACCTTACTTGGCTTTGATTTTCTTTCTTCAATACAAATTAATAAGGAGACAGTTCTTTGCTTTAATTAAAATTGATAGATAGGTTTCACTATTGGGCAGAAGAGCGTTTTACAGAATCAGGCAAATTGTCATCTAAACAATACTTTCTGTAGAAAGTTTAATATACACACGCAGATATTTAAGCTATCTTTGAGGTTTTTACTTTGAAATGAAAATCTTCACATACTGTAATGTAAATGTTTTCTTGATTTAACTAATCAGCTTTCCGAATTAAATCGTCCAGTTATTTCTATGAAACGTAAAAACGTTTGTATCTTTACTTCTAATGTATTTACTTTTTTACTGTTTCTTTCTTGATTATTTTATTTTTAAGAAGCCGGTCTTCAATAAATGGTTGGATTTGGATTTAAAAATAAATGTATATGATCGTATGTCGTTTTCGTTGCCAAATTTGTATTATATATTTTTATGGTTTTTCATTTAATCAGAATATTTTAAATATACTGACCCCGTAAGTCACAGAACAACTTATCTGTGTAGGCCGTTACACTAATACATACGAGTGCATGCACAACTATCTGCAAAACTATAATAGTTAATAGTAAATTAAATCAGCACTAGAATTGGGCAATACGAAATCTAAAATAATAACCTTTTGTTTTTCCATTCTGCACACACAAAGATTAAAAATCAAATATAATTGTACTCTCAATGCTGGCTTCCTATAAAATAAATTCACACACATAAATCACTATTCACTACTTGAAATTTCAAATTTACTTGTCAAAATATGTACGTATGGTAATATTATGTATAAATAAACCGAGGCTGGCCATTTCTTATTGTCATTAGTCTGATACCTCACAAAGTTTATTTTAATTATATTAGAAGTGACCTGAGAACTTTTAGGTAATGAAGTTGGTCTTTAACCAACTACTGACTAATTATAATACTAAATTCGTATTTACAGTATACAATAAACACATTATGCATAAAATAAAATGATAACTACTGTTCTACACTAATTAATAACTGTAGGGATTTTTCAAACATAAAATGTTGAACTAACAATTAATTAATCTTCTGTTCTGTTTTCACTTTCCTCGTCGTGGAGATATACCGCCGCTCACTACAACGTGCAGTAGTGCAGAGGCTCGCCGTTAGGGGTGCTGCTACCCTCGCCCGGTCGACTACATTAGCATAATGCTCGACAGGCACTCGCGCTCTGTCCACAACTTCCACTCCAGGTCGCTGATTGGTTTTGGCTGGGCTGCAGCCCTGCGCTCGGATTATCCGATTCTCGCTAATCCGAAAGGACGTTGTAATATTGTAATTACACGGGACTCTGTCCCTTTGTCCATTATTATTTCAGACCTCCCTGCTTCATTTGTCGCAAGTTTTATTCCTTCGACTATCTTTTCATCATAAAAGTGTTCTAAAAGTCAATAAGTTATAAATACTTTTGTTTCTTTTTCTCGGTTCTTTTATTATCAAGATTTGACCACAAAATATGATGAAATACAGGGTGGAAAAACTATAGAAACGCTTTCACAACTGTTCTATGTCTTCACTGGTAAAAGTGAAATCTTATACATGATCATGGTTAAAAAGAACATACTTTTGACACCATTAGCGACTTTTTATGGGGACGCCCCGCGAGGATTTGATGTAAGCCTAGGTCGAGTTTGGTATCAAATTAAAGGTTTATTCAATAGAAATTAATTACCGCTAACCGGACTTCGAAAGATCTATTCTTTCCAGAGTAGTGGTCATTGAAATTTCAAAGTAATTAATTTGAACAATATTATTGCTCGGCTATTTAACGATTTTGAGAAAAATAGTTCTGATCAAAAATTATTCTTTACGGAACACAATAAATAAAAAAAATTAAATGATCAAATTATCTATAGAAAATATAAAGCTGTTGTGAAAACGTAGAAAATATGGAAACGCTTTCACAATAAATTAACTTTTTCCCATAGATAATTTGATAATTTAATTTTTTAGTTATTGTGTTCCATAAAGAATAACATTTGATCAGAATAATGTATTTAAAATCATAAAATAGTGGAGAAGTAATACTGTTAAAATAAGTTACTTTGAAATTCAAATTACTGCTACTATGGAAAGGATAGACATTTCGAAGTTCGGTTTGCGGCAATTAATTTCTATTGAATAGACCTTTAATTTGATACAAAACTCGACCTATTAAAGATTTTCGCTCATCTCCACGTGAGCCGTCCCCCTGAAAATATGAAATGTTCTAATGGCGTCAAAGGGTGTGTTCTTTGTAACCACGATAACATACAAGATTTAAGTTTTACCAGTGAAGTCATAGAAAAGTTGTGAAAGCGTTTCCATATTTTTCCACCCTGTATATTGAAGTGATATTACTATTTGTTATTTATTTTAGGGTACATGCACGATTGTAGTGAACTTGTGATTTGTAGTATGACCACAACTGTAGTCTGCTTACTAAGTGAGATGACTTCTAGAAAGACCTATTTATTAAACTCAATGTGCAAGGCTTTATTACCTTCTTCCTTAAGAGGTATACATTTTATTTTTACATATACTTAATACGCTAGTTTTTTGTCACTTCTTAGGATTTTATAGGTTTATGTAAATATTGCTTATTTGATAGTATGTGAGGTGATTCTATTTGCCCATCCCACTCTGTTGGCGACAACTGTGGAGAGACTCCGGTATTTACCGAAGTGTCAGGAACAGTGCAGGACAATTGAGGGGTTGGGGGCTGTTTAATTTGGCAACCGAAGGTGGACGGACTTCCGGATGGTGATTGACGCAGTGCATTAGAGGCTGAACGGTCTGCTGTCACCGGCAAGACAGACGTAAACATCGCTACGTCAACAGCTGTGCTCAACAATGAGCCAGTGCTGCCAACCTTGTAGCGCGTAACGATTAACAATCACCAGTATATGTACAAAAATGATATTACTATATGTTAATATTCAGATTGCAATAGAAAATAGACTTTGATTAGTTTAACATGCGTTGAAAAATATAAACAGGAAAACATCATAACGTCCCAAAATACAAAGAAAAATAAATCAACAACAATATATGACAGTAGATTTTTAATTTATATTAGTTGTTTTTGTATGCTTATCAAGTTTGATTTATCTTTTCTTTTTTAACCATAATTATATTATTATAATTATAGGATGTTCACTCTAGAACTTATAGGCCAAGGATGTTTGTATTACAATCACAGTCAATTGTGTATAGGCCTGTTGTATAGGATTCTTGAATTAGTTTTTCTGTTTCAATTTTGTTCAATTTCTACTAAAGAACTTCGAAGATTACTTGTTGAGCTAAAAGAAGAACGAATGTTACATTTGGAGTAATGTTTCTATTTTTTTTTTTTTGTGAAATTCCTGTTATATATTACGGAATTGTAATTGATTGTGTTGAGATGCTTTGGATTTTCTTTCATCTGGGTTTGGTTTTTTTATTTTTTTATTTTGCCTTTTCAGTTATTTTTCTAGGATAGTTATTTTTTATTAAACATTTTGTTGTTCTTCCTTTATTTTTATCGGTCTTTAGTTAATATGTTATCTATATAAAATAAATCCTTTGAACCATTTCTACCAGTTAGAATGCTTTATGTTTATAAGCTTCTAAGAAATCAGTTTAATGTACAACAGACAAATGCAGAAAATACAGTTAATACAGAATATAATCGTATGGGCCTTAGGAATCCTAGAGTAGTTACAGTGCCACAGCCTAACCTGACATTGTTCCAGAAATGCTTTTCTTTCAATGCTCCTAGAATTTTTAATGTACTACCCGTGGAAATAAAAAATTCTACTTCTAGGACAAAATTTAAAAAAATGGTTAAGAAATGGCTTGTGTCTTGCCACAATATTGAAAACATATTGGCTTAGTTTGCGTATAATTAATTTGTTTATTAAATCTACTTTCCTAATTCATAGTGGTAACAAATATTTCATTTACTAAATTTACTAAAATTCTAATATTGCTTGAAAAATGTAGAACAAATTTTGTATGTATTTTTTGTCTTATTAATATTGCATCTGAATTTCAGTCAGCTCGCTACCTTTAGTTTTAGTTTATTTAAGTAATAGCAACCCCAAAACAGTTTTTACTCTGGGGTGCTTATTTATTTTACCAAAATTTGTAATTTCCATGTAGATGTTTGTTTATTTGTTGATAGATAAGAAATTGTATAAACAATCAAATTATACTTTCCAGTTGTATTTGAACAATTTGTATATGTACAAAGAAATGGTAAAATAAATTATTTTTTGATTTGATTTTTTGATTTAAATTTTTACATTTTTAGGGTGACTTAAACAAAGTATAATGTGTTTATTTTCCGTTGATTTTATAATTAAATTATCGAGATAAGGAATTTGTTCATTAAGTTAATTTTCTATAGTTGGTCTAAAATTTTATATGATTTAAAATGATTTGTTCGGCATAAAAGGTTAATTTATGATTTTTACATGCATTAGCCTATGACGTAACGTTATAGTACAGTAATAAAAATAATACTATGCTATAGTAACCGTAACGTATTCATTTAGGGACCTTGTAGTTATTGTTCACAGTAAGGATTTTTATAAGTTCCATTTTATTTTTGTTCTCTTTTTTCAGGTCTATGTTTTTGTTCTGTTTGCTGTTTTGAATCGCAAGTGTGTATTTCTTGAACATTTTTCACATTAAACTAGTAAATAAATAGAAATGCTCTGCCAATAATCAATATAAACACTATTCACGTTTAGTCGTAAATGTATTGATTAACTATCTCGAGTAAATATATTCAAATTACCTACGGTGTGGAGCACAGATAGTTCGTACATAGCTGTTCTCAAAAACCAATAAATATATATCAGACATGCCTTCTTTTCAAATACCTGGACTAGGACTCCACGAATGTCCTTAGCCTAATCTTTGTTTATCTTACACGTAGTCAATTTAGAGCTTAACAACGCAGACCTATTGTCCGTCAGAATATCTGTGGCAGACTTAAAAAATCAGTCGTGAGGCTGGGGGGAAGGAGGGTATTTTATTGTGGGTTCATCTTTTATCTAAATAGCCCTAAAAGCCCGGTCCCCTGTAATCCAGGAGGTGTCAGACGGGTTAAGCCCCCTGGCGCCCGCTGTCTCCAGCAGGACCTTTCGTCTATAATTGGTCGGTTTGCCTCCAGCAGCTAGATATGGCAACAATATATCGATAAATTTGCATCGATATTTTCTTTCGATAATATCGGCCATATCGATATTTTGGTCCGATATACGATAGGCCTATCACAAAATATTGACGTTATTCTCTCTCCTAGAATCATCACGATTCGAAAAAACACATTCAAATTGCCTCTTAAGCGCAAAAAATGTATTGAAATAATAAAGTAACTTTATTTAGTATTTTTACGTAAGGTAGTTTAGTGGATTAATTTGTTTAATTTTTAGTGTTTATAATAAGCCTAGTGGCATTTTTAAGTGTGAAAATAAAAATAACAATGTTATTACACTATACTTTTTTATTATTATAGAAATAATACTGGTTAAATTACCTTTTTTCCTGTCAACAGTTCTTCAAACACAATCTGCTATGTAGGCCTACATTTCGAAGCATAAAGCTTCATCATCAGGCTTTTCAAAAACGTCACTATTTAAGTTACAATAAAACACTAAAAACATTAAAAACATTTAAACATATTAAAATAACACATTTGCCGGCCTGCGATAGACACCATCTGATGACCAATGAGCAGATAACGAACTCAAACACGTTACCCTACTCCCACCTGTTTAAATGTTTTTAATGTTTTTAGTGTTTTTAGTGTTTTAATGTAAATAGTGACGTTTTTGAAAAGCCTGATGAAGCTTTATGCTTCGAAATGTACATAGCAGATTGTGTTTGAAGAACTGTTGACAGGAAAAAAGGTAATTTAACCAGTATTATTTCTATAATATAATATAACAGTTCTGGAGGCTGATAAAACAAAATGAGTATACTTTTTTAATTAACATAATAATTGAAAGTATAATTATTTTTATTTTGAAACTTTTTCATTCCATCTCATAGACCACGACTTGTTTCGTGTAGATAAATGTATTTAATTTTTACATTCAGTAGGCTATTCTAAATAGTGACAGTAAAACATGAATGTATTTTTTGGTCATGACATAACAGTTAGTGCATAATTTTAAACAGATAAATCATTTACAATTCGATATATCGTTTACCTGATATATCGATATTTTTCTTTCGATATTATCGTTAGATCGATATTTGATTTGTGATATATGTTGAAAATATTTTACATCCCATCTTTAATTTGTCGTTTTGCCTCCAGCAGCTGTCTGTAAAGTGATAGATTTCAGTTGCGTTTGGTATTTCCTGAGTATATCATTGATAGATTTACATTGGGATATACTGTTTAGGGGTTAGGGGTTAGGTCCCAATTATTAATGAACACAAATCTAAACTTATCTAGCGCGGATTGTAATTATTTTTAACAATCGAATTTCACAAGAATAACCGAATGTCTTCAGTTATCTGTCGGAAATGTTGTGTGTATCGCCTACCGCAGCATGGGTATTCTAACGTTAATATCTTGTTAATATCTAACGTCTGTGTGGAAGGTAATGAGTTAACAACATTGAATCGGTTAGGTTATGTTAGATTAGGCTAGATTATTTATGTCGTATGCTTTCAAAATAACACACACAACTGTTCTGCATTGTCAGTTGTGATTTCTATATAAAACATAGTATTCCACTGTTTAAACGCTTTTGAACGATTGTCTTGAAAATTGTATCAAACTAAGAAAACCGTTAAAAATTTATTTGTCTAAATACAAAATGATTCGAACACTGTTATAGTTTTTTTATTAACGACTAGCTTTTTTTTGGTTTTCGGGCTGAACATGAGAACACCATCATTACGTGGCATATTATAGAACATATTATGTAGGAACTAAATGAAAAGATAGTACTGTGCTCTGTTTAAAGGACGTTACAAATGAGTAATACAAACTAACATAATCTAAACTGTTCAATTTAGGTGACTCATAATCTTCCAAACAGCTGTTGGAAGTAACAAGCGGAACAGCCGTGCTGCGGTACGAGATAGGTATACAAATATCAGCTTCCTATCTAACAAATATAAAAAGTAATCTAACATTCCCGTTAATACTTCTGAACTGCTGAAAATGTTCAAATACAAAATAAATACTCATATTTTAAATACTATAAATTTACAATTAATAAACACTGCCAAAACACATAGACAAAGTGAATTATGTTAAATCTAGAAAACACTTACTAGTTGCAACATTTTTTTAGTAGTTGCAAAATTTGTATGGTATAAATTATTTATCTCACATAAAGCTTACCAATAATCTACACACTGCGCCCTAAGCAAAGAGTAATAAAATAGTGACGTAACCTACTCTAGTAATGTATACATTTCTCTTTGGAGGCACCCAAGCAACAAGTGTTCGGTACATTGTAAACAAATCATAGCACTCCTTGTGGGTTTGTTAAGTTCAAAACAGATTTTCATATATTAACATAAAGCTGGAATGAACAAGTATATAACAATTTACTTGGTTGCATTATTCGTTTGTAAGACGCCGATCGTAGAGATATGGGCGAATATGAGGGGAGAATGAGTGTAATGATTGTGAATGAATGAGTGCAGTCATTGTTACTAACCAAGCTCTTTCTAGGGCAACTAAGGAACCTACAGATTTACGTGGCATCCGAATCAAGTAGTGGTGGTGTGATGTTCAGCGGACTGACAAACCTGATACTCAGTTCTCTTACCTACACAACATCTTAGCCTTGACTACCATCCAACATGGACACCCCTCGTTTACTTACCTTTTCCCAATAATATATGTGTGTATAATAGAATTATATAATATATAGGGCACATCAACAAATTTGCCTGAGTCGTAGTGTAAAGTAACTTATGAAGTGGAGCAGAAATTCATAATGGCAGACTTTTACCAATTTTACCCTAAGTAACTTGACATTAACAGTTAACACTGAAGTTCTACTGCTGTGTAAGATCTGATCTTTCCACCATCAAATTAAAAAAAGTCATAGGTATTTAGGGGAATTTAAGAATCACTGAACGTGTCGTATTGTATGCGGCGACTCGAAGTCCGTATGTTATAAGAAATCTATTCTTTTTGTAGTTTCATTGCTTGTGATTCACGCACTTAAAATTGTTCTAATTTATTAACTTGGATGAAACAAAAAACGTCCACAAATTGGAAAAAAGGAAGCAATATTAAACATTTATACAGGAACCAGGCCAACCCCAACTCACGCTGTGCTCGATTCACCTCAGCCTTCGGCCTCGGCATGTGACGTTTGCATAAAAAAAAATAAATTAAATTCATAACGTAAAATAACAATATTAAAAATATTTACATTATTTCACTTGCACTACTTGCGTTGCTACCTATTTATTAGTATAGGGAATACTTAGTCTATTTATTAGTATAGTGAATACTTAGTCTATTTCAAACGTGTTTATTTCATTTGTTTTGTTTAACAACTGAAGATTAAACTCTTAATGCATCAATAGAGTAATGTCAAATATACAAAATAAACATGTTTATTTATTTGCAAAACAGATGTTATTAATTTACTAAAATCTATTCAATGTTATTCTTATGAAAAAAAATGTCGAGGGACTGTTTGTACCCCTTAGGAATAGAATTTCGAAAAATGCTTTATTAGTAAGTCCCTTCAATACTAAAGCTAACTTCCTTTAAAATTTCGTGTAAATCCGTTCGGTGGTTTTTGAAACTCCGTGATGAGTGAGTGAGTCAGTCGGTGGTATGTGGCTTTTATATATATATAGATAGATGTGTCTTAACTCAAATCGTTAAAAATAACGAACAAACTTTTCGAAGGATAACTATTGGAGCAATGTTTTTGTTCGAGAAAATGTTACATTTCTTTTGACGTCTGATCACCCTATCCCACAAAGTACGTTGAAGATCGTTGACACGCGATGTTCTCCCAGAGGAGGAGCCACTTCATTCCTGAGGGTTCACGGTCAGCACGGCCGGTGATGGATGCCCCAGATAAAGGGTTGACACTGACAGGTTTACCGGCTATCTCAGCCCCATTAGACGCCATTATAATGGCCACCGCTCTCCGGCGCCAACGTCGCCTCGCCAATTACCGACTCTACCGGGACCATAACTAATTAGCAGGTCCCCATTGATTGAAAATCATCTACAAACATACTAATTACACTCACCTGATTCCCAATCCATTCAGTTAGTTTCCGATTGTGTTATAGTAGTTCCTAATGACGTCCGACCAGTTTGCAATTATCTTCGTCTAGAAAATAATGATATTCAAATATATTGCAATTATCTTTAACTAGATAATAATGATATTCAACTAGTTTCTAATTGTCTGTAACTAAAATAATGATATTCAAATATATTGCAATTATCTTTAACTAGATAATAATGATATTAAACTAGTTTGCAATTATCTTTATCGAGATAATAGCGAAAATCAACTAGTTTGTGAATGACCAATTCAATTTATAACACCAAAAGTGTCCATTTAAAAAATGCGGCCATTCAAACTTTTAAAGCTAAACATCTAAAAATAACTGTAAGATACAAATATATTAACGACTTTAGCTCCACAGATTATGGTATGATTAATTTTAAGATCGAACAGCTTCTAACAGTACAGTACTAACTGAGGAGTTGGAATTTCTATCAAATAAAATAAATATTTCCTGGCTGAAGAATTTCATTATTATTAGACAAAAACTGTAATTTCTTAAAAATGTTTATACCATAATGTGTAGGACTAAATTCTTCAATATTTTTTTACCTTACGGATTTTGACTAAAATTTAAGGCTTTTTAGATATTTAGCTTAAAAGTTTAGATGACCGCCATTTTGAAATGGGCAAATGTTCGGAAATAACATTTTTAAGGAATGTGTAAATTATTAAGACCTATATTCATGGAGCGAGGTAGGCCGTATGTTCACGGGAATGACGTCGTGAAGTTTGGCTGCAACTATCATAATACATTTTAATGGTCTTTGTGATGTGTATGGCTTTATTATTTTACTTGGTTTTTTTACATAAAATGGTTATTTTTCGTAAGGTAGAATTTCTAAGTAGAACCTCGTAGAACACCGTAAAGTGTCTATCAGAAATTCAACTATCAACTAGATGTCATCCGTGCTGCAAAAGGAGGACATATTGAGCATTTACGACACATTTTCGTAAACTTCATTCTTTTGTGAGTAAAATGTCCAATATGTTTGGGTAAAGCCCCTTTTTCCAGTAAATATAGCTATTTAAAATCGGGTCATTCTTTTCGAAACACCTTGTATTATTGATGGCGTCATTATTTTATACTGTTTATTTTTATTTTTTTTTACATGAAATCGTTATTTTGTACAACATTTGTATTTTTGATAATTTTATTACATGGCATCTTTATTTTACGTGATTTTAAAACATTGTCTTAAACGTACTTTACCTTTATCTTACTTGGCATCTTAATTAGTAAGTATATTTAGCAGTTTTTTTTAATTACTTACACAGTTAAACAATTGGAAGCTGCACAATTCGTAGATAACATGAGTAAATCAGTTTCTCCCGTGACGTAACAGCTCCGTGTTCAGGGGTAGACAATCGAATCTCCCTACTCCAACCTGCATTAGGTTTTAGGCTTATTATTGAAGGGTAGAGCTAAGATTCCACAATGTCTGGCGTTTCCTCTTGACACACAGTACACAAATATTTGTTACATCCATACTTTTGAGGGCATAATAACAGTTAATTTTGATTAATTCTTCCACATTAACTATGATTTCATAACGACGTTCTAAATACATCATTATAGTAGATAATGTAGCAGATTTTTTTTAGAGTGGTATTATGTTTTAATTTTAACCATTGATATAACTTTACAATTTTTAAATGTACGTACGTACTGTGGGGTTGACCTACCCACCCTCCCATACACGTACAGTGGTATTGACTCGCCCACCCTCCCCTACATGCACGGTGTATTGACCATAAAATCTGCTATTAGAGAGAGGGTTGTCCATTCTAAAACTTTGGCCGTTATAAATCTCAAATACACAAATTTTCTTAATTTTCAAACCAAATATAATTTGGTGAGACATGCCAGAACCAGTTTGTAAAATAATAGCCTTAAAATATAAGAAGTTTTTAAATTTACGGGTTATATTTCATGCGCAGTGATGGAATATATATTCCATATATCGATACATCGCAAACCAAATGTCGATCTAACGGTAATGTCGAAAGAAAAATATCGATATCGAATTTAAAATGATTTATCTGTATAAAATTACGCACTAAAATCTTATGCCATGACCAAAAATACACTCATGTTTTGATGTCACTATTTAGATAAACCTACTGAATGTTAATATAAAATACATTTATATACACGAATCAAGTTGTGGTCTGTTGAGTTGAATAAAAAAATCAAAATAAGAACAATTATACCTTTATTATCAAGTTAATTATAAAATAATAATATAATAACATTGTTATTTTTGTTTTTCACATTTAAAAATTCCATTAATCTTCTCATGCACGTGAAAAACTAAACAAATAAATTCACTAAACCTACTTTCAATACATGTCAGGTAAACCATTTAAAAATAAATCTTTGGAAATAAATTTTCCACTTAACCTCATGTAAAAAACGAAATAAAGTTAATTTATTATTTCAATGCATGTTTTTACGCATAAGAGGCAACTCAAATGTATTTTTTTTTCGAATCGTGATGATTTTTGGGACAGAGAATAACATATATATTTAATAATATGATATGTCGGACCAAAATATCGATATGGCCGATATTATCGAAAGAAAATATCGATAGTAATATATCGATAAATCGAAACGTACCTATCGATATTTCCGATATATCGTTGCAAATCACGTATATAACACTTAGAGTCATTACTCCATGTTTCATAAGGAAACACGTAATGATGTTTGCTTCAAATACACTCAGTAACTTGCTCTATGTTGGAGAACACTCGTTACGTCAATCAGTTTTCCTTATTTACTGCCCTATAAAGTCTGTCATTAAAACGACTGTCTTTATGGGTGGCTTAGTTTTATGGTTTATTCACAAAGGACCTACCGTAACGACACGGCGAGTACTGCATGAGCACGTCGGCCGAGGACGTTCTTAATTATACCACAGAGAATAAAGAAACAGAGGTCGTTTTCTTTTGGCCGCAGCGAACGCATCAGTAGCAGTTATAAATAGGTTACAACTTTATACATTTGTACTAATATTTGCTACGTTTATCTAGCATGCTATATGCTAGATTATGCTATATTTTCTATTCAATTTCATAAAAGTATTTGTTATAAAGACATATTTTGTAGTTTGTATCTATCCTTTTTATTGTAAGTTATAATTTGAAGTTTTTAGGAACTAAAATAAAATTCTTCATTTTAGGTGCAAAATGAAGAAAAATATATTTATTTTAGTGTATGCATGTTTGTATGAGTGTGTACTTAGAATGTCTGTATAGTTGTGTACATGGTATTTAATAAATGTAGGATTTTGTCTTGCAAAAGCTAGTTATTTCTATGAATGCACTTATGTTTAACTATGTACATATTGTAAAAATAATGTTAAATATTAAGCACTGATTAATCTGTAAATTCTGTTTAGTTTGTTTTTTTCTGATCGCTGATTTATGTTTTAAGAATTACATATGCACGCACCTCAAATCTGGCATAGCCTTTGAGGTCGTAAATTTTCTCATTTTTGCATTGTGTATTTGTTTTGTTTTATGGATGTGCATTTTTCTTGATGATGGCATTGTTCTTTTATAGTATTAGTGTTATTTTATAGTATTAGTGGTCAGTCCTGGTATTGTTGTAGTGAAAATAGTGTGGTGTATTTGCAATTAAGGGACATGAACATTATTTATTTATTTTGTTATTGGGTACATCTATGAAATAATTTGTAGTATAGAACGAGAGTATTAATGTAAATTTGAGAAAATAAATATTCTTATTCTATACTAGTTCTTAGGTCAATCTGATTTGTTATTTTTAACGTCCATTAAAGTTCCATAACTAGATCTTAGAATAAAGCCCTCAAAATCGATTTCTATTCATTTGTGTTTACTTCCATCACGTTTTCAGAGTAATCCTAAGGTGATGTTAGACAATTCAGAGGCCTAGGAAGTTTAATCGACCAAATTTCTCGGCGTAGTCCTTATCGGGATTTAACATGGAGGCATTTACGTTCGAGAACACTGGCTAAACTTTGTCCAACTCAAGTTTTGTTGACAGCCTACTATGGTCTTATATACCCTCACCTATCGTACGGAGTGATGCTTTGAGGTAGCTGTGTAAATACTAATTTATTCGACTATTCAGATTGCAAAAAAGGACAGTCAGAATCATCTTTAATCTGCCAATGAGACAGTAATGCAAACCCGCATTCAACACACTGGAACTGTTGACCCTGCCTTGTATATACATATTGGAAACTGCCTTTTTCTGAAGGTCAAAGTGTGTACTTACACGTGGGACTGACATACACAGTCATGTCGCTACTAGACAGGGAAAACTACCGTACTGGACAATATAGAACGGTGGTCTATGAACACCTTCCCTCACAGGTTGGGGTCCAATTGATCAACAGTTTATCTTCTTATAGCCTCGATATGCCCGACATAAGGCATTAAAAACACGCTTAAAGAGGATTTCGATTTCTGAGGGCTTTTGCGATGGAATGGCTTAGATAGTTGTATGTGAGAGCAGCGGGGGAATGAAACACTTGTATGGATAAATGAGGCTAATGTAAGAATGAATGTGCAAGTACGTAGCGACTATAAATATATTTTAATGTAACGTTTTCGATACATTTTAATGTAATTCTTCAATAAATATTATCAACTGAATACACCAGCCTCAAATGGTACAGTACCAATGGGTAACTGTCGACGGCGGGAAGGGTGGATCTGTGTGCAGTATTATTTTATGGGCCGTGGGGAAGAAATGTGGCGTTGGTTGCCAGGGCAACGGGGTAGCCCTCATTGGTCGAAAGGGTGTTATGGGGTGCTTTGATACATTGTATTGCTCGCCCGTGCAGTGGTGGCCCACCTGATTCATAGTGCCGGAACGTAGAGGGCCATCTCTCCACCCGGTGTCCTTTAAAAATAACATTGATCATAATTTTTTTTTAATTAATAGGCCTATAATACAACAGTTGACCCCAAGGCCGTGTTGAATAAGCTGATTTGGATTAACGTTCAGCAATCAGACTGACAACAGTTGATTTCATGTACATAATATTAACGAACAGTAGCGAAGCTCACCGTTTTACTTGCCAACCAAGTGATACAAGCGATCCTAGCAGTGGTATAGCAAATAAACGAGTTGATTGAATATTTTCACTCAATTAATTAATTGTATTGCAACATAAGTAAACTGCCATGCTATCTAGCGGAGAGATACTGTAGCTCTGCATTACGACCACTAGAGGATCGCTAGCGTTATTTTTCTCAAGAGTGAGCTTCGCGACTGTGTATATTAGACTGTGATTTTAGTGTATGACAAGTACAACATTTGTTCATTTTCTCTCCTCATTAACCTTCAAAATTTGATTTTTAAGTATGGAAATTCAAATCATCTAATTAGTTTTTGACATATATTATTAATATTTCGTGAACTAAAAAAGAAACTATATGAAAGAAAAGGAATATGTATAGTTGATTTTTAGAAAAAGACGTGCTGTACAGGCCTACATCTGTATTTTTTGGAAATTCGGACTGGGTCTGTCATAGCATTTCACAGCCTCATGCTTTCGACTTAGTTTCGACTAAACTTCGCTTTAGTTTGAATTACAACTGTCTCATAATGGTTTTTATCAATACTAGGTAACTTAATAATGTAAATATAATTTCTTATTTAGGACCTGTAGGGTGTACAGAATTTGAGTCAGTCTATTCAACGAAATCAAGCTCATAGGAAAGCTACATTTCCCCACACATTACCGCCACGGAGAACTTCACAAGACAGGTAGAGAGCGGATATTAAAGGTCGTGAATTACGCGAGGGGCTGTACTTCTCAATTGTACAAGTATAGTGTTTCCATAAAGTTACGTGAAGTAAGCGTTTATGTGGAAGGGGGGGTTAACACAAAGTAAACAATCATAAAACCCCTCTATGTATACAAAATAAGTAAATGTGATCATGGAAGTCTCTATCCAGCAAAACAGATTTGGAAGTGTACAACGAAAATGTAATTTTCTATCTGAGTACCTAATGTTTCCAACAAGGTTTTTTTTGTGAATGAAGTGTACACAGCGAAAACAGGAAGTCAGTTTATTTGAATTTGAAAACTTCAATTTTATTATAGAGAATACTGATTTGAAGAAACGTACTCCAAAATACTGAGGAATGAATGAGAGTGATCGCGCTGGGCGCAGCCGTGGCGGTGAACCATTTAGTCCAGGTAATTAGAGTGACATGTAAGCTAGAGATAGCGGCACATCAAAGGCGCCGGACTGTGCGCTGTGCGGTACCTACTGACCAACCGACACACGTCATCTCAAGGTGTCTGATCAGATGGCTTGTCCGCGCGGCCGCAGTCCGTTCATAATTCTGGCGCGAGCATGTGACAGCTTGCCGGTCGTGTGGTCCACAATACGGATGTAGGTAGGTTTCATGTGGAATTATAAGTGATATCCAATATGTGGATGCTTGCTGGTCGTGTGGTCCTCATTACGGATAACTTATAGATAGGTTTCAAGTAGAGTTATAAGTGATATCCAATATGTGAAACTTTGCCTCCTGGAAGTGTGGTCCATAATACGGATATAGTGATCAAGTTTTGTGGAGTGATCAATAATATCCAATATGAGACAGCTTGTCGGTCGTGTGGTCCACAATACGAATATAGGTTTCTTGTGGAGTGATCAAATGATATCCAATATGAGACAGCTTGCCGGTCGTATGGTCTATAATTCAGATATAGGTTTTTTGTGGACTGATCAATGATACCTAATATGAGACAGCTTGCCGATTGTGAGGTCCACAATACGAATATAGGTTTCTTCTGGAGTGACCAATGATATGTAATATGAGACAGCTTGTTGGTCGTGTGGTCCACAATACGGATACAATTTTCTTGTGCCTTTATAAAAAATACTCAAACTAAATTTCTTCTGGTACGTTTATATTGTTAGTTGTGTATGATAATATATGGAAAGAATAACATAATTTTAAAGGGGCAAAATAATGTTATGTCAGATGTCCGTGTTCCAGATGCACGGGTTCGACCTGCATGGTGGCCATCCTCCCCCGCCCCCCGCCCACGACCAAGGTCTTGGACCCCCGCCTGGAGACATGATCCACCCGGACTCCGCGGACTCCTACGTCACCTACCTCGAGAGCGACGATAGCCTGCATCACGACGGCTCCAGCCCATAACGGTAACTGGTCACATTCTGCACTTCACCATGGTTTATTTTTTACGTTACACCTTTTAGTCTTAACCATCACTGAATTGTTCTTTTCGTAACTCTTTATCTCTTGTTTCTTCAGATATTTCCTTCCTGTGATAATTATCTTCCTTCTGCCTTGTCTGGGTTTTCAACATAATTGTCTGCAGAGGCTGTCAGCCAAGGTCGAGGCTGTTGATTTAATCCCATGAGAACAATGTTATTTTCGAACCGGACATACGATCACGCGTATCCAAATTAAACACTTATTTTTTAACGGACTTTTTCCAAACAAATTTAATTTGATAAGAATGAAAATGTGCGTGAAATTGCTTCGCTAAATCCTAATCAGTTATATATAAAAATGTTTAGTTTGATGTTTTTATTTTCACTTATTTTTCAAAACTAGGCGTGTGTATTCAAAATATCAAAAGCAAATCCAATGCGTAAGTAATATGATAACGTTTAAAATGACACCTCATCCACAACGTTTGGTCAATAAATAACGAAAAAGTATGGATTCGCAAATAACATTGTTCTTATGGGATTAAAACCAACATGACCGACTGCCTCTGCAGTCTCATATGTTTACTTTGCTTTTCTTGTCTGTTTTATCTTTTGTTTTAGATGGCTTAATATTTGGAGCACAATAAACCCAAGGTTGAAGTGCAATTTAGGAATGGCTTCAGAAATCTCCTTTCCTTTCTTCTCCTATTTTCTGTAATCTTTATTTTGATTTTTGCTGTCAGAATTTGGATTTGTTGATTGCATATATGTACAATAAATTGATATGCCACAACCATGTTTGTTGTATTTTTGTAAACCTGTAAACCTCCAAGGACACCGACATTAATATGAAAATAAATGTTTGTAGTATTTAATTTTGGAAATTCCTTATTTAGTGCTATCATTGACTACAGAAAGAAAAAAAAAAACGAAAGCAGTGCATTTGCTGTAATTGCTCGCATGTGCTGCTATCTAACGATTGAATTATCTCGAACAACAATGAATACAAATCTATTCATTCATATATGTGTATTCATTGCAAATAAGCAATCGGTTGCTGTTTGGCGTACTATTAGTAGTTATTAGTCCTTTGGCATATGATGGAGAGAGAGACAGAGAGAGGGAGACCGCTGGCGCTACCTGTCCAGACAGAACAACAACCAATTTCATAGGACAAGAAACCCGGTTTCACGTGACCCACATGAGAGGACAGACTTTTCGGTTCCATAGACAACGATGTTATGAAATGAATAACTTGCCACAAAAGCCTCTTTCCATGCTCGTTCAAGTTAATTGCTATATCATTTTTGCCATGCTTACATGCACAGGTCTAGGCAGTCCTAATCCTCTGTTGTCAGTACATTATCATTGTGTCGAACCCGCGCGTCAGTACCCCCGCAATTCTTAGGTCACTACATAAAACAAAATAGCAACTGTCTCTTAAATTCGTAAGAGCTCGGTCCAACACAAATTTATAATTAAAACTGTTGTTCATAAATAATTAAGTTATGGTTCACTTTTCTTTCCAAGAAGACCAATATCACAAAACTTGAATCACAATTGTACTAGATACGCCGTTGACTAAACAGTTCAGTTGGAAGTTAGTAAACAGGCTGTCTCGTGCTTAGTTTTTATAAGAATCTGAGGGTGATGACTGCAGGAATTCGGGTAAACTGACGCTCGGTTATGACACAATGACAATGTTTAGACAACAGAGGATTATGATTGTCCCAGCCTACCTATACCCTGTACATCTAAGTTTGGCCAAGACAATACCAACGAATACAGATGTATAAAAAGCGAAAATAGACTTTCTGTACCAGACGAAACGAGCTTAGCGCGGCTGCCGATACGTAGCACTGGTTGAGAAATTCTGCCATGTACCCCTCTCCAAACCCGATTCACTTGTCCGCTGTAAGCTTGTTCCCTTCTCTCTCATTCTCATGGCAATTTGTAATCCCCCCCCCTCTCTCTCTCTCTCTCTCTCTCTCTCTCTCTCTCTCTCTCCATGCGGCCGCGCTACCCTCTCTGTCATTCTCTGTTTCACTCTATTCTCTGTATACACTAAATTGGCCGATGGACTCCTGCCTACCTGCGACCTGCCCGTCCGTCCTTCCGATCACTCACACCCTCGCGCAACTGTTTCAGTGATGAGTCACCTATTGCCGTCACCACTGCACTAGTTAGCTTTTTGTTGTGGCTCGGATTTTTTAACTTTTTTATATATTCCTGAAAAGTATATGAAAAAATAAGAAAAATTATACCAAACACAATGGTATTAACTATAAAAACGATTTATGCAACCTCATAATTAGCTACAACTCCACGTTTTAGTTTCTATAATTTCGATTTTTTACAGAGCCACGGTTCACGACTGCCAAAATCGAACTCAACTTGTCAACGAATAGGAGTGACTGCTATGTATTTAACAATGTAGCCTACTTCAATAATATAAACTTGAAAGAATGTGTACTTAAATCATTGAACAACTTGTAAATATGTAAATAGATTTACAATGTAGATATACATTTGGAATTATGTACAGTTTAATTTAGGAATATTTATTTTATTTTTGAATATTTAAATTATTTCTTGTTTGTATAACTTGTAGCCTATTAAACTAAGAGTAACTTATATAAGTTTTTTTACTTTATTTTGTAGTTTGTTGCTTATTGTTTGTAGTTTGTTTAGTTTAGTTTTGAGTTGTTTGACAATTTTAGAATCATGTCTGCTACTGATCTGCCACAGCAATATTTGAAATTACAGTTAATTGTCATTTTCCTGTGGGCTACTGAAAAATCACTAACTGTTTCATATTCTTTCTGTGTCCGAGATATAAATTTATGTTGCAATGGCCATTGGCTAGGCTGTGGATCTACAAAATCATTTAGTAATTGAACCAATTCGTACAATTGCACAAATTCGTTTTCAGTCAATACAATACAGTCAGCACAATATAAATGTTTAGTCAATTTACAAAAGAAGTAAATAATAAATGCTACATATAACTCTTGTTTTGATTAATTTCCTTGTAGAAATTAAAGGGTAAGGTTTGTAGATTGCACAAGTCGTTTTTATAATTATTACCATCGTGGTTGGTATCACTTATTTTTTCTATAATTTTCAGGAATACTTTAATAAGTTAAAAATTCCAAGCCACACAAAAAAGTTAACCAGTGCAGTGGTAACGGCAACAGGTGATAAGCTGTATCACTGAAACAGCTGCACGAAGGGATGGGTGATCGTAGGACGGGCGGGCCGGTCGCAGGTAGACAGGGGTCCATCGGCCAAGTTAGTGTATACAGAGAATAGACTGCTGTGCCAAGATTACAAAGGTAACAGAAGTAGTCTAACGTTTTAAGAGTCTTCAGAGGCTGTCGGCCATGTTGGTTTTAATCCAATAAGAACAATGTTATTTGCGGATCCATATTTTTTCGTATTCATTGACCAAAAGTTGTGTATGATGTGTCATTTTTAACGTTATCATATTGCTTTTAACGAATTGAGTTTGCTTTTGATATTTTGAATACATACGCCTAGTTTTGAAAAATACGTAAAAATAATAACTTCAAACTAAATAGTTGTTGTACTTTTTTCTATAAACTTAATTAGGAATTCGAACGCGCAATTTAATTCTTGCATTTGCAATTTGTTTGGAAAAAAGTTGTTCAAAAATAATTGTTTAGTCTGGATACACGTGATGGTATGTCCGGTTCGAAAATAACATTGTTCTTATGGGATTAAAACCAACATGGCGGACAAGCTCTGCAGACTCTTAACGGATATTCGCTTCTTATAGATGCGTATTCATTTACTATACGTTCTAATAAGCTTTGGAAACTATAGTAATGTTCTTCTAGGTGTACTAATGACAACGTTGTTTACTGTTGCAGGTCGGAGCAGTGACGGCCAACGCCTGTACAAAGTCGACTGTACATACGGCCTGACTGTACATAGTTCATGTATATATTGTATTTTAAAATGGATAATTTCTCTGCTTTTGCTATGATTTTCATTTGATCGTCCTATTTTCATTTGTTTTCCCCTAGGATCATCGGTCAAAACAGCAGGTTATAAAAAACTAATTCTCCTGACTGGGCCAACAAGAAGCTTTACAAATATTCAGTTTATTCATTTTATTTCATAAATATACTTCATAAATTGTGATCGTAATGTAAAAATATATTTTTTAATTCGTAGTAAAACAAATTGTATTACTAGTATGGCCGAGTTTTTATTTTAAACTTTCTAGTCAACTCAAAATAATGTACGTAGTTTTTTATTTGAAAATCACAGTCAAAGCAGGGGAATTGGAGCAATAGTCATTTCGAAATTTCAAAAAGAATTCGGCAGTCAACAGTGAATTGCATTCAATGGATCAATGTTTCATCGCCGATATCACGTTATTTATTTTATTTTCATTAACAGTTAGTAATTAATAAAATATAAATTATAATTTAATTCTGTTTTTATAACTTTGTAACTAAATTTAGAATATGTATTGTAATAAAACAACTTGACACGTTTTGTGTTAAAAATCCCACCACGTAATTGTTTGTATAAGTAAAGCCAATTCTATTATAAAAGATATTTCCATCTCATTTTAGCTCAAATTTTTATTATTTATCGTTAAATAAGTAATTATATTTTAAATATTTTACGTAACCATAAGACTACAGATGTAAAATTAAGACAGATTTTCAAAGTTTATTAAACTGTCTTTGATTGTGTGAGTAGCACCTACCATAACGTCTTGTTAAATTTATATAACAAACTTTAATACATAGTTTAATTATATGTGTTTATAATGGAGTGATTATATGACATATACATTTTTTAATTATTTTATTACTATTTATTTGAGTAAAACGTCTGGTTATGAAATATTATTGTTACTTACATTGTTGATAAATATAAGGTTACCATTAGGCCTAATGTTTAGGCAAGACGGTTTTGTGTACAACAAATAATTTTAAATATTGTTGTTACAAAATAATTCACTTTGTTTTTATTAATAAATCGAATAAATAAAATTATGTAAATTAATTTTTCTAACTTAATTTAAATTTGTCTTATATGTATTTAGATGTTGTTAAATATTCTTTACAAACAGGGAATAAACCGAATTACTGTACGACATCCGCTTGTTTCCAAACTAAATCATCATTGTATCTGTTTTATAGAATAAATTATCGAATTTGTGATTTAACATTTGTAGATATTGCTTGTTTATACATGTTTAGCCCTGTACATTTCAGTGTACATATGGTTTGTATTCAAGTGTTGTTCGAGCACGCAGTCTAGAGTGCCTGACCGATCTATGTCGTCAATAAATCAATACTAGTTGATTCATTACCTACAGGTGTTTTGTTTCAATGCCTTTCCCCATTGTCCCGTCTTGACTTCAGAGTGATATTAAAGCAAATGCTGGAACTACGAGGAGTTTTTGAATGCTATAGCCAATGGCGTGGCGATGTAAGCCAACTGCAACGCCTTTACGAATTGCATTGTGGCAAACCTTTAGTTTCATGAATGGACCTGTTTTATAATCTTCTTTTTTATTTTGGAAATTTGATGTTAGCAAAAATATTATGATCGTGGACTTTGAATTCAGATTTCCTATTTTTAATATATTTTTCTTAGCGTATTATTTTTATATTGTACTGTTGTATCAATATTTGAACGAACAATAAATGCCAACTTCAAGTGGAATTCTTCCTCAACAAAGTTTTGTTGTCGAACGCAGTACTCTTGGCAACACCGCGCGTCAGTGTTACATTCAAATGTCACTAAGCGCGCGCATGTCAAGTCGGGTCATTCATTAAGTTAAGTATAGTTGATTCGTTATCTACCTGTGTTATTTACAAAACTCGTCCTAACCGATGCACTTCGTTTTTTCTGCTTGTAGCTGCGTGTGTTTTATTCCAATTCCCGCAAGGCAATGTTTGCATACGCTGTTACGTTACCTCACTGTATTTCCAATTCGCAAAAACCACTTTGTGCACGTAGGTTTTATTTACTCACCAAACATAATACTTAAGTGGGGAATTTTAAATTAAAATTCCATGAAAAATAAAATTTTATAAATAATACTTTATGAGCGTTCTCTTTTCTGGACACTAGACTACTTAATTTACCTTTTATTAGAGAGTTTTTATGTAATGTTGTTACAACTATCCCTGAGTCGTAATGCAAAATCAGTACTGCTTTATGGAAGGTATGGAGCAATAAACCCCTCCCCCGCCATCTAAACTACCCTAATCGGATAATGAGACAAGATACCATATGTGACATCAGCTTGTTGCTGGCCCACGGGCACTAAACTGTACAATCAGACAACAGAGATTTTGGCATCACTTGATTATGAATTCGGTTATGATTACTAAAATTGTAGGAGATTTCAAACTCTTCAGGTGTTTTAAGAACAAAACACACCCTTTCTTAAGTCATAAAACTCCTGTTATCTTTAGGGGTTACTTACTACATTAAGCTATATTTACAACTAGAGGGTTTCTTTGTTTATTTCTTCAACTAACCCATAGTAATTTATGAAAACCTTAAAAAACTACACGAATAAAGAAGTATTATTAACTTTTTAGAAAGTGACGTCTGATAAACTATCTCACATGACAAAATATCTACAACATAATAAGAAATACAAAATAAATACAAAATGTAGAACAAAAATTACAAACGTCAAAAATTAACACACAAGACAGATTATTATAGAAAAATATATTTATCTTGGTTTATAGCAAGTGTTTTACCTAAACATAACCAACCCATTTGGTGGTATTACATTTAGTAACATATATATCATGTAACGTGTACTGAAACACGGGTAATACCGCAACAGTACACACAGTAGGCTACTACAGGTTTCCGAAAAAGTGTAGCCTATATGTTCATTTGCTGTCTTATACATTTCTTGTAGTGTTTATTTCTTATCTTTCTCTACAAATATTTTGCAAAAATGTGGATTTTTCACCTACTAGATTTTTCTCATAAATAAACAGATCACAACACAGAAAAGTTATTTCTTATTTTATTAATAAGATTTAAATTCGTTATTCTCAGCGAAGAAGTATTGCAACGATATTTCTGAGAGCATGGGTCGGGTACTGAAAATCTAATATAATTATAACAATGTTTTCAGATTCTTGTAAACATTGAAGTTCGGGCTTCCGATATGCCTGCTGACCAACTCTGCGGCAAGTCGTTTCTGGTACAATCTTAATGTGCTAGTGATGCCAATGAATGCTAAATTCTGTAAGAACAGACCTCATGTCAAAGTCAACTGTTTTCATTAGGGGAATTTAAGTTCAATAAATCGCCAAGAGAGAGGAGATCTGCTCTGAGTAAAGCGGTGCGAAAGAGACGGAGATAGTCCAAAAGTGGCCTAGGGGTGTGATGCGCTCTCTCTCTCTCTCTCTCTCTCTCTCTCTCTCTCTCTCTCTCTCTCTCTCTCTCTCTCTCTCTCTCTCTCTCTCTCACACACACACACACACACACACACACACACACACACACACACACACACACACACACACACACACACACACACACACACACACACACACACACACACACACACACACACACACACACACGCACGCACGCACGCACGCGCGCACACACGCACGCGCGCACACACACACACACACACACACACACACACACACACACACACACACACACACACACACAAAAGCGCGCGCGAACACACGCGAACACACGCACACACACGCACACACACGCACACGCACGCACGCACACGCACGCACGCACACGCACGCACACACGCGCACGCACACACACGCACACGCACGCGCACGCACGCACACGCACGAACACGCACGCACACGCACGCGCACACACACGCACACACGCGCACACACGCGCGCACACACGCGCGCGCACGCACACGCACACGCATGCGCACGCACGCGCACGCACGCGCACGCACACGCACGCACTCACGCACGCACGCACGCACGCACGCGCGCACACACGCACACGCGCGCACACACACACACACACACACACACACACACACACACACACACACACACACACACACACACACACAAAAGCGTGCGCGAACACACGCACACACACGCACACACACGCACACGCACGCACACACACGCACACGCACACGCACGCACGCACACGCACGCACACGCACACACGCGCGCACACGCACGCACACGCACGCACACGCACACGCACGCACACGCACGCACACACACGCGCGCACACACACGCGCACACGCGCGCACACGCGTACACACGCGCACACACGCGCACACGCGCGCACACGCGCACGCACACACACACACACACACACACACACACACACACACACATTCTACCTACCGATCTACCGGCCACTTATTGAACTAGCTTTTCAAGCTTTGTGCCAGGCAGAATTATTAACATAGAGTCTGCTCTTCTTATATTTTAGATTCTAACTTACATTTTAGACACAATCAATACATTATGACAATGGACTATAAAGTGCCAATAAACCTGTTTGTGACTTAATTTTAGTGTGTAAAAATATGGAAATATGAAAACAGTTTGATATAGAAAGGAATTCTTTGAAAGAAATAAAAAAAAAAAAAATCAATGCAGTGCTAATTAATTCGGAATGTTAAGTAAATGTCAATAATGTTTATTACATTATGTGGAAAGTTGACACGATGAGGGTCACTGCTGACTTTGGTTCTACCGTTACACAATCTCTGAAGATAAAGTATTTATCAAGTTCTTATCTCATTTTTAGAACATAATTGTTTATTTTATTCAGATTTTTGGGTAACAGTTTTTACTATACAATTAAATGTAGTATAATATAATTTAATTATTTGGTTAATTTTAGTAAAATGTTATTACTAGGTTTATTTCTATTACATTTGATTAGGTTATGACAAAAAAAGTTAAAGATCGTCTTATTTTACCAGGCGAAGTGTTAGGACTAAGAAGCCCTCCCTAACACTTAACCTGGGGACCTGAAATGAAAGGTTAGGTTCATTTCAGTTAGGAACATGGACTAAACATAATTAATTGATGGTAATCGATTTTCAGGCTATCAGGATTTTAATAAACAATTAGTTGTTTAAAGTTAGCTTATAGTAAACATAACATTTAGACATTCATGATAACTATTGCCTACAAATTGATGAGCAGCTCCTGACAGACAGATTTCCCCTCCAATAAAAATGTTTTTAGGACATCGTTCTTAATTTATAAAAACGCCTTCTCCACCAAAACTTTGTTAAAAAATACATCTCTTTTTTTATGTTTTCAAATAACGTTTCAACCAAACGTAAAAAAAAAAAAAAAATGCTTGGCAATCCGTTTCTACCACGACGAATCAGCTCACCAAGTAAATTGTGGTCAATGGTTCGAGTTGGTTAGATCTCTTTATTTCGTAATTTTACAGTGCAATACGATATTTTAGTTATTTACAAATTATGGGAATGGTAATTATGCATTTTCCACTAACTTAACAAAATTTGAAAATTTAAAATGGGTTTATTTTACGGAGTGTACGTTTTTTACAGAAAATTTCGAAAAAGCAATTCAACAACTTTTAGCATATTGACATAGGTTATTCCGTTATTTTAAATTATTTCTTAATCATATTCCCCCCCCCCTAATTTTACATTTTTACGCCGAGCGAATTTTAAGACTCGTTGAATTATGGCCTATGACAATTATTTCTCGATATATGATGAAAAACTACTTGCGCGGTGAATAGCGATTAGCAGTTACTACTCGATCATTGTAAACACCAAATATTAACCACAAAAAATGAATTCGTATATATTTTCTCCGGGGGTGGTAGGCAGACTAAGCGCCCGAATTTTACACAAACTTGAATTTTTGTAAAGGATATGTTAAGTATGGTTATGTTGAGATACATTTGTCAAAGTGTTTTTGTAGATGAAAATCAATTTTTTCGCAAAACCAATAATGAATTATTTGTGTTCAGCGCAAAAATCATTAAATGCCATTTTTTCAGAAGTAACCATTTAAAATAAATTAATGTTTTTAATTCTCTTGCAAAAATCAAGTTTTCTGATTTTCTGGCAAAAAACAAGTTTTCCGCGTGCGAAATGATGTCTCTGTTAATCAAATTTATCGTTAACTACTTTGAAACAGTACATTTTAATTTTTGTTGAGGTGAGTGGAAACTATATAGTTTCCAGAGGGTGTAAATAGTGGTAGCATCATTCAGGGAAACTTAGTTTTTTAATACTGCCTATAAGTAAGAAGGTGTCATATTTTGTCTTGTTTTATTTTACCTACTTAACCTCTTTACAAAACCTGTCTGAAAATTCTACAAAGTATTATCTGTTGTCTGAATGTTACCCTTACAGCAGTTTACCTAAGGAGGGCGACACTTTGTACCGGCCTCCTGGCATTTCTTCCGTCGGTTACGCCATGAGGTGGTGTAGGATAACAATCTCGGGGCGAAGGAAGGCTGCACCCCATTGGCCAAGAGTAAGGATTATACAGATCCTGCCTTTCCTCAGCGCGCTTTTTACCCCCTCGATCCTTTGTGAGGCGCACCCCAAAGGAAAATGTAGATTTTTCACACGAGCTCTTAAGAAGTGATTGATGTCTGAGGGGTGGCAGTGGAAGGGTGGGTGGGTCGATAAGACCACCCGTCCGTCTGTCTCACTCTCGCAGATACGGTTTATACAGGTCGAGCGAGATGGAGGAAGGAACATTGGTCGGTAGCATAGTTGGTTAGCGGCTAGTTTCATGAGCTTAAGGTTCTCTGTTCGATCCCAGTCAGAGTCGTAACAAATTTTGAAAGGGATCTGCTGATAACCACCGGCTGTTCATTTGTCACTGGGCTGTTAATTAATGACACTTTCTAAGGTACAGTTGACGTTAGTTAGTAACAATGGCTACATTCTTACAACCACACTCATTAAAAATCCATACTCGCCCATATGTAAGAATGTAAGAATATCTTGACGATCGGCGAGATAAATAAACATATTGGTTGGATTTGACACTTTGGACGTTCCAAAATACGTGAACCAGTTCTGGACAGTATTGGGGAACGTTAGGTGGTGACTAATGGGTTATATGTATTTTTTATTAATGAAAACGATCTAAAATGCTAAATTTAAAAATCAAAATTATAGCAATAATAAGGATTTGCAATAGATTGTTAAATTTTACACAAATTTAATCGAAAGAATTATTCAGTATATAGTTTCATATATATGGTAAATATGTATATATTTATGTAGTATGTTAATTTTATAAAATTTATTTACATACAAACATTTTCTCCATCACTTGGGACAATTTGTGTCTGTCAGAGGCTCTAAATAACTCCCAAGACCAATCTGAAATTAACTGATAATTTTTAATCACTTCAAGGAACTCAAGTGAAAACACTCTGAGAGTTCATGATTACCAACCAATTGTCATGTAATAGAGGTTTTTGGTTTTTTTGGTTGAACTATGGTTTTTTTATTGTAAATAAATAAATAAGACACAAGTATATGACACTTTTCCTGCTTAAAGCACTCAATATTGGTCTGTTTGTGAAACCCAAACCGCATTCGTGGTCGACAGGAAATTTTTCGCAATTTGAGTAACCACTTCCAGAACAGTTATTTTTCTTCATTTCTATATTTTTTCCGGGTTTCCGCTGAAAAATCATATCAGTTTGGCCTAGTACCTGCAACAACAAACAAAAAAAATCTATGAAAACCCCTCCTTATTCTTTATAAATACCATTGGGGTTAGGCTGATATTACACCATCGCATTTCTGTGACACAAATTTATCATCATGTATACTCTATGTCTATGTTATGATAAAATGTTCCCTCTACAAGAGTTATCGATGATTATTAAATTTCAACTATAATAATGATTGGTACATCGCAATGAAGTATTTTCCGCCAGAGACCTATGACATAGACACTATTACATAGTGCAGTACTGGTCATTAGTAATTATTTGATGGAGTCCCTGATCTAAAGCCAGTAACTCGTCCGAATCCCTGATTTGCTTCATTAGTCCCTGTTTTTACTTAAGTAATTGGTATGAAACCAAACTGTTTTGTCATTTTGTTTGCTATATTTTACTAACGAATGCAAATATATAGTGATATTTCAGGTGAGTTCAATCGAATTCGTCAAATTTCAAAAGAACATATTGTTTTTTTCATGGTCATTTACATTTCTCTTTTCTACAAGCTGTCCCAGACTATTCGGAAATGTCAGGTCAATTATTGGTAATACTTTAACCTCCCTAATGGATTCAACTGTATCTATACAAACCATTACAATCCAAAAATGTTAAATATAAAATAATAACTAAAATTAACCACTTAAACTTGAAAGTTTTTAACTTGAAAAGATTTAACAATTTTTAAAGATATTTATTGCTTTGTAACATAGTTGAAAGAAACATGAAACTAAATACTATTTAAACTATAAAATTCGGATATCGTAAGAAAATATTATAATTATATATCAAGTCATTGTAAAATTGTACTAAACGACTCCTAAAAGGATTACTCGAATCGACTGTAGTTATATTGAAACTTTTCTCATCTAATGAAAGACCCTGCGATGTCCAAAATATAAAATTTATAATTAACTTTTTGTGACTATTCAAATTTAATTAATTATTTTAGCAAACATTTTTAATCGAAACCGATCATCTTGGTACAAACCGCAGTCGATCGCAGCGCTCCGGGCGGCGGGACGTGTAACTGCTGGCTTTTAGCCCTGATTGCACCTTGTCGCTACCACTAAAAGCCTTTCCATCCTTATCGCTGCACGACACTACGACATTTTGTCGTGGCTTTTTACCGAACACCCATTAGGTCCTGATGGACTTTATTTCTTCTCTATGCAACAAACTTAGAAATCGCGAAATGTGGCGAATATCTTCCATACAGATAACGGAATAGTCAAAGACGTCGTAAAACCGCCAAAAGGCACGTCTTTAGGGGGAGTGCCTCTAAAAATCTTTATTATTGCAATAAAGAGGAAGGCTGAGGTTTGCGCGTTTAAAAATTTGTTGAGAATTTATAGCCTTTTCTGAACTCAACCATCGAGAAGGGTTGAATTTCTGTAAAACATCTCACAGATACATTCACCAGAAATGGTCAAGTTAGGATAAACCTCCATGAGTTTTCTTTTTTGAGTTTTTTTTATTGGAGAATTATTCAAATTGAAACAGTTTTTAAATTCTCAAAACTAAAAGGCGGAAGGCCATAGAACAATAAAATAATTGATTGGAAATTGTGAGAATTTTTCAATTATTTCATTTTAAACCTCTATATATGATGATATATTTATTTATACAGATATTATAAGTAAACACGTGCACTTAAAATATGTAAAGAAATAGTAGTTTTAGTTAAATTGTTTTTCTTCTTTTTTTCATTTTGATCCAAAATATGCATATAATGATGACGACATTTAATTGACTGCTTATTGTGTATCACGAATACACAATAAACTATGAAATAATTCATGAAACTTACTACTTCTATTTATATGCTAAATTTATATAGTTTTACATTAATTTCTCTTTTAACCTGCTAGCATAAATAATACTCAATAAAATCACAATCCAATTACTGTGTAGATTGGATTTATATATGAATGTAGAGAGGCTATAATGTTGTTTCAGACAGAATTGTAAAATCAAAGTTTTTGTGGTTTTATTCAGTAATTCGTCGTAAAAATGATTTTTACTTGATAAAATGACACAAATCTTAAATGGTAACATTAACAGCTGCTCGTAGTGATGGCAAACATTTACAAAATAGCGATATATTGGAGTATAGATATATCGTAAGGAAAATATCGATTTAACGATAATATTGAAAGAAAATGTCTTTCTTAAACAGAGTTGTATATCTGTTTAAACTTATATACTAACTCTTGTGTCATGACAAAAAAAACTGATGTTTTACTGTTACTATTTTAGAATAACCCAAAGTAATTAGAAGTAAAAATAAATGCATTTCCTTTGACGAAACAAGTTGTGGTCTGTTGGATTAAATTAAATAAGGAATAATCATACTTTTAACTATCTTACTTATTAGATAGTAACATAAACGTTATTGGTTGTTTATTTATAAAAATACAGTAAGGTACATAAACAAACTAAAAACTAAATAAATTAATTCAATAGTGACTACAAACGTCACGTGGGTTTTTAAGGCCTGGTAAGTCCCGCTGGTTTACAAAAAAAAAAAAAATACATTGTAGTTCGTGGACCTCACGTGAAATATAAATAAAAATACTTTATTGTGTGAGTTGTATGTTTCATAATCATTAAAAGCTATAAAAATGTGTTTTTCTTCGAATAGTGATGATTTTGAGCATGAGAATAGTATCAATATTTAGTGATATTATATATCGGACAAAAATATCGATATTGCCGATAATATCGAAAGAAATTATCACTACTTATATATTGAAACAGATATATTGATATGCCTTTGCCGATTGCACCTTGTCGCTCGCGGCACGATACTGCGACATTTTGTCGCTACTTTACACCGTATGCCCATTAGATAGATGTTGGTGGACTTTGTTCTCTATGCAAAAAAGATATAAATATGATGAGATAAATCGTTGCTCTTTTTATTCTTGTGTAGGTGTGGTTACAAAACTAAACCTGGTGTAAAGAAGAGAGTTTATGAACAGTTCAAAACGTGCGATAGACACCCAAGGTACACATGTTCACACTTTATGTCAGTTCAAAACGTGCGATAGACACCCAAGGTACACATGTTCACACTTTACAGTTCAAAACGTGCGATAGACACCCAAGGTACACATGTTCACACTTTATGTCAGTTCAAAACGTGTGATAGACACCCAAGGTACACATGTTCACACTTTATGTCAGTTCAAAACGTGCGATAGACACCCAAGGTACACATGTTCACACTTTATGTCAGTTCAAAACGTGTGATAGACACCCAAGGTACACATGTTCACACTTTATGTCAGTTCAAAACGTGCGATAGACACCCAAGGTACACATGTTCACACTTTATGTCAGTTCAAAACGTGCGATAGACACCCAAGGTACACATGTTCACACTTTATGTCAGTTCAAAACGTGCGATAGACACCCAAGGTACACATGTTCACACTTTATGAACAGTTCAAAACGTGCGATAGACACCCAAGGTACACATGTTCACACTTTATGTCAGTTCAAAACGTGCGATAGACACCCAAGGTACACATGTTCACACTGTATGTCAGTTCAAAATGTGCGATAGACACCCAAGGTACACATGTTCACACATTATCTACAGAAACTGAACTTGAAATAAGAGTAAACAAACTGTAATGCTATAAGAAGTTAAAGTGTCTAGTATCTTTGCAATTATATTGTCAACGTCCATTGTTAATACATGGTTTTATACTCTCATTCAACTGCATTCATGAAAAAGATAAGGGATTTAGTTGCACTCAAGGATTTATTACTATTCATCGGTGCAGTCGACCATATTGGATTTTGTTCTCTGAAAGACAATGTTAAATGACTAAGCGGAATGCTCACTCTTTTCCGATTTAGGTTTCATTATATGTCAACTTGTAAGTATTGCAATGAAGAAAGTTGATTTCTCGGGTTTTCGTATTTTTGTTATTATTATTTTTTCTTTTTTAACTGTAATGTTTGTGATACGCGCATGCTACTTAAAATTGTTCTAATTTCAAAAATCAGTTCATACAAAAAACACCAAACAAATCGGAGAAACCAATAAGCAACCAATATAAAGAATTGATTCAATATTATCTCAAAATTTAAATTTTTATGGCTAAATTTGCCAATGAACAAACGCTGCAAAGGCCTACGAGTGGAGCTCTGGTTTTGTTTGATTTGAAATCATTGAATGTTATTTAGAATAGATTCACGGTGGCCGGAAACCAAACAAACAATTATGACAATTTCTGATTTCTCCAACCCTACCGCCTTCATTAACAGATGTTTACATTATTTCCGTTGAAACATGGACTAAGCACATTGCTAGTGGAAGGCGAGGAAGTTCATTGCATCTCTGCTGGGACACCCATCATTTACCACATTCACCACAGGTTTGCACACTCGTGAGAACGGATACTGGCAATACCACTTCCGTGAATTGTACACGACCTTGCCCTGTCTACGGTATTCAACATCTCAAAAGATGTTACTCGGTAATTTTACTTGCTTCATCAAGTATCAACATATGTCTTTTACATCCAGTTCCTTTTAAGTAGAATTTGGTTAAACTAGATCAAGCAGGCTTGGAGGAAAATGAGACTCGCTAATCGAAAGTGTTTGCTTAAATTGAAGATTTGAATTTTCGTTGATTTAACGATTTAACTGTCGAAAATGATGGATCAAGTTGAAGATTTTAATCTGCACTGATCTAACAGGTGGTACTTCACTTATAGAAAGTGATGGCTCAAGTTTAAGATTTGAGTCTGCATTGATCTGACGGTTGGTACTTCTTTTGTCGAAAGTGATGGCTCAAGTTTAAGATTTGAGTCTGCATTGATCTGACGGTTGGTACTTCTTTTGTCCAAAGTGATGGCTCAAGTTTAAGATTTGAGTCTGCATTGATCTGACGGTTGGTACTTCTTTTGTCCAAAGTGATGGCTCAAGTTTAAGATTTGAGTCTGCATTGATCTGACGGTTGGTACTTCTTTTCTCCAAAGTGATGGCTCAAGTTTAAGATTTGAGTCTGCATTGATCTGATGGTTGGTACTTCTTTTCTCCAAAGTGATGGCTCAAGTTGAAGATTTGATAATGCACTGATCTTCACTGATCGGTTGGTACTTCTCTTGGTGAATAAAGTCAACACGAAGCCAATATGCCTATATGAACTTGCTAATGAAACTTATATTTTAGTAAGGGAAATACAAACTACTAATTTAAATTGACGTCTCGTTTAGGTAAAAAAGATATCTTCTATAAATTGAGTTTTTATTATAGAATATATTGTCATTTGTTTACTATTTTACATTTTCATTTTCCTAACAAACGTTAGAAAACTAAATTGCGTTAAGTAGATAAACTATGACTAATATTTTTGTTTTTGTTTATATATTTTACTATAGTTAGCCTAATCAGTAACTGTTTATAAAATTATAATTTTAATAATATTAACATTTGGAAAAAACACAACTTACTTATTATGCAAACAACTTTGAATTCACACATATACGTTAATAATACAAAAACATGAACTTAAAAAAAACCATAAATCCACATGATATTAAAATATATAATAATAAACAGTTGTAATATTCACATGTTCAAGAGACGAGTTGCAATCAATAAATAAAGACATAGTAAACAAATAATAAACATTATTAAACAAATAAAAGACAAATGTACAGATTAATCAACGTATACCTATAATAAAACAAACAAGCAACAAAATCTACACAAAAAACATTATAGTTTCATAAATCGCAATAGTAATATACTTGGTTTAATTGAGATTGTATATTAATTATGGAAAAATATTCTGTAATATCTAATACAGTATATACATTTTTTATCGCCTGGACGTATCATATCACAAGTTTCCAAAATCCGTAGAAAGGGTGAAAATGCCTAAGGGTGAAAAAAATGGAACACCTTTAGTTAATCTCTAACACTGAAGTAGAGAGCCTTAACTTGCTCTCTCCCGAAGGATAGGCTCCCCTCACTCCTAAACAGAAATATCGAATGTCCTTGGCGCATGCTTGTAAAATGGTATTGACACCTGACATAATAAAGCCAGACGTTTTTGTTCATTAACTGACACAAATTCTAAAATTAAAATGTATTAAGATAAAAAAAAACCAGAACAGTTAAAACATAGTCAATGCTTTTGTTAGAGATCTTCATAATGTCTCCTTCCACTGTTGACCTTCATAGCGGTAACAATTCTAATGGACTTTAGAATGCCGGAAATATAAAATTTCAAATTCGGCATTGTGTTTCAAGTTCAAACCACTCGATATCTTAAACATTGATTAATGTTTAGTTTTAATATAACTTTTTAGGGATACAGATAAGAAATAAACAGAAGTCGCTTCCAATAGTGCACCGGATGGGTATGAAGTTATAGAAAACTTGAGGTGTCGAGATGTATGTTATCCAGTTTTCTATGTGGAAGGCATCGTAGTAAGTCCATCTCCAAATCCTGATGGATAAACGTAGTAACATGACTACAAAATTATAAAAATTCACATCGAAGGTAACTTCCACTGAGGTGAAAGCAACATCTGTTTCTTTTTTCTCTGTGTAGCAATATAAGAACCGTTCCTCGGCAATATAAGAAAACATAAGGCACACTATTTGAGTGATTTTAGTCACTGGTGTAAAAGATCGCTTAGTCATTTTTTTATTTTATTACTATGTATTTTTCTTGTTTATACGAGAACATTTTGAAATCCCTCGTTGTTTATCCTATCACCGTGATTGAAAAATTTGAAATAGTTACAGAATTAAATACCGTTCTTATTGATTGTAATGATCTACTATACAAAGTCTCGTACGACCCTCATAAGGAGATCCTTGAAACTAAACCAAATACAACTGTTTAAAATAGTAAATTAATAATGTTATTAATTATAACACAGATATAACACATCCCCTAACCAATATTCAGTACGAAAACGTTACTTAACGATGGTCAACCACCGATTCAAAAAGTAGTACTTTTAAAATCGACAACATTAAATTATATACAAGATTTCTATTTCGGGTTTTACTGGTATGGACGGTCGAAAAATTAGGTCCACCATAATAAACGTAGTTTCAGAATAAATAAATAAATGTTTTGAAATTCATCCGATAATCGTTAATTGTTTTACCTTCCTGTGAATCCTAAATGCCTCAATTAAAGGCGTCCTTCTCTTGATTCTAAATATATCACTTGAGGTCTAAAAACTACACTACACTGATGGCTCTCCACAAGTGCGACATTGACTATTTGTTCAGGAGAAGGCCAATCCTAATTAATTATTAAATATCTCAGTAACACTAATTGAATTCGTTATATATCATCTAGTGCACGCTTGTTGTATTTCACACAATACAGTAAAAAACTGGATTTTCATTAATATATTGGATAATCACTACTGCACCGAGTTATGTTCATCAGTGCCATCAACAGTTGACAGTTCAGTTGACACAAGGACGTTTGTGTCGTGGTGAAGAGAAGGGGGTAATTAGTTGTTAGTGATGATAGATACAGATTACAGATTTCACCAGAACTTTGGTTGTTGTGTAAGATTGACAATCTCAGAGACAGGTGTAGTGGAAAGGGATGTGTTTGCCGATAGCTGTTATGGAATGTGCTGTACTGTAACCTAGCTACTGGGGGACGAAGTGCTGTCGAGATTGTAGGCGATAGGTTCTATGCGGTGCTCTTAATACCGACACGGCGTCTACCCAATGATTCCCATCGGCGTGGACACAACTAGAAAGGTCTGGGGTACACATGAATGAACTGTAGTCATTGTCCGGATGTTGAGTAGGGAAGTATTATATTTAGGCTTGTTAAATAGCGGGAAATGAGACCGACACTACGTGATTCCGATTCCATCTAATGGTTTAGTGTAACTTCACTATTTTAACAAGCAATCTTATGTTTTTGTCTTTTTTTAACCTCACTCACCAGGTCGCATACGCCTATAGGCCTGTGCGTGAACTTTAATCATCGAGTAAAGTAGCAACCGTTAGAAAGTCAGTTGGGGAATCGAACCCAGGAATTTGACCTGCGCAATTCGAAGCCTTAGCTACTGATCCATCACGATCATTTCATTCTGTTGAGAACACATACAATTTTGTAAATTATTTTTCAAGACAAGTTGTCTATTTCGAACTAGTCGTAACTAGGAAAAAAGAGTGCACCCCAACAAAAAAATGTTCTAGGCTGTTCTCAGGCTTGTGTCGTTCGAGATAAAGAGCTAGACTTCAGATGTTCTAGATTGTTTTAACTTATTCTCAACCTTATGTCATTCAAGATAAAGAGTTAGACTTCAGGCGTTCTAGATTGTTTTAACTTATTCTCAGACTTGTGTCATTCGAGATAAAGAGTTAGACTTCAGGTGTTCTAGATTATTTTAACTTATTCTCAGGATTGTGTCATAAGAGATTAAGTGTTCGACTTCAGATGTTCTAGATTGTTTTAACTTATTCTCAGCATTGTCATTCGAGATAAAGAGCTAGAGTTCAGGTGTTCTAGACTGTTTTAACTTATTCTCAGACTTGTGTCATTCGAGATAAAGAGTTAGACTTCAGGCGTTCTAGATTGTTTTAACTTATTCTCAGACTTGTGTCATTCGAGATAAAGAGTTAGACTTCAGGTGTTCTAGATTGTTTTAACTTATTCTCAGACTTGTGTCAATCGAGATAAAGAGTTAGACTTCAGGTGTTCTAGATTATTTTAACTTATTCTCAGGATTGTGTCATTAGAGATTAAGTGTTCGACTTCAGATGTTCTAGATTGTTTTAACTTATTCTCAGCATTGTCATTCGAGATAAAGAGCTAGAGTTCAGGTGTTCTAGACTATTTTAAATTATTCTCAGGCTTGTGTCATTCGAGATAAAGAGCTAGACTTAAGATGTTCTAGATTGTGTTAACTTATTCTCAGCCCCATGTTAAGTCTTTGGGAATTATGAAGGTGTCGAGATTTTGGACTGTGGAATCATGGTTTTAGGTCGAATCACAACTGACCTCAACATTGGTACTTGACCGTACAATAAACATCACTCACTGGTCTGTGAATTTTGTGAACTTGTGAGATTAGTTTTATTTAAAAAATAAATAAATAAACAAAATTATATTACTTTTATAATTGTATTGAATTCTTCTTTTTGTCATCTACAAGGTATCTTGACTGCCTCATAAAATTTATTATTTTTTTTAAATTTATTTATTCATAAGACGCCGATCGTCAAGATATGTGCGAATATTGATTTCGAATAAGTGTGACGAGTGTAGATGAGCGAATGTAGTCATTGTTACAAACTAAGACCGACTATTCCTTAGAAAGTGTCATTAATTAATAGCCCAATGACAAATGTACAGCCGGTGATTATCAGCTGATCCTTCTCAAAATGTATTGACTCTGATTGGGATCGAACTGAGAACCTTTAGCACATGAAGCTGGGATTAAACCAACTACGCTACCGACCAATTTAATACTATCAAAATTATTCAATCCTTCATAGCTCATGTGACAGTTTCAAAACGTTACATACATTCAGTTATCGTTATTGCAGAGTTGTCATCATTATTATCAACACTTCACAGTTCACAGCGGTACACTATAAACGGTTTCTGTATTTTAGAAACTTCGTTTTGATAAATTAACTAACATTTTTCCGAAGTGTGGCGTTGTGAATAGCAGTAGGCTATATCGATTATCGACTAACTATTTAAAGAAATAGATAACAATCGCATGGTATCAATGTATTAAACCATACATTGAGCTTGTCGTTGCCATCCACCCACCCTACTAAGTTGACTCTTCTTTTCATCATCCTTTCAAAGGTCTTTAAAATTAATATATTTTTCAGCTTTTCTTATGTATCTTATCAATCCTCATTTCATTTTAATTCAATATAAATTTACCACCTCTTAAAAGTGTTACTGTTTTTCTCCAAAAAGTATAAATTTCTACATTTATTTTCAATTTCAAACAACTACTAGGGCCTATCCTATGTTTGTCTCGGGTATAGTTTCTTCCAGTTTGACAAACAATAACACCAATTAACTAATTATGAAAGTTAATGGTTGAACTGTGTACTTTAGTTGTTATAGTGACAATATCTACAATCTACAAACACTTTATAACTTTCTCTACAACGCTTCTGGTTGTTCTATGGCACGTAAACGTCAATGACTGTTAGTAACTGATGTCTTTATGCCAGTAACACCTCGTCGCAGATATTACAAATAAATAGTAATTTATAACTACAGAAGCTCAGTGATTTTGAGGATCCGAACTTTTCCTCTGTAATTCTTGTTCGTAAACAAAATTGTTACTGTTGTTCGTAAACATCCAGTTGTAACTGGACTGGAGCGATGTTTAACCACTGGTAAGCAAGCGAAATTCTCAAGCTACTAACAAAATACAACAACACTAACATGTCTAAAAACTAATAATACATTAACATTTAAATCATTTATATTAATATTTTACTGCTCATACACTTAACAAAATATTAGACAAAATCTTGAATATATTACTAATTTATAATTTACTCTTGCAACTATTCATTTATCAGAGTACTACACAATTATAATGCATTGAGTAATGAGCCATCGAATGCTATCACCTTTCGTCCATTTACCGTATTAAAGTAAAATTCATAATATTTTCCCTAACATTATTTATGACTTCTAAATTTTACTCAAATAAGGTTTAGCATAATTTACAAAATTCTCATATAAAAATTTATTACAATATATTATAATTAGAAATTATCTAAACATACTCATTCAAGTGAAAAAACATTAGAAAAATATATTATTTTGAACAAAGTTTTTTTAGAACAAGAACAACTTTTTTGTTTCACACAATGTGTCGTAGCTAAGGCGGTCGCTCGCCACGCACCACTGGAACGGGTTCTATTCCCAGTGTAGCATAAAGTTTTTTTCTCGGAAGATTTTTAAAACGGCAGCAGACTTCTTCAATGTTGCAAATAAAACTAAAAATAGCTTTTTAATTAGCATAATATGTGTTGGTACATATACAGTACAAAAAACGTTACACAACACAAATTTATTACAATATAAGCACAAAATGCACAAATATATTACAATACAAGTACACAATGCACAAATATTATGGTGATCGATTTCGGTCACCTCAGACCAGAGGGATTCACATAAGCATTTTTGTGAATCTCTCTGGTCTGAGGAAGGTGAGCGTGGTTCACCGAAATCGATCACCATAATATTTGTGAATTGTGTACTTGTATTGTAATATATTTGCGCATTTTGTGCTTATATTGTAATAAATTTGTGTTGTGTAACGTTTACTACTAAATAAAACTAGGCTAGCTGCCTTAATAGGATTACACTGTTCTGTAAATAAGTGAACAATTATTTTTAAGAATACAACTGGCAACGCGTTTTTAAATTTAAAACTATTGAATAAAAGACACTTGGAGTAAACTATTAATTTAAATAATTGAAGACAATTCTTAGTTATTTTATGAAACCCAGCAGTTATATGGTATATAAAAATATGTGAAATTTATTATCATCAGATGAAAACTCTCATACTTATTTTTTATTAATTTAAAAAAAGATGTATAGGGAGATATCGTGGAAATTAGATTCATACCACATAAAAAAATTGAAACATCTTACAACGATGCATCATTTTGGGAAGTTAATGACAAAGATGTCATACTGAATTATGTTATAATTCAGTGTCATACTGAATTATGTTATAATTCAGTCTATAATTCAGTCAGTATTATAGTCTATATTATCTTAAACGAATTCATGAAATCTTCCAAGGTTATCGTCATAAACTCCTCCACGATTTATCGTCAAATTTTCTGTAAAAAATTCACGTTTTCGAGTCAGTTTTTACTAATTATAGAGTAATAAATAAATAGATTCCTTTTTTAAAACTACATATTAATTTTTACGAAAATTTTGATTTATTTATATCTACTTGTAGAATATACTCGTACAAATAAGATAACATTAAGTTACGTTGGTTTTTTTAAATAACCAGCCAACAGCCCTCACTTCATTACTGAGTGGTTCTCTACGAGTGCTTACCCTCCCTCCGTGGTTCTCTATAAACAACGAGAGCAATATAAAAGCTCACCATGATGCTGTTGTTCTATACAACACGGTTTTATGGTGTAGAACACCCTATACGTCTACTTCATCGGGATGCAAAGCAGTGCAATCTTGTAAGAGATATTATAAAATGACCTTAAACATTTCACAATGAAAACCAAATCAGTCAAGCCTTTGTGTCATGTTTATGTTTATTGTATCAGCTGTTTTAAATGCATTATTAAATAAAATTAATGCCAATTTTACTCTTATGGAAAAGGGAAACGTTGAGGGGCTATTTCTACCCCTTAGGAAAGGAATTTCAAGATATCTTTTCTTAGTGGATCTTTATGATAAAAAATCTAACTTCCCTCCAAATTTCATCAAAATTTGTTGAGTGGTTCAGGAGATTTTGTTATGAGCGAGTACGTGGTTTTTTTATTTGATATATTAAGATTTGTGCCTACATAACTATAAACCACAAATAAATTTATATTCACATTGATCGTATGTTATCCATACCTACTGTATTTTATGTATTTTAGTAATGTAATAATATTTTATGTGTTTTACATCCTACGTATGATACCTGAATTCCGGTAGGCCTATATATATATATATATATATATGTTATAATGTACACTCATACAGTATTTATATTTTATAAGTACAAAGATAAAAAATAACTATTAGTTACATTAGGATGTTGAATGCATTTTTCTTCCGAATGTCGAATGAAATAGTTACAGTATGTTTTGCATCGTTCAAACAATTTGCAGCTACTAGGTCATTTCATGGTAAATTGCCTGTATTTTTCACGTAACTACAGAATAACATTCAGGATAGTTTGTAGTAATGAATGTTCTATTTATAGGGGGCTAGTATCATTTCATTCCTCTAATTTAGTAATCACATGATTAGGCATGGTAAATGTTTGACAATACTAACAGCTAAGAAAAAGAGGTTACAATTGTACTTAACCCAGTGTTAGAACTAAGACGTGGAACCAGGTTAAGTGGAAGACTTCTTAGTCCCATCTTCGCCTGATTAAATAAAGATGTTTTCAATTCATTTCAGAACCCACGTCAACAAGTGCCTCGTGGTCGTATTCACAAGCCAACCCCGTCGGTCGGTGGGCTCAAGACTCGGTGGAGGAGGTTCGCCGTGTGGTGTGAGGCGGTCGATATCCATTAGCAAGAGAGTACGCGGGGGCGGCGGAGGGGCGGCACGGGGGTGGCATGCACGTGCATAATTACACTGCTCAACTACTAGCAACTGTACAACACATTCTCATCATTTATTTTAATTTATTATTATTATTTTTTAGTCACATATCCGGCTTGTTATTTATTTAAATCAATCGTCGAAATGGAGTCAAAAATTCTGCGAAAAATTGCACTTGTGACTGGGTACCAATATAAAATACTCATATCAAATCAAATCAAATCATATTTATTCCACATAACACAAAAGTAATATAATATAACAAACAAAATCATTACAATGGAATTATTCCCCGCATAGACTACACGTCTGTGCGCGGGAAGGGAGAGCGACAGTGGAGCGCCTGGCAAAAACTAATAAAACTGTCAGCCAAGAAATACCACAACTGCGACAGTGGAGCGCCTGCCCTTGAGGCGCTCCACTGTCGTACCCTCGCGGGTCCAGTGTGACAAGGGTTTGACAAGTGTTCAAAAACTAAGGGATCTTGATATCTATGGTGAGATTGTGTTCAACTTGAGAGCAATCTAACAGTAGGCGATATGTATTTTTATTAAAATAAGCATACATGTTACAGTATTTACTTATGATCCGGGTTCGATTCCCGGGGTTTTTAGCAAATTTTACACTTCAAATTACTTTAGAAATAAAAAAGCCTTTATGTATTGAAATTGTAAATATAAGCTATGTTAAAATAAGTTGTTATAGTCCGATTCATTGACACGCTTCTAAGTCATAGAAAATGTGTAATGTATAAGACAAGATAGTTAGTGTGAATAAACAAGCGTGGGTGTATTTTATCTGTACAGTAACAAACTTGTTTTGAAACAAGTCTGCAATAGTTTAACCTCTTATTAATACTTATCACAGTACATTAATAGTTTTGATTGGTCTTTTAGTATAACCGTTTAAGAACCAATGTTACACTTACTCCTACAAAATATGCAGTGCACCTAACAAAGTCAGTTTCATAGTAGCTGTTGTGATATTAGATTGGTAGGCATTCAGGAGGCCCCGCGAACTGAGCTCGATAGCAGGTAGGAAGCAGGTAGAGTGCCGAGGACAGGTAGTTTTAGGTGCGACACAGGAGTGCCTCCGGAAAGGGATGGGGAGGCGCTCCTGAGTCGCACCCCTAGCGAAAATTATTTATGACAACCCCTCAGCCAGGTAAGAGGCGCTCCTGTGTCGCGGATTCGCGCGGGAAAGAGTTCTTATATTAACAAGATTTTGCGTAAATCTAAATGAAACATAAAAAATTTAATATTCTTATATCTAATATATTATTACCAAATAACAAATTTAAAAAATTAAATTACTAACTCACAGGACTTAGATTATAAAATTAATTGTTTTTAACATAAACATTTTCAATGTAAGATAATATGAAAAAATATCAAGCTACAACATAAACAATTACTAAATAATTACATTTGAGAAAAAAAAAAAAAATGAATGTCTTCCATCAGAACATTCAAAGCCACAGGAACCAAAGACATCACCTTTGGAACGACTCAGGTGTACGGGGAATGAATAAGGGACTCTGCGGCTTCTCAGCCAATAGCATACAGCCACTTTCCCACCTTCCTCTTGTATATGGCAACACTGTCACTCTCCGCCTCTGTTATTGTTCCAGGAAGATTTCTGTATAATATTTGTGCAATATAAAACGTATTTATTGATTCAGAATTTCTGGTAAGCCTTGGTATTGTGTAACCATAATTTGACCTATGTCTTGTTAAATAATTATGTTCAATTTTGTTAAATAGATGAGATTTATTATTTTTTATGAATATTAACAAGGTTTTTATAAAAAGTTGCCTAATATTTAGCACAGGAAATTCGTTAAAAAGTCTGTAAGTTGGATATCTGTAATGTTTTCTTAAAGCAATTTTAATGATCGACCTCTGAGTGACCGCAAGCGGCTCCAACACAGCGGCGGCTGCTCCACCCCACCCCAGTATACCGTACTGCAACACGGACTGCACGTAGGCGTAGTACACAGTCCTGCACTGATCCACACTCAACACTTCGCTCAGCTGAGTGAACGCGTAAATAAGTTTTCTTAAGGACTTCTTAACATATTGAACGTGTGGCCCCCAACACAGTTTTTGATCTAATATTACACCTAAATATTTATATTGTTCCACACGTTCAACAATTCCACAGCCGCAGACACTCGAGTGCGGATCAGCGCAAGAGTGCATCCTCAGACACTCCAACCCTGGGCCTACTTGGTTCCGGCAAACTATTGGCAAGCATTTAGTTTTATCTACGTTCACAGTTAAAGAGTTATGATCGAACCAGTTTTTTATCTTTGCCAGATCAACTGAGGCCTCATTGAATGTATTCTCCCACGTGCTGCCTGCAGAAACCAAGACAGTGTCATCCGCAAACAAGAAAAGTTTTCCATTTAAATTCAATTTAGATATATTATTTATATAAATCAAGAATAATAAGGGACCCAGCGTGCTTCCTTGAACCACCCCGTAATCTACGTTTGTTATTTCGCTTGATTGTTTATTTATGGAAACACCCTGAAATCTGTTCTCTAAATAGCTTTTAAACCAATCAAGTGCATTATTTTTCACTCCAACTGACTCCAGTTTTAAAAGAAGTTTGGACCTATCAACAGAATCAAAAGCTTTCGCCAGATCTAAAAATGACACTAAAACATGTTTTTTTAAAGCTATCTGATTAGAAATAAATTTTGTTATGTCAAAAAATGCATCTGACGTATTTTTGTTTGATCTGAATCCGAATTGAATATCTGCAATGAGGTTGTGTTGGTTTAAATAATCTGAGAGTTGGCACTTAATGCACTTTTCGATGATTTTAGATAGTGTATTCAAAAGAGAAATTGGTCTGTAGTTAGAAAATGCACTTTTCGAACCAGACTTATAGATTGGAATGACTTTTGTAACCTTCAATGTGCTCGGGAACTCACCAGTCCGTATACTCAAGTTAACTATGTGCATAAGAGGTTGGGATAGACAAAAGAAGTTTTCTTTTATCATGTTTGGTGGTATTGTGTCCCACCCCGGTGCAGACCTCCCTTTAATACTATTTACTATATTTAATAGTTGCTGCAACGTTACCGGTCTCATCTCAAACACAGACTCCACAGCGCAGTCCGCATCACTCACCTCGACTGGTCCCGTGGGGTGGATTGCATTAGCTAGTTGCGAACCCACAGAGGCAAAATATGTGTTAAAAGAGTTTGCTATTTTTGTTAGTACAGTGGGGGTGACAGTGTCGCCAGGGCCAAGGAACGCACCCACCGGGAACGCTTCCCCCCGCCGCGGCTTCCCAGCCACCTCATTTACAATTTCCCAAAACTGTTTAGCATCAGATACTTGATCAACTTTGTCTTTGTAATATTTGTACTTTGCTTGTTTAATTGTGGAGTGTAAAATATTCCTATATTGAACAAACTCATTTCTTAAAGTAGTGTTAAAAGGTTGATTTTTTAGCTTTTTGCTCAAGGTGTCTCTATGTCGGATGGAATGTATAATCCACGGTTTTAATTTACAATTTTTGGCTGTGCATTTAATTTGTTTAGAGCTTAAACTAATAATATTTTGTAAAATTTCTGTAAATTTAATTGTTGCAACATTAACATCATTAGAGCTAATAACATCGGTCCAACTTTGATTTAATAGTTTGTCTTGGACGCATTTCCAATCAGTTTTAACTATCAAGCTATTGGCATGTACAAAAGTGGGAGCCCTGTTGGACCTTATTAGTAAACAAGTAGCATAATGATCAGTTACGGAAGACTGAAGTACAACAGAATTGGCGTTTAACTTATTTGGAGATTTGAGAAAAACATGATCTATGCAAGTTCCGCTCGCGGGCCGCGTCACCTTGTCAATGCACGCCATGAACCCAGCTTCGCTCATCACGTCCAAATAGCGTTCCTGAAGTGAATTAGGAGGCGCATTTAAAGTATCGCAGTTCATATCCCCTACTACTATTTGGATGTTCCTCCCCCTCATAGACTCATTACAGTACTCGTTTATTGATTCAATAAAGATTGGAAGGCTAGAGCTAGGGCTACGGTAAACAGCGAGCAGATGACAAGGCGTCCCGGCCCAGTCGAAGGTCAGTGACAAGGCAGTGGCCACACCGCCCAGTAACAGCTGACTACATGACACTGTGAGCGCGTTATCTATGTAGATAACGATGCCATCACACTGATTAAGGCCATTGTAAGTTCTAAACATGTTATAACCCTCAAGATGCATTAATCACTACATTAAATATACGGGAAATAAAATTAAGACATCCACCAAAATGACGATGGAATACTTTACAATATCTGGAACTGTTTTTGCATCATTTAAAACTGATTATTTTTGTTTAAAGATTCCTTTTCTATGTTTTATTTAGAAACGAGAGAAGCAGCAAAAAATAAATAAATAATACATTTTGCGGCAGTTTGTGGATGCAAATATTAAATCGTAGAATATTATGAAAATTGAAGCCATAAAATCATAATAAATGGATCGGAGCAATAAAAGCTCCTCATAGCAGACGGTGCAACACAAACTAACATTTTAATAGGAAGTCAATCAGAAAAATAGTTTAATTAGAGAGATGGTCAGGGGATTAGCAAAGAGGCTCGAAACAGACTGGTCCTGGTTAAGGATAGAAAGTTCACAAAAAACAAACACAAAAAGAAAGAAACAAGGGTAGACACTTATCCAACAATGTTGACTGTACTTTGAGTTGTCCGGTTGGCCTATACTTGAAAACTAGTAACAATAATTTTATTTACTTTCCATAAAAGCACACAAATATGTTTTCACATATTTGTAAAAAAAAAAGGATCGGGTCATTTCCAACCTTATAAATTTATATTCAGAAATTGATACGAAGACACTGCTAAAATTAAATGTTGTAATTAAAAAAATGAAGTCTACACAATGTCAATAAATAGTTACAACCTCTATTTGTACGAGATAATAAAAAAGGGTAAATTATTTTTAAAACAGGAACTAGGCTTAAAATATTTAAATTTAAATAAAAAAAGAAAAACAAACTTTGTAATTATTGTTACTACTTTATTTTGGTCAAAAACTAATAAACACAGATCTGTGTACGTTTTTCTTATTTCTTAGCAACTTATCACATAAGGGAATTACCTTGAGACGCATATATCTAGTAGGACACTAACTTGTCAAAACAATAATTGTTTGCTCTTTTTCACAATGCCCTGAACAAATTTCCACCCAGAAAAAAAATTGCTGAAAAGAATAGAAGCAAACAGTTTTGTTATTTTCAGACACACTGGCTCTACTCTGACAGCTTGCCTATTGACGAGTTAAGACTCTGTGTTTGTGGACAGTTTGTTTTCTTGGCTTTTAGCTCGTGCTTTACTATCTGCCAGCTACAACATAACACTGTTGCCCGCTAGCTGAGACGTCCTTGCCGTTGTCCCTGGGAACTCTACTGACCTCAGACAGCTTGCCTATTGACGAGTTGAGACTCCGTGTTTGTAGACAGTTTGTTCTCTTGGCTTTTAGCTCGTGCTTTACTATCTGCCAGCTACAACATACCACTGTTGCACGTTAGCTGAGACGTCCTTGCCATTGTCCCTGGGAACTCTACTGACCTCTGACAGCTTGCTTATTGACGAGTTGAGACTCCGTGTTTGTGGACAGTTTGTTCTCTTGGCTTTTAGCTCGTGCTTTACTATCTGCCAGCTACAACATACCACTGTTGCAAGCTAGCTGAGACGTCCTTGCCATTGTCCCTGGGAACTCTACTGACCTCCAACAGCTTGCCTATTGACGAGTTGAGACTCCGTGTTTGTGGACAGTTTGTTCTCTTGGCTTTTAGCTCATGCTTTACTATCTGCCAGTTACAACATACAACTGTTGCACGCTAGCTGAGACGTCCTTGCCATTGTCCCAGGAGACTCTACTGACCTCCGACAGCTTGCCTATTGACGAGTTGAGACTCCGTGTTTGTGGACAGTTTGTTCTCTTGGCTTTTAGCTCGTGCTTTACTATCTGCCATATACAACATAACACTGTTGCACGCTAGCTGAGACGTCCTTGCCATTGTCCCTGGGAACTCTACTGACCTCTGACAGCTTGCCTATTGACGAGTTGAGACTCCGTGTTTGTGGACAGTTTGTTCTCTTGGCTTTTAGCTCATGCTTTACTATCTGCCAGTTAAAACATACCACTGTTGCACGCTAGCTGAGACGTCCTTGCCATTGCCCTGGGAACTCTACTGACCTCCGACAGCTTGCCTATTGACGAGTTGAGACTCCGTGTTTGTGGACAGTTTGTTTTCTTGGCTTTTAGCTCGTGCTTTACTATCTGCCAGCTACAACATAACACTGTTGCACGCTAGCTGAGACGTCCTTGCCATTGCCCTGGGAACTCTACTGACCTCCGACAGCTTGCCTATTGACGAGTTGAGACTCCGTGTTTGTGGACAGTTTGTTCTCTTGGCTTTTAGCTCGTGCTTTACTATCTGCCAGTTACAACATACCACTGTTGCACGCTAGCTAAAACGACCTTGCCGTTGTCCCTGGGAACTCTACTGACCTCCGACAGCTTGCCTATTGACGGGTTGAGACTTCGTGTTTGTGGGCAGTTTGTTCTCTTGGCTTTTAGCTCGTGCTTTACTATCTGCCAGTTACAACATACCACTGTTGCACGCTAGCTGAGACGTCCTTGCCATTGTCCCTGGGAACTCTATTGACCTCCAACAGCTTGCCTATTGACGAGTTGAGACTCCGTGTTTGTGGACAGTTTGTTCTCTTGGCTTTTAGCTCGTGCTTTACTATCTGCCAGTTACAACATACCACTGTTGCACGCTAGCTAAAACGTCCTTGCCGTTGTCCCTGGGAACTCTATTGACCTCCAACAGCTTGCCTATTGACGAGTTGAGACTCCGTGTTTGTGGACAGTTTGTTCTCTTGGCTTTTAGCTCGTGCTTTACTATCTGCCAGTTACAACATACCACTGTTGCACGCTAGCTAAAACGTCCTTGCCGTTGTCCCTGGGGACTCTACTGACCTCTGACAGCTTGCCTATTGACGAGTTGAGACTCCGTGTTTGTGGACAGTTTGTTTTCTTGGCTTTTAGCTCGTGCTTTACTATCTGCCAGCTACAACATAACACTGTTGCACGCTAGCTGAGACGTCCTTGCCGTTGTCCCTGGGAACTCTACTGACCTCCGACATCTCGCCTATTGAATGTCATCAAAATCGTAGGCTATTCATATCTTTTAAAATGCCCTTTAAATAATCGTTTTAAAATATAGACATTCAAGGAGCATACAAATAATTGTTGGATTGATTCGATAACGGACAAAATAGTCTTGCTAGTTCGCAAGTCCGCCTCAAGAGATCAGCACATGTTGAACCTGAATCAAACCTGGTTGTATCTACTATAATATCAGTGGCAAAATGTATTTTGTGATAACAATGCATTAGACTTGAGTTCCTCTACTCTACAATTTCTAATACTCCCTCATGGTATTAAAAAATTGTATTCTGTTAAAAAAATTATAGTAAATAAGTTATTTGTTAGAAAACTAGGTTTATAATTACTCTACGTTCCCATTATTATAAACAAATTGTATTAAAACTGCTGAATAAATCAAAGTTAAAATTAAAGCATTAACAATGTTGGCAATTTGTATTCATTTCTTAAATAATATTAACTAAGGAAATATCGTCAGAACATAACACTAATGTTCTTTTCGCAGTTGAATAAGGTTTCGCAACATTATATTTCATTTTGTCACATTATTAACAAATATTTTTCTTTTTTATCACGGGTAGGTTAGCAACTAAACATTTCTGATGCCTTAGGTGATTACGAAAACATATATTTTCTCTATTATTTATTTGTAATTTTGTACTGATACTTCTTTTTAAAATCCTAAATATTGAAGAAATATTGCATTCTTTGTTTAATAAAGTATACATATATACATAAACTGAATACAACATATGAAATTTGTAAAAACCAAAATCTTCTTTTATTAAATATCAATAAAACTCAAATTAACATGTTATGCCTAGTCATAAGTCTGTGTCTGAAGTTAGAGACCAAATCGTCATAAAGCTGAGCAATTACTAATACCGCTGTACATCGTTGAATTCTTAGAAAACAATAGTTTATAAAACAATCTTTTTACAAAAGTTATCATGAATAGATTTTAAGGATTTTAACAAACCACAATTATAAATGATATATTTAATGTTTGCTAAACGTAGCCAATTCAATTTGTATTCAAATCTTGAAGTACAGACCTAAGTTTAACTCGTGTTATTGGTAAAATTGACTTTTACTAAATAAAGTAGGCCTACGATATTGTCAAGTTACAAAGAATTTGCCAGAGATTCCCAATTTAGCAAACAGTTAAGTCCTTACTAAAGACAAGAAAAACTAACTTGATTTTGGAAAACGAATAGAAATCAAAATAAACATATAAAACTATCATTTTAATTACATTTTAGTAATTAAATGTCATTATACCTTTGGAACTAATGTAGAGTTAGTGTAACATTGGAAGGAATGTACAGCTACTGCAACATTGGAAGGAATGTACAGCTGCTGCAACTTTGGAAGGAATGAAAATTACTGTAATATTGGAAGTTATTTGTATTTAGTATAAAATTGGAAGGAAAATACAGTTGTTGTAAATTGGAAGGAATATACAGTACTGTAAATTGGAAGGAATATACACTACTGTAAATTGGAAGGAATATACAGTACTGTATATTGGAAGGAATATACAGTACTGTAAATTGGAAGGAATATACAGTACTGTAAATTGGAAGGAATATACAGTACTGTAAATTGGAAGGAATATACAGTACTGTAAATTGGAAGGAATATACAGTACTGTAAATTGGAAGGAATATACAGTATTGTAAATTGGAAGTTACGTTAACATAAGAAGAAATGTTGAATTACTCTAAAATCGGAAGCTATGTACAGTCAATATAACATTGGAAGTAATGTACAATTAAGATAACATTGCTCTTTGAAAGCGAAGACAAAACTAATCTTGATAACCATCCGTAGTTTTGGTTCTACTCTAAAACTAATGATATCCTTTTCCTCAAAAATAAAAGGTCACCCATTAGACTTATCGCACTCCAGCCATATCCTCTTCCTGGCCAGCGGAATCTAGCTAGGATAAGCTCGTAAATTTATGTATTCGTTTATTTTGTCTCGGATCATTGGCACTTGGATGGGTGAAGATAAGGGGCTGTGCGAGAGAGACTACATCACAAACAGTTATCTTGGACGTTAATAATTTACGTAATTATTTGAAAAAAAGAAGAGTTTGGTAAGCTTGTAACTTATTTTATACTAAATTCCGATTTAACGTAATTTTTTTAATTATTGTATTTATTATTTGACTGCTTGATCGTGTATGGTCCACTACCCTTCGTATACAAGTGTGCCTCTCAACCCCCCCCCCCAGGAATCACCCTTCTGGGTGGAACCACTAGGCCTAATGGTTATCGACCACCCAAACAGTGGTGATGATGACCGCCGCACAACATCGGGATACAACTGTGTTTTCAGGTTAAACCTCGGATGCAAATCATGAGTCTACATTATTATTTAATAATTCATTTTACTTGTACGTGGTTGATACATTTTGCGTAGTCGATTACATGTTTGTATGAAGATGTTACAAAAAAGGTGCTTCTTACCGGTCCGTCTATCTGTAACTGTAACAGAATTGCTGCCGGTATTCAATTTAACCGCAATAATTGCTTGCGAACACAGTCACAATAGTCACGAAACTATTTTAAAATACGGACAGTTTCTTTAAGTAAATAACATGTCAAATGGCTATCTGTGAGCAGAGATGTCAAATTAACTCAGTTCTCTTCGCTTGCTTAGACGGCTTTAGGTTCGTTATAAGAACCACCCTCCCAAGCCACGGAAATGGTTTAAGGATATCACCTTCATTGTGACTTCGGAATCGGAGCCAGAACAAATTAATAATTTGCTATAACATTGTTTTATGTACAGAGAGAGTAAGTGACTTAAATAATGACAATTCAGTGATGTAGAAGACAAAAGATGTCTTTTTGTAGTGAATGAGTTGAGGAAAACTGAGGATACTTTCAGTAAAAAAGGTTATTCTCAAATTTTCTGATAAATTCACATGAAATATTTTTAAAGACTTAGTAAGAGCACAGATAAGAAAGAAACAGAGGTCACATACAATAGTGAACTGAATGTGTGTCGAGTTGTTGTTTTTCCAGTTTGTCGTGCGATGGCAGTTCCAGTTTCTCCCGTACTCTACCGAAATCCGCTAAGACAAACGTAGTAATTATTACTACACATGTATAAAGACGTAAATTATTTTTGTCCATCAATAACTGCCATTTAGGCGTTCACTGTGGTTATAAGAAAGCGACCTCTGTTCTTTCTTCTCAGAGGTAAGGGCTCGTAATCCTAGATGAGGAGTTCGAGGCATATGCATAATTTTATCGTTTTTATATGAATTTTATGAAGATCAGCTTAAAATTGAACTTTCACTTGAACTGTAAATTAAGTTAATGTTTGATAATAGTTATTTTATTAATGTCAAAAATAATAAAAGTGAGAAATGTATTCTCTCACAGAGTATAATGAAACAGAGGTCTTATGGCTGCAGCGACCGCCTGAGTGGCAGTTATAAATAAATGTCAAGTAATGTACAGTACATCTTTATACATGTGTAATAATAATTATTACGTTTATCCTTAAGGATTTGGGGATTTAAAGGGAGGAACTGACAAGGTGCTGGGCATGCAATTACATGGCAAACTGGAGAAGTAACTACGCAACACGCATTTAGCGCATTATTGGGTACGACCTCCGTTTCTTTCTTCTCTGCGATTCTTCACTTTTAAAAAATTAGAAAAATAAAAGGACTAAAAGTGCGGTCTTTTGCAATACAGTATACTCTGTAATACAAAGGCGTATTGTTTCTTAGTAATTGACATGCTATTGTGAAATTAGGATGACAAATTTGAATTATCAGTAGGTGAAACTTCATTTTACTCTTCATACATTTATTGATTATTATTGCATATCATAAATCTTGTCTTACTGCGAGCTGTTGTATAAGCACTAAAAGATCTACTACAGTATTTTTATCTCCAACAAAGAGCATTTCTTAATAACCCCCTGAAGGGTAAGTCCAGACACTGGGAGTACACAAGAATAAATTCAGTACCACTGTGCGTACCGTATAAATTATCTGATTGGCCTCTTAAATTTACAGTCTTCTAAGCTGTATTAGAACTACTTAGAAACACTGAGACTGGAAGTATTTATCAGTACTTTATACTGAATACGTCGTCCCATAATACGCAAATAATGCTTGTGACGTCACTAACCGCAGTGACAGATACATTTTTCTGCATTTTTTCCCACTTTTACATTTGTAATTTTATATCTCAATGAAATTGTATCGTTAAATAACCTGACGAGTATTGCTGATTACTAAATAATTATTGACATGTTTGCGAAATCCATCTAATGATTCCTTAAAGTTACACTATGTTAGTCTTTTTATTTTATTTTCTTGCTATAAAACATGATATCCCAGTTACATTATAGCAGAACAAATATATTAAAGTTCAATATAGTGGTTTGAGTCAAGGCCAATTTCTCTGAAGATCAACCGGAGCACAATATTTACATAAAAAACTAAAAATAATGATCACAATATCATAATAAACATTTTATTGTTTTGTTTGTGTTGGTCCGCTTTAGGTGATGCCACAGTAAAAAAGAAACAGAGGTCACTTTCTTATGGTCGCAGCGAACGCCCAAGTGGTGGTTGTAAATAGATGACCACTAATGTATATCTTAATACATCTGTAGTAATAATTACTACGTTAACCCGTCAGGACTTGGGGGGGGGGGGGAATAAGGGAGGGTCTGACACTGCTTGGCAAACTAGAGAATTGACTACTTCACAAACTAACTCAATACACTTCAGCTCTTGTTGGTCGTGACCTCTGTTCCTCTCTGTGGTGATACTTAATCAGATTGCCTACAATATGCCCCTAGAAGGCTAATGTCCGATTTTAGGAAAAATAACATCTTTAATGTATTTTATGCCCGTTTTGACACCGAAATATGGGCGGGGGAGGAGGAGGTGTAGAATCAATGTTGTTAATTAACAACATTGACTATCGCAGCCATCCATAATTGATGTTGTTTTGTCAACTGTTTTATAACATTGACTATCGCAACCATCCATAATTGATGTTGTTTTGTCAACTGTTTTATAACATTGACTATCGCAACCATCCATAGTTGATGTTGTTTGTCAACTGTTTTATTTCTTCTTTTTACTTGTAGACCCTAAATAATAAAGGTTTATAACAGTGATTTTCATCATCCAATCTTCATCTTTTGTGAACGTATACAGCATTGTTGTATTTATTACATGATGTTGGCGCTTAGTTGTAAGACTGGCTGATATCCAGTTGCACCGGCGGTCAAAGGAATTTCCACGGGTCAAAACATTCCTCCGTCCGAAAAGTGTCCAGATGCACCGGTGGTCAAAATCTACCCACCTCACTTATCCCCGCTGCAAATTCCTTCGACCGCCGGAGCCGGTGCAATTGGAAGGCCCCTTCCTTCCCCACCCCACTACATTTCTTCAAACATAGTTTATAAGTGTTTAACAATTTCGCAATGGAATATTCTATCAAACACTTGCCGATGTTTCGTGGCACATACTAATGGTAGACCATAGCAGGTTCTAACTAATAAATATGGTAACTATGTATTTAATGTTTAATTTTGTGTTTATCCGTGGCAACACTAACATCTAACCTAACCTAACCTAACCTAACCTAACCTAACCTAACCTAACCTAACCTAACCTAACCTAACCTAACCTAACCTAACCTAACCTAAGCTAACCTAACCTAACCTAACCTAACCTAACCTAACCTAACCTAACCTAACCTAACCTAACCGACTCATGACTCATGTCATAACAAAGGGTGTGGAATCTGGCACGGTCAGCTTGGGGTTACTGTACTAGGAATCCGGCCTGGTTGGACTTTCCCGGCTCATGTCATAAACAAGGGCCTCTGGTGCAATTGGAACACCCCCCAAAAGGGGCTCCGGTGCATCTGGACACATCAGTTTGGGGCCGATCCCTGACCCCGGTGCAATTGGAAATCTCCCGTAAGACTCATATGACTTGGCTTACATTAATTAGTTTTAGAAAACGGCACTAGAGCGCACCAACGTTGTTTAATACTGGTAACAGAAGGCAGGGGTACGTTATTTGAGTAGTTATATATACAATTATGGCCTACCAATAACATACGCTCATTGTCTAAACGGATTTTAAACATAACCCTTTTCCTTTTTTAAAGTTCATTTATTGTATCTCTCGATCTTACAGCAAATGCTGGACTACGTAGAGTTTAGGAATGCTATGACCAATGGTGAGACGCTACTAGCCAGCCGTAATCATAGCAACACCTTAACAACTTGCATAGTTATCGCGTTTCTCTTCTTTAACTACATCTGTCCAATAACCTGCTCGGTTGAATATGTGACTTTTTGCGTAAGTAAACATTTTATGACCGCGAATTTTCCTATTGTTTATAATTTCATATACATAATGTTCCTTGGTGTGTATTGTTATAGATTGCCAGACGCAAAGTATACTCGACAATACCGCGCGTCAGGGCTTCACTCAAACACCACTAAGAGCGCTCTTGTCAAGTCGGGATATTCTTTGAATCGCATTGTTAGTTGGACGTCAGAGGAGCCTAAATACAGTAGTATGTACAAATTTGAAATGTATAACTCAGTTTGACATTATCAGTAAAATTTATATTGCTTTGTGATTTGGGCCGGAAATAAATGATTTATTTTCCTAAAAAATGTCGTATTTGCTTATAATAAAAGCTCTATTCCCAATTATCGCGTTCATTTGACACCTGTAAAATGGTTCAGGTACCGTAAATTTAATCTCCTCATTAACAACGCCGCAGGCTGATCAGGAAGTGGAGTTTCTATCCACTCGGAGTGAAGCCAGTCTACAATTGAATTCGAAACTTTCATTACAGCGGGTAAAAAGCAAAGTAAAGTAGATAATCACATTTACACCCCCCCCCCCCGGCAACCACCGCACCCTCGAGCCTCAATCGCTTTTTTAAATCTGGAGCGCATAATGTTCCTTGACATATTCTCCCAAGGAACATTAACGAAACATCTTAATTTTGTATGTATTGCCTTTTATAAACGGAACTCATAAACCTAAAATTTAGAATACATTACTGTCAAACATTTTTTCTTTCTTTTTTTATTGATTATTTGTTTGTTTTGTTTGTGTGTGTGTGTTTTTTTTGTTTTTTTGCCAATATTATAAATAATTTCACAATATTACTAATTTTTACTCAATTAGGGACAACATGTATGTACACTTTTCAACACTATGTTATGGTTAACTTTTTATGAAATACGTTGTCTGCTTATAGAATATTAGTGAGTATATGATAAATTATTTACACTTATGTAAAAGAGGATTTTTTTTGTTATTGCGAATCTATCAACTACAATTTGATGGTTCGATCGTGTTATAAGGCAAGCCAGATACTTGGGTAATTTATTTTTACTAACTACCCAATACTGAATCAACTGAAAATCAGCAATTTTCTGACAGTTGTTTTGTTGTTTTTAACAGTCGATTTATATTTGTTTTTGAGGACTACCTCAACTTCTTTTTGGATGTTTATCACTCACTACTTAAATTTTGAGTTGAAAGTGATTGTATAGCCATTTAGGAAGCATATTAATTGATTAATATTATGTTTATGTTGATGGATCCTTCAGCAATTCCAACTTACCTTAGGTCAGGGGCTAACAAGACATCACTCATTAGGTATCGCTGACGTTTTTACCTTTTTGTATAAGAATTTATTTTACCTTAATATATTGGCACTATCCTGATAGACTGCACAGCCTCTACTGCACCCTGTGTATGATCCAGCCTGTACTTACATCATTGCTGCAAAACACTTGTACTAACTTAAGATAAAACCTATCCCAAACCATCTCCAGTATGACAATCTAAATACCACTTTAAAAGGACATTTTCAGGAGAACAAATAGAAAAAGAATCACGCCAAAATTGATTTACAAGGTCATGTTATTGGCATTCTGTTTTCGCTGTGTCCATTTAAAGTTAACTCCAATAAGATATTTCTGGTTCCAAGGAAAGTGAACTAATCTCTATTTCTAGTGAACATTTAATTATTGTATTATTATTATTATTTCCAAATTAGTTGTAGCTCTTTGTTATTGTATTCAAAAATGCTTCGCTAGAAAAATAGAAACAACGATCTCGGATAATTTCAGCTACCTAAAATAAAACAAACAATGATACATCATAATAATATGAAAATATCTAGTAAAATAAGAACTTTGTATGGAAAAAATATATTAAAAAATATATTTATGTTTCTTTAGTTACATTTAGTTAAAGACTTCCACACCCAACTGTTTCAGCAATATTCTGTACAATATTATGGTACCAGTTGGCCGGAAGTACGCACCGTCTATTGACTGCCTGCTGTAGCAGTCATGTGTATTTACACTGTATCCATGACGACGGCTCTGTCAATACACACCAGCCTCCCACTTGTAGCCTTATGACTGCTCATTGATAGCTGTAGAGACAACTTTTAGTTTATGTAATGCTGTTACAGTTGGCCGGAAGTACGTACTGTCTATTGACTGCCTGCTGTAGCAGTCATAAGGCTAGAAGTGGGAGGCTGGTGTGTATTAACAGAGCCGTCGTCATGGACACAGTGTAAATACACATGACTGCTACAGCAGGCAGTCAATAGACGGTGCGTACTTCCGGTCTACTGTAACTGCATTACATAAACTAAAAGTTGTCTCTACAGCCATCAATGGGCAGTCATAAGGCTACAAGTGGGAGGCTGGTGTGTATTGACAGAGCCGTCGTCATGGATACAGTGTAAATACACATGACTGCTACAGCAGGCAGTCAATAGACGGTGCGTACTTCCGGTCTACTGTAACTGCATTACATAAACTAAAAGTTGTCTCTACAGCCATCAATGGGCAGTCATAAGGCTACAAGTGGGAGGCTGGTGTGTATTGACAGAGCCGTCGTCATGGATACAGTGTAAATACACATGACTGCTACAGCAGGCAGTCAATAGACGGTGCGTACTTCCGGTCTACTGTAACTGCATTACATAAACTAAAAGTTGTCTCTACAGCCATCAATGGGCAGTCATAAGGCTACAAGTGGGAGGCTGGTGTGTATTGACAGAGCCGTCGTCATGGATACAGGGTAAATACACATGACTGCTACAGCAGGCAGTCAATAGACGGTGCGTACTTCCGGTCTACTGTAACTGCATTACATAAACTAAAAGTTGTCTCTACAGCTATCAATGGGCAGTCATAAGGCTACAAGTGGGAGGCTGGTGTGTATTGACAGAGCCGTCGTCATGGATACAGTGTAAATACACATGACTGCTACAGCAGGGAGTCAATAGACAGTACGTACTTCCGGCCAACTGTAACAGCATTACATCAACTAAAAGTTGTCTCTACAGCTATCAATGGGCAGTCATAAGGCTACAAGTGGGAGGCTGGTGTGTATTGACAGAGCCGTCGACATGGATACAGTATAAATACAGATGACTGCTACAGCAGGCAGTCAATAGACAGTACGTACTTCCGGCCAACTGTAACAGCATTACATCAACTAAAAGTTGTCTCTACAGCTATCAATGGGCAGTCATAAGGCTACAAGTGGGAGGCTGGTGTGTATTGACAGAGCCGTCGTCATGGATACAGTATAAATACACATGACTGCTACAGCAGTCAGTCAATAGACAGTACGTACTTCCGGCCAACTGTAACAGCATTACATCAACTAAAAGTTGTCTCTACAGCTATCAATGGGCAGTCATAAGGCTACAAGTGGGAGGCTGGTGTGTATTGACAGAGCCGTCGTCATGGATACAGTATAAATACACATGACTGCTACAGCAGGCAGTCAATAGACAGTACGTACTTCCGGCCAACTGTAACAGCATTACATCAACTAAAAGTTGTCTCTACAGCTATCAATGGGCAGTCATAAGGCTACAAGTGGGAGGCTGGTGTGTATTGACAGAGCCGTCGTCATGGATACAGTGTAAATACACATGACTGCTACAGCAGGGAGTCAATAGACAGTACGTTTTTTGTTTGCCAACTTAAAGAATTACAATCAACTAAAATTTTCTCTAAGGGACAACAATGTATGTCATAAGGCACAAGTTGATGGTTAATTTAGGAATACAAGCTGCTTCGTATGGATATTATAAATTATTACACATATGCTAAGCAGATTTTCTAGACAGTTGCTTTGTATTGCGGAACTATCAACTACAATTGATGCATCGAGCAAGCAATAACGGTTTGTTTCTAACTACGCAATAATGATCAAACTGAACACATTGTGAAGTGTTGTGTTAACAGTCGATTTAATTTGATCTTGAGAGCCTATCTCAATTTTGGATGTTACAGTCATACTAAATTTGAGTCAGAAATGATTGCTATAGCATTAGGAGCATATAAGATATATTATGTTATGTATGGCACCTTACAGCATTCCAACACCTAAGTGTCAGCTACAAGGCATACCAGTATCGTGACATTTTTACTTTTTAAAGCATTATTACCTAAGTATGGGCACTTTTCATAATGCACAGCTTAGCACCGTGTATGATACAGTGTAATACACATTGACTGCATACACACTGTCAATTTAGATACAATACTACTCCAACTCTCCAACGTATACAATCTATTACCAACTTAAAGTGTACATTCAGTGAAAAATGAAAAGAAGCAAAATTATTAGAAGGTCATGTTATTGGCATGCGTTTCGCATGGATCATTTAAATTACACCAATGAAGATACTGGTTCCAGGAAGTGAAATATAATACTACTTCTAGTGAACAAATTGTATATTCATTATATTCACTAATAGTTGTACTCTTGTTATTGTATCAAAATGGCATTCGATTAGAAAAATGGAACACGATTCGGATAATTTAAAAGCTACCTAATAAAACGACAATGGATACATCATCATAATAATACTGCACAATCTAGTAAATAAGAACGTATTGGCAAAAAATATTAAACAATAATATGTTTTTAATTACATTGTTTAAGACTTCCAACCAAGGGGTTCAGCATCGTCAATAAGGCTACAAGTGGGAAGTCGCACCGTCTATTGACTGCCTGCAGCCGTCGTCGGTGATTACAGTATCAATGACGACCCAATGACACTACAGCAGGTAGCCCAATGATGCCCATGTACTTACGGCAACTTTGTTTATACAGCTGATTACAGTCCTAAAGTAGTACTCTACGAGCTGCATGTAGCAGTCATAAGGCTACAAGTGGGAGGCTGGTGTGTATTGACAGAGCCGTCGTCATGGATACAGTATAAATACACATGACTGCTACAGCAGGCAGTCAATAGACAGTACGTACTTCCGGCCAACTGTAACAGCATTACATCAACTAAAAGTTGTCTCTACAGCTATCAATGGGCAGTCATAAGGCTACAAGTGGGAGGCTGGTGTGTATTGACAGAGCCGTCGTCATGGATACAGTATAAATACACATGACTGCTACAGCAGGCAGTCAATAGACAGTACGTACTTCCGGCCAACTGTAACAGCATTACATCAACTAAAAGTTGTCTCTACAGCTATCAATGGGCAGTCATAAGGCTACAAGTGGGAGGCTGGTGTGTATTGACAGAGCCGTCGTCATGGATACAGTATAAATACACATGACTGCTACAGCAGGCAGTCAATAGACAGTACGTACTTCCGGCCAACTGTAACAGCATTACATCAACTAAAAGTTGTCTCTACAGCTATCAATGGGCAGTCATAAGGCTACAAGTGGGAGGCTGGTGTGTATTGACAGAGCCGTCGAAATGGATACAGTATAAATACACATGACTGCTACAGCAGGCAGTCAATAGACAGTACGTACTTCCGGCCAACTGTAACAGCATTACATCAACTAAAAGTTGTCTCTACAGCTATCAATGGGCAGTCATAAGGCTACAAGTGGGAGGCTGGTGTGTATTGACAGAGCCGTCGAAATGGATACAGTATAAATACACATGACTGCTACAGCAGGCAGTCAATAGACAGTACGTACTTCCGGCCAACTGTAACAGCATTACATCAACTAAAAGTTGTCTCTACAGCCATCAATGGGCAGTCATAAGGCTACAAGTGGGAGGCTGGTGTGTATTGACAGAGCCGTCGTCATGGATACAGTGTAAATACACATGACTACTACAGCAGGCAGTCAATAGACAGTACGTACTTCCGGCCAACTGTAACAGTATTACATAAACTAAGAGTTGTCTCTACAGCCATTTAATGCATCGATGAGTACTGACAAAAGATAACCCATTGTTGTTTCATAAGTCAAATACTAACACAATTATGCATTGATTAAAAATAAAATAAATAATTAGATATTTCATTTTCTTAGTTTGTCTTGTTGGTAGTAATTTATATACTCGATTGAATTTAGAATATCCAGTAACAAAATGTCTGGAGAGTAATTTTTGTTTCTTGAATTAAAAAGTAAGTACATCCCTTTTCACTGAAAACAGTTAAGTACACAAGATGCTCAGAATTTCAAATTTCTTATCAACTTTTTTATGTTTTACTCTTATGACACAGACGATCGTTGTACTATTAATACACAATACAAGTATATCGAGGCCTAATCGTGTCTTTGTGAAGCCACACTTTGAAACATCTCTATAATTTTACTTTTTATATCAATTAATGAATTCAACCCGGAGATTTAATTGCATACAATTAATCGGCCAAGTTGAGTTTTGTTTGTTTTACTTCTCGGAAACGATCATTAAGGCGATTGTTTTTGTAAAACGTGAGTCGTTAACGTTCCCCTTTCCACCACAAGGAGTGAAGGCGCCACCGTCGCGTCATCGTCGCGGTGTTGTTAGGTCATAAAGGCAAGAGCGGCAGATCAAAGCTGGGGTCAAGGATATGCCTGGAATGATATGCAAGCTCATCAACAGCGCTACATTCCAGCAACTACAACAACGCCTCGCGCGGCCGACCCATGAACTCCCTTAGGTTTAGCCTACCGACAGACCGGTAACCAATACGTGTTCGAGGGCAGATTTGTTCGTCGAAAAACGACACGAAACAATACAAATTGGGAATTTATACTCCGAAAAGATCTAGACAGTTTTCTTCTACGATCAGAATATGTCAAACTGGTTCGTATGCCATATCACAGAGCACAAAATAGTTTTCTTATTCTGAGGCATGTGACTGACCATGTTCTAAAAGCGAATGAACCAACAATTTACACTCCGAAGTCATCAACACCGAGTGGTTAACAACATAAATTGTGTCTTTTTTTACAATAGGACCACCAAAACGCTTTAAAAACTTTTTATGAAATAGGTATATATATATATATATGAGGAAGACAAAGGTTGTTGTACATTTGCCATCATTACGTGAAATATACCAATCACGACGTTTCGATTTGGTAAAACCCAAATATTTTTCAAGTGCTAAAAAATAAATTACATCTAAATAAACATGTTATAAAACTACGTTCTTAATTAAACTAATAAACTTATGTACATTAATAATTATCTACATTTTAACCTAGATCCTAGAATGGGGTCTAGGTTAAAAGGTCACCTTGGAGGGAACTTTGTAGACACTGCTTTTGGATTGAATCATCCTCACTTCGTGCCTGGGACGTCTAGACGCCATCGTCACTGCGGGTCGTAAGACATAATCAAATATTCATAATTTTGTAATATTTGATTGTTGTAATTTTCTATTCCTACTAATTGTTGTCTTTTCAAGTTAATGTAATTGTAATAGTTGATTTAGATTAGATAGTAGTCTCAGGTCCTTTCGAGTCACATATATCATTTTGGTGCATGCTTAATGTTATTTTAAATTAACAGTGTTTTTCAGGTACCATATATTTAATTGTGTTTTAACATTTTTTCGTTGATATCTTGATCATGGCAGTGCATAATTGGTTATATTAATTTCACCCTGTTTACATTTTTTATATTTAGTAGAAGTTCATTTTGTTGACCCCATTCTAGGATCTAGGTTAAAATGTAGATAATTATTAATGTAGATACTAATCATATTGACCCTGGATTGAAAATAATATATAATTGAGAAAAAATATATACCTTGTTCAATCACTTTTATTTCATATACACGACATGTTTCGATCCTTAGATCATCTTCAGGTGTAAAATGTAACAAATCTTGAAGGTAATAATAAAAATTTAAATTAATTAAAACTTAATAAATTGAAAGTACATAAAAAAACTGTTTTGGTTAGTCTAGTTGTTATTATAACAGATGGTGTAATATTAAATGTAATATATATATATATATATATATATATATGTATAGAAATATATATATATATAAAACAGTTGTTTTATGTATTTTCAATTTATTAAGTTTTAATTAATTTAAATTTTTATTATTACCTTCAAGATTTGTTACATTTTACACCTGAAGATGATCTAAGGATCGAAACATGTCGTGTATGTGAAATAAAAGTGATTGAACAAGGTATATATTTTTTCTCAATTATAAATGTAGATAAGTTTATTACTTTGAGAACGTAGTTTTATAACATGTTTGTTTGGATGTAATTTAGTTTTTAGCACTTGAAAAAGATTTGGGTTTTACCAAATCGAAACGTCGTAATTGGTATTTTGCACGTAATGATGTCAAATGTCCAACAACATTTGTCTTCCTCATCTGATACTCCATCATTAAAAAATTTAAAAAACAAGGTATATATATATATATATATATATATATATATATATAGGGGCCTATGTTACTTCTGGAAAAAGCATACTGAATGTAAACAAATAAAGCTATTAGGTTAGGTTATGTTACGCCCGCGGCCGTTCGCCGGGTCGAGAGGTTATTGGTCAGGATCTTACTGATTGACATATTGACAATCAGGCTACAGTAATTGATTTATCCTAAAGTTATGTGAGATTTCTATGCATTTTTTAATTACCTGTTAAATAGGTAGTTATGTCTTTCTGAATAAAAACTTTAAATTTGCAACCTTCAACCCCTATTTCAGTTTAAAATAGACATAATAATGTACACACATTCGATTACCACACACTCACTTGTGCGTGTCCAATTTTCACAGAATATTTGTTTAGGTGGCCGTCCATTACTTACAAAGACCTTGAGAACTTAAGTAACCTGTTTTAGAATGTAAATTGTCTATAGCCGGACAATTGTGTCAAAGAATCAAACTTGCAGAAACTGTAAGTCAAGATGAGTAAATTTTCTACGTGCAATCTACAGTTGAACTCAGATAGTAACCAGACTACACTCATCCTACACTCATATAACCATTCATATTCGCCTTAAAATACCAACAATGTTGTGTCGGCGTCTAATATGTAAGAATGTAAGAATATGTGTCTGTGTGTATGTGCACTTCACTGAAGACCTAATGAATGAACCAATTTTTATAAAATTTGGTATGTATATATGTTTAGCCAATATCACCAGACCATTTTTTCAAGTTTTTGAAATTTTATTTTTTTATTTTGTATGGGCAAAAAACATACAAAAACGGAATTTTCTTAAAAACGGCTCTAACGATTTTGATCAAATTTTTAGTAAAGATGTGAATTACAATTTAAAATATTTTAGTAAAAACGACATGTATCTAACTTGACTTGTTTTTTAGTTATGCCAAAAAACATATTTGGGAATCAAACTGGTAATTTTCAATGTTTTTATTTTTTAATGTTTAATATGGGGGAAAGTTTGTGCCAATTCTTTGGAACCATTTGTTTATAGTTGTTTCTTAAACTTCGTGTATCCCTCAGTAGATAGGCCTATATTAATGCCTTAGAGTAATGCCTTTTTTTACAATTTATTTGACAGTGACATATATTTCAAAGCTACGCTTCTTCAGAGTGACATTCCAAATGATGAAAATTTGCTTCTTTAAAAATTAAATTCTTGACTAAACTGAAGTTACGGATTTTAAAAGTATTTTTTTCTGAATAAACACTAACTTTGTAACCTTCAACCCCTATTTCAGTTAAAAATGCTCATCCTCGATTGAAAACGTATATTTAATATAACTCCCTTATATTAAAGGGTTAGGGGAGGGTTAGTGGTTAAACCACTAACCCTCCCCATATATAAATTCTTTCTTTTAAAATTCTTTAGTCATTATTTTAAAAGAAATTTTCTCTAAAGCAAAACAAATATTCTAAACATATCTTCAAGAGCGTTATGCTCGTACTGGGAATTTCAGAAACTCCCTCTAAATAAAATATTCTAAACATATTCTCAGAGCTTTATGTTCTTACTGAGGTTTATTGTAAAATTATTTTTAGAATATAGCATCACTTTAGTGTTATTATATGCTTGAAACTAAATCAAGAAAAAACTCAAAAGAAACTAAATAAAGTTTTAATATGGAAAAAGAGGCAATGATGGCTGGTTGAAATAATTTCAGGTAGGCTATGATATTGATACTGCCAAATGATATAGAAATGTCCAGGCTCTGACTCGATCGACTCATTAAAATGCAAATGTTATAATTACGTGTTTTCAATTACCTCGGACTTAACGAAGAATGGTGCTCACAAAAACCGTATAGCCATGAATATTGTCTAAGGTAACAACGTCTTAAACCAGTATGTTAGGAATATTATTTCATATAATTCCTATTATCCACTTACAATATTTACCTAAATTATGCAATTTTTGTCTTGGTATCTCATGTAATATGTTTTTAACGAAATGATTTAATAAAGCCAAGTTGGGAGATTGTTAAGAAAACTGAAACCCAAAAGCATTATGACCAAACTCTTATCCATTAAAACTAGAAATTTTACTTCCCCTTTGGTTTGACAAATATCCACAGAAGTAATATAAGACCGAAATTGTAAACTATAGGTGGAAACGTCAAATAATTAAAGCTTTCGCAACATAGTAATCGTATTTATCAGAGATGACCCGAAAAGTTAACCTAGAAAGCCGAACAGTAAAAAGGTTGGCTAATTCGGGTGTGTTTATGTTTATTGCTTAATTTCGTGTAATTAATTCGTCCCGTTGGTAGTGGCCACAAAAACCGGACAAAACCGGTTACTGACGAATCAATAAGACAAGTCGGCGATCAGATCTCGTAGATAGTATCTACATCGGTGTCACTGGCCCACAGAAGTCCTTCCGTCTTGCCGCTCCTCGATCTTCGTTTGGGAGGTACATTGGAGGAGCGAGCCAAGCGAACGACTTTGTATGTTCCGCAAGGTCCATCAACAAGTGTTTCTGACTGAAGTGTGCAAGGGAGATAAATGTAGCAGCCCTTATATATGTACTTGGGACACATAATACGTTTTTAATTAATTTTACTATTAAATGTTACTTGTTTCTGAAATTCGAAGGAATTAAATGTCATACTGTAGTCAAATCTTCTGATTGAACAGTTAGTCTGTGCTCACGGCCAGTGATTACTGGACAAAGGAGAGAGGTAAAGAGGGGGCTCTTTTATGAAAACATTAGCCCACTTAAACTGATTGTCTTCATGAAGTGTCAAATTTATATTATACTATTATCAGCTGTTATTTATTGTTGTAATATTCGTTATTAATATGGTTAGTAGCAACACTGTCGCAAGCACAGACTAGTAATTGTTCCATTTAGTACAAAGAGTTTAAATTTAGTTGGACTTTTCCAACGAGTCGGTGTTGTTTAACTACACGGCGTTTCGAGACGCACAGAACTCCTTTCGTTCTCAAGTGGCCTAAATTAACTTGCATTTATTATACAAATAAAAATAAGGAAGGCCTGCAGAACTGGCCTTATCACAATTACTTTTCACAGGTTTACAACCTATTACATAATTCTAACTTACATGTATGCTGCACCTGCCTCCAGGCTAAGGGAGCTCGGGCCTTGTTCGACCTCCCCTTACTAAAGCCTACTTACTATTTTAAAGCCTACTTAGTAGGCTATAATCACCACTACTACTGACCACTAGTGTTTTGTAATTTATCTTGTTTATTTTGATATAGCTTCTTTAGTTATAGGATTTGTTATTGGCATTTTGTTTTTTATTATGCGTATTTTTTTGTTCTGTAAGACACCGTAAGTCTTTAAGAAGCAATTGTGTCATTTGAACTAAGAAGTTAATTTAGGTTACTTGAGAACGAGAGGGGTTCCATACGTCTCGAAACGCCGTGTAGTTGATAAAACACTGAATCTTCGGAAAGATCAACACAATTTACGAATAGTGGTATTTCCAACAATATAATAAATTTCAAACAAACTGTACATTCAAAGGTAAATATTTTCTAGATAGTTAATAATTCTTTTCAAATTATAATAAAATAGTATTTGTAATAACAAAAATGTTGTAGTAAAATACTAGAGAACCCTTAAGAGTATATAGGGGTTGTAGAGATAATGCAGTCAGAGATATCAAGTTAGGTTGCTGAGGTTGAGACCTGATTGGCAAGGAAGGACAACTCACGCAACTCAATTAGCCCCAACCCTTAACTTCATTTTGATTAGGGTCCTTTTGTCAGTCTTGCCAGATTTTACCTTCTCCCACTCATCCCTGTAGCTGTATACAAAATTCCTTGTATCCAAATAACATTTTTTTTATGTTTCACTTTTTTCACTAAATCTGCATCGGAAAATGAAAAAATCTTGGATTTACTTTTCCTCGGCGAATTCCTTTGTGAAACCCTTTTGGTCTGAGAACGATAAATATGATGGCCAAAATGATTACCATAATATATGTATTATCCTTTTTTTTACTTAAATCGTACTAAGTTTGTTTTTATTGTTTCATTTTCAACATTTGTTTTTAATTTTCGTATACAGAATTTATTTATTACTGGAGAGTTCACTTTAGTTTTTGCTGAAAACTTTTCTACGTTGTGATGTATAGTGCTCAGATTTTATAATGTCTTGATTTTGTTTAAAAACTGACAGTGGATTTTAAATATAACACGTTTGTCTGATTTAGTGCTTCCATTTGCATGTGGTTGTTAATGTTTAGAATAACTTTAAAAAAATGTAATTTCATACGACGACTTCCTTGTGGGGTTTACCACACACCAAGTATTTCATGAATGAGAACACATTTTTTTTAGTCATAGAATAAATAAATTCTTACAAAAGAAATATTTGTAAAATTATTACAAATTTTTAGTCATAGAATAAATAAATTTTTTTTTTAGTCATAGAATAAAAAAACAAATTGGGTGTGCGTCGGACCACACCCAATTTATACTTCCACCAGTGGAACGGACCACACAGTGGAAGTTATACTTCTTTGGCCATTCTCATACACCCACTCACGCACACAAACAGACAGGATATATAAATGAAATATAAGACATTTTTCAATATTATTCAATATATTTATCAATTCAATTCAATGACTTCATTATTATATTATACACCTATATTATCATTATCAGTAATTTCTTCGATTAAATTTCTTCGATTAACAATCGATTAATCGATAGTTCTTAAAAATTTGTTCTTACTTTTCAGCGTGACGCGGTTTCTCGACCAACATCCCATCCCAAAGTGTCTAACGGGCGCAAAGAAGTATAACTTCAATAAATTCTTACAAAAGAAATATTTGTAAAATTATTACAAAAATTGAAATTTACTTTATCAAGGAAAATCGCTAGGAGACCAAGCTTATTTTTTCATCAAGGAGATTCTCCTCAATAACTCTGAACTAAATAGATACCCACCAGCTTCAATAAAGTTGTATTAGATAGAAGATCATTAGAGAAAATCAGCTGATTCATAACTAGAAACACTTGGAAGTGTATTCATCAGACCTTAATAATGTTCCAGGTTCTAAGAAGTTTAGAAGCTGCTTACACTAAAGCCAGTCAGACATGGCCAATGGTTCGACGGATGACTGATTATAAATGCCTTTGTTTTAGATTAAAGAACGATTATATTGAAACCAGCTTTGCATAATAATTAAAGAAAACGAGTCCGAGCTCCTGCTCTGCCCTAACTGCTCCTTCGACTTTTTATTGACTAGTACTTTTATGTATGAGTTTTCTCTTTTTATTTTTGTGATTCCTGATTTTATACAGTTCGGTTCACAGCCAGGCACTTATTTTTTTTTTTTTTAATTGAAATGAATAATTAAATTCATTATATAATTTGTTTGTGATATGTCGGGAGGATATTCCTTTAATCATATCTGCACGTCCTTCTTTCCATAATTGATTGGAAAATTATCGTTGGTTTGTTTCATTAAATTTCAGTTTCGAATAAAAAGTTCAATATTTTGAGGCCTCGCACAGATGATTTTGGAATCCTTACGTTCTTAAGAATGATCATGCTGAGTCTTTACCAGATATCAACATTCTTGATGCTTGACGAGTATTATTAGTCGTAGTGACATTATAAGTAGTTATTACTATAGTACTGTATATCTATATGTTTAAAAGCAAAATACCACTCACTCACTGACTGATCACGAAATCTCAAAAACCACCGAATGGATTTCCACGAAATTTTTAAAGAAGTTAGCTTTTGTATCGAAGAGACCCACTAAGAAAGGATTTTTCAAAATTCCATTCTTAAGGGGTGCAAACAGCCCCTCAAAAATTCCTTTTTTCCAATAAAATAACATTGAATTGATGTTAGTAAATTAATAACATCTGTTTTTAAAATAAATAAACATGTTTATTTTGTATATTTGAAATTGCCCTATTGATGCATTGAGAGTTTAATCTTCAGCTGATAAAAAAAAAAAAAACAAATTAAATGAACACGTTTGAAATAGGTTAAGTAACACTATACTAGTAAATAGGCACCAACGCAAGTAGTGTGAGTGAAATGATGTAAATAAATTTAATATTGTCATTTTACTTTATACGGTTAATATACTATTATTTGTAGTCAAAAGTCACATGCCGAGGCCGAAGGCCGAGGTTTTCTTGCCCGAGCGTACGAGCGAGGGATTAGCATGCGAAGCGTGCAGGGGTGTCCCCTATTTATATTACATCAATGCTTTTCTTAATGCTTTACATAATATTTACTAAATAAATATATAATATATAAAAAACTTAGTTTCATCTTTTTTCCGCACTAAATAATCATATTTTATCTTCACTGTGTGTTCAAGTAGATACGTTGATATCATAATTGAACGTCCAATACAAATTTAGCAATGTCTAGGTATTATGACAAAGAAAATAGAGTTTAACATTTTAGAAATGTATAAGGTACAGATATAGGTAAATTGATTGTACTTCAATTTATTGCATATTTCGCAAAGTAATTGGTAGAAAACCTTTCTCACTGAAAAGCATTCAGGGTGAATTACTTTGTAGTTAGTCAGTGTCATAATAACTTAGTTACTAAGTGGTGGTAAACAGGTCCAGATGATCTACTAAATGCCGACCGTGAAGTACGTTCCACTGCCAGATCCAGGCAAATAACTTGTCACCTCTCCAAGCCAAAGAACCAATTAACCACTTTGGCCGAGCCACTAGAGGAAAGGATTTACGACCCCATCATGGAGGTGGAACGTCACAATTGTACGACCCCATCATGGAGTTGGAACGTCACAAGTTTACTCTTTGGCTGAGCCACTAGAAGAAAGGGTTTACGACACCATC
>JAQJVL010000458.1:0-60000 GCA_035578905.1 Stictocephala bisonia | reverse complement strand
TTTGAAGAAATTATTCATGTAAACAACTACCTTAACATTTTGTGTTATTTGCACGTATGCACACAAATATATGTCCAAACATATATTCCAAGTTTATTGAAATAAAAACACCTAGACCTTATTTGAAATTGTATTTTGCACATTTTAAGATATACAGTGGCCTCGCAAATATTCAGAAAGTGACAGTACGGAATCCATCCTATCCGGATCAGATTGAATAATACTAGCTTCAAGAATTATTTCTTCAGTGGTGGAATTGGGTAACTACCCCGCCCACCCATACACGTAAGGTGGTCATACCCACCAGCCCCCCATACACGTACGGTGGTATTACCCACCCGCCCACTCATACACGTACGGTGGTATTGCCCACTCGCCCACCTATACACGTACGGTGGTATTGCCCACTCGCCCACCTATACACGTACGGTGGTATTACCCACCCACCCCCCATACACGTACGGTGGTATTAAACACCCGCCCACCTATACACGTACGGTGGTATTACCCACCCGCCCACCTATACACGTATGGTGGTATTACCCACTCACCCACCTATACACGTATGGTGGTATTACCCACCCGCCCACTCATACACGTACGGTGGTATTGCCCACCCGCCCACCTATACACGTACGGTAATATTATCCACCCGCCCACCTAAACACGTACGATGGTATTACCCACTCGCCCACCTATACACGTACGGTGGTATTACCCACTCGCCCACCTATACACGTACGGTGGTATTACCCACTCGCCCACCTATACACGTACGGTGGTATTACACACTCGCCCACCTAAACACGTACGGTGGTATTACCCTCTCGCCCACCTATACACGTACGGTGGTATTACCCACTCGCCCACCTATACACGTATGGTGGTATATCCCACCCGGCCACTCATACACGTACGGTGGTATTACCCACCCGCCCACCTATACACGTACGGTGGTATTACACACTCACCCACCTAAACACGTACGGTGGTATTACCCACTCACCCACCTATACACGTACGGTGGTATTACCCACCCGCCCACCTATACACGTACGGTGGTATTACACACTCGCCCACCTAAACACGTACGGTGGTATTACCCACTCACCCACCTATACACGTACGGTGGTATTACCCACCCGCCCACCTATACACGTACGGTGGTATTACACACTCACCCACCTAAACACGTACGGTGGTATTACCCACTCACCCACCTATACACGTACGGTGGTATTACGCACTCGCCCACCTATACACGTACGGTGGTATTACCCACTCGCCCACCTATACACGTACGGTGGTATTACACACTCGCCCACCTAAACACGTACGGTGGTATTACCCACTCGCCCACCTATACACGTACGGTGGTATTACCCACTCGCCCACCTATACACGTACGGTGGTATTACCCACTCGCCCACCTATACACGTAAGGTGGTATATCCCACCCGCCCACCCATACACGTACGGTGGAATTACCCACCCGCCCACCTATACACGTACGGTAATATTATCCACCCGCCTACCCATACACGTATGATGTTATTACCCACCCGCCCCCATACAAGTACGGTGGTATTAACCACTCGCCCACCTATACACGTACGGTGGTATTACCCACCCGCCCACCCATACACGTACGGTAGTATTACCCACTCACCCACCTATACACGTATGGTGGTATTACCCACCCGCCCACCCATACACGTACGGTGGAATTACCCACCCGCCCACCTATACACGTACGGTAATATTATCCACCCGCCTACCCATACACGTATGATGGTATTACCCACCCGCCCCCATACACGTACGGTGGTATTACCCACTCGCCCACCCATACATGTACGGTAGTATTACCCACCCGCCCACCCATACACGTACGGTGGTATTACCCACTCGCCCACCTATATATGTACGGTGGTATTACCCACTCGCCCACCTATACACGTGCGGTGGTAATACCCACCCGCCCACCCATACACGTACGGTGGTATTACTCACTCGCCCACCCATACACGTACGGTGGTATTAACCACTCGCCCACCCATACACGTACGTTGGTATTACCCACTCGCCAATCCATATACGTACGGTGGTATTATACACCCACCCCCATACACGTACGGTGGTATTACCCACCCGCCCGCTCATACACGTACGGTGGTATTACCCACCCGCCCACCTATACACGTACGGTGGTATTACCCACGCGCCCACCTATACACGTACGGTGGAATTGCCCACCCGCCCGCCCATACACGTACGGTGGTATTTAGTTATGTAAATATTGTAGATAACACCTTGACGTGGTCTATCTTATTAGTATATTAAGTAATTAGTAACGTAATGTAATGTTTGTTTCAAACACAAGAAGCGTTGAGATATATAAAAACATTAAAAATAAACAGCAATCCAACGCCAACAAATATCTTTCAGACTTGTATCATAAAAATGTTGAAGACATGTTGACAAATTTAAAGCCATAAACACATTTTTTTAAAGCTATGAATGTTCAGTTGTAGATGTCCATTCTTAGTTGTTATAACAAAACCTCAAACTTTTATAGGAACCACGAGTTTTTAATCATTTTCGTATAAGTCATTACGAACAATAAGCAATAATAAGCAATAAGCAATAAGCATTTTTATTACCACAATTCATTTGTTACATTTCACAAATATGGTGGTTCGTTAATCAATATTAAAACTAGACAAGGGAATTCATGATAACTTATGATGAAATTCAATTTTATAAAATAGAATAATGTCTAATGATTTAAAAATTCCTTCACTGAATATATCGCCTGTGTGACAAGTAAGGATTTAATCAGTTTTTTGAATTTGGCCAGTGACTGTTGTTTTTTTATTTCTAAAGGCAGTTTATTAAAAAGTCTCAAACCAGAATACAACGGACTTTTTTCAAAAGTAGTGGTTCTGTGCCGTAAGTAGCGCAAATCCTGTCTGTGTCTTGTATTGTTGTCCAATATCACTGAACGTGTGTGGGCGGGTGGGTGCGCCAATGTCACTGAACGTGAGTGGGCGGGTGGGCAGGCCAATATCACTGAACGTGTGTGGTCGTGTGGGTCAATACCACTGTACGTAATAACTGATGATCAATCCCACAATTCAAACTAAGTTCAACCAGTTCAAATGTAAGAATAAATTGGACGGGAATTAACACTATCATCTACTGCATATGTGCCTATCTTATATATCATATATGATATTAATTATTTTTCCAAAAAGCTATATACAACCAAAGAAATTTTAATTTATAATATTTTCAGAGTCTCAAACTGTTATTGTTATATATGTGATTTATTAAATATTTTTTTAACAAGACGTATAAGACGTATACGTATAAGACATTATAGACGTATTACTATAGTCTATAATGCGGACAATAATATTGACTCAAGGCTACGATATAATATTGATACGGTTTACTTAAAAAAAAACATAATATTGAACATCCAAATGTGTTTTAAATGCACCAAGTCTTCTACAATGCAGCTGGGGGTTTCCACAGGAAAATGTGATATGCTTGAATTGTTTATGAATTTAAAACTAGTATGAAGCAGATACAAATGCAGACACCATATACTTTATTGTTGTCTGTGTCTCGCTTGCAACCGAGTGTCCATTAACCACGTCGTCAAAATCACTAGAGTGATTAAACGCTTTGATTGGTTTGAAAAATTATCCAAATGCCACGGACGTAGTTTATTAGTATGAGCCAGGGTAATTCACTTCTTTGTCAATTTTAACAAAGCTTTTAACGATTATCCTTCATTCTTTTTTTATTTTATCCATGTGGCATTGTAGCCTATGTACTTGGTTTTTTTGTAGGTTGATTACTGTTAAACATGCTTAGAGAAATGAATGAATGAATGAATGTCTTTATTGAAAGGCGGAGTTAGGACTATGAAGTCATCTCTTCCACTCAACCTTGTGTTTATTAAACAATTATTAGTATGTTAACGCGTTTTATAATATTGTTTTGAGTGTGGTGTCGTGTAAAGAACAGACACAAAAGACACAACACTGAAGATGTTTCAAATCAGAACACGTTCTAGCTCGTCTCATCGTCTGTAGAACGACCACAGAGAATATTAAAAAAAGAAGAAAAAACAGATGTCACATCCAATAGTGCGCTAAATGTGTGTCGAGATAGTGTGTCGTGCAGTTATTTCTCATGGTTGCCATGCGATGGCAAGGCTAGCTCCTTTTCAATCCCTCCCTTATTTCCCCATAATCCTCAAGGAAAAATGTAGTAATTATTGATGTTTATGTATAAAGATATGCATTAATTGTAATCTATACAAAACTGCCACGGAGGCGTTCGCTACGGCCATAAGAAAGTGACATCTTTTTCTTGTTTCTCTGTGAAACCACAACGTTCGACGTGGTTTGATTCTGACAAACTTCTTACACTGACACGATGCAGTGTAAGTGTCCAATATATTTAACCAACATGTTTATGAACCAACGCACTAACCATCTTCAAATATTTAAGGAAGCAAGTACAGTAGGCTAATTAGTGAACGTCCCGGCTGCATAAGCAACAAGCTGGTCCTGGACAAGCCAGAAAAAAATCAGCGTTACCTCTTTGCACTCTCATATCCAGTATAGCAGAATATGGTGTTTTCCTGTACCACTCTGGTTAAAAGTGTCGGCTAACTGTCTGTCAGCTCTCATATCCAGCATTACTGGCTACCTATATTATCCTGATCTGCACACTGCACTCTGGTGTTTGTTTACTATTACATTTGAAAAACTGTTTAAATGGACATTTAAAGGTCCAGGCATTTAAATTGTATACTAGTACTACAATCCTATTTTTTATTTTGTCGTAATTATTTAGTTTGTTTATTTTATTGCAATCAAAACTCATTGTGCTAGAAAATTGATTATTATTATTAAATTATTTTAAAGTAAACTCTTACTATAGGATATATATTAAATAAGCTGGGTTTTTAATGTTATTTTTGTTAATATCTATAAAAATGATGTAAATAAGATAACATCTTAAATAAAATTTAAAAATTTTACAAGCAATCCTTTTATAGCTTGTAAAAAAAAGTTAACACGAAAATGTACCTTGACAATTATGTAAAAAATAAACCTGTACAAAAAAATTAAAAATGTTTAACGAAATACTTATATTACGAATATAGTTTGGCAGCCCCTGGACACAGTGCATCAGCGTTGTTTTGAATTTGTATCACTTTGCTGGGACTGGAACAGCTTACCACATAATTCAGGACAAAATTTGTCTTTCATTTTTAGTTAGTTGGGAGAAAGAAATAGAGCTATAAATATTAGCAAATTATGTTTATTTATTAAAATGTCATGCGACAAGAATTTTTAGCTAGTAAAGCTATTTTTATTTATCAATATAACCAAATTTTACTATTAAAAAAGTATTTATTTTGATCCTTATAATAGTTCTGAGGAATAAACTAATCACTAGTTACAGTATAAATTAACAAAAAATTAAATAAACCTTGCATAACATAATCCAGTGATACTGAATACAAGAGGGTTCGAGGAAAATAGCATGTAGCCAGCCAGCTATACTGGAGACGAGCATGACTGTGCAGTTTCTTACAAGAGCTGTAAAGGAAATTACAGATAGCCAATAACGCTGGATTCAAGAGCTGATGGTTAGAACAGACAAATTTCCAAGAGGGCAAGAGAATTTACGTGAATATTCAATTAAGAGGATTTAGATATAGAAGAGAGTTATGGATATCGGTCATTCCGTTCATGTGTTTTCTTCTATTTTTTCGATTAAAAGTTTTAAAAATTAAAGAGCAAAGCATGATCAGTTCTGCACTAAATTGGGACCTTGCATAGTGATACAGTTCAGAAAAAGTAATTTGTCCAAGCACTTTTGTTGTCATCAGTGAAACAGTCATTGTGAAATTTTAATACAAATTCGTCATGAGGCGTTCAGGCTCAGAAATTAATGGCGACGGACTCCTGGTCAGAGGATTGAGGGAGGTCAGTTCAGCGGCACCCAGCTGGAGCGTGTGTAATTACCAGGAGCAGTTATGGACTGTTATTATTACGCTCACTTAGCTCAGCTCCCGTCGTTCCGTTTATTACTTAATGGTGGCGGCCGAGCTCCAATAAACCTGTTCACCTGCGGCCGAAACGTTTTAATCGTGCGTATTTCCATTGCGAAACTGGCAAAAAGAACAGCGCGTAATGGAGCCGAAATGTGAGCTCATTATCGGGTTAGTGGTATTCGCTACCATTAGTCCCCAATCCTCTATTGCACGATTGTTGAAGGCGTAGACGAGAGGTTACTGAAAGATCCCATCTTGAAGATGCCTAACTTAGGGTAATGAATATTACACAAGTGCTGAGGCCGTAAAACAAAAACTGTTATTCATAAGAAAAATTAGTTATTTATAATTTGTATTGAAGATCCATTATCTTGATGTTCTTAAAACATAAGAGTTTATTGCCAAAAAGTAATATTTATCATGCATGGACAGTGTCATTTTATCCAATATAATGTAGCCTTATTTTGAATATAAATCAAGCATGCCAACGCAATAATAAATTAAGAACGTAGTTTGTGCAAGAAATCATACAAAGAAAGTGAATATGTGAGATCGTAAAATTTAAAAGCCAAATTCTTCAAAGCATATTAAAATTGTTGACCTTTTTCACCAAGTAAAATATTCATTTTATGAAAGGGCTATTTTCAATTCGATTTTATCTCTCTCTTATTCTCTGATAGTCTAGTCTAGAGTCTAGACCTTGCCTCGACTATTACAGCATGGCCAAGTACATATAAAAACAGCATCTAGTCTCCTAAACACCTAATTTTGAAAATGTTGTCAGTCTATTTACACCAGTGGCATTTTTTACTTATTCTACAAACGTTGTTATGGGACAACGGTCCAAACCCATCAAGCAAATTTGTATTGGCCTTCCCGAAATTTGAACACGTGAGTGACCCTCTCTACATATGAAGTAGAAGGGCTAACCACTAAGCTAGCAAGATGCAATTTTAGTCGATTGATGATGCAGTAATTACGAACTGTAACATAAAGTTACGGAGTCTTCATTACAAACTAGTGTTTCCAGTGTCAACCACGTCAAAGGGATGTTTACACTATGAACATTTCCAGACGTTCACCTAGTGGTAGGCCTAAATGCGGTGTGGCATCTTCAGTGGTAAAGCTGATAATGGCCCCTTTGACGTGGTTCACACTGAAAGCAGTAGTGTACAGTTTTGATATAGTGTTGACACCTGCTGATTACATATACGAAATAGAATTATATACCCTTAAATATTTTCCTCAAAAAGTTTCTTTTAAATAATTCTTTTAAATCATGGTGTAGATACAACTAATTTAAATTGTAAAAAAGTATGGATTTACATAGTTTTACACATATTAATTTAACTTTTATTTGGATACTTAGTTTTTAGAATTTTATTTAGTTTTCATTGAGTAGATAGAGAACCTCTAGTTCTGTGATGAAGATATCTTTTAGTTAATGATTTTGTCACTAAAACATTTTCAATTTATCTTGACCATTGCAATTGATTTAGCTTGGCAAGGCCATAAGGGACGATATTTGATAAAATAAAATTGAGTTATCCTTTACCATCAATGTGTTTAAACTATTTTGTGCTCTGAAAACTTGAAATAGGCCATTTGGTAAAGGCATTAGATTTCGTGAACCATTCACCCAATTTTTCCTACTACTCCTGAACTAAACTAAAATTCTCCTGAGTAAACTCGAGAAGGCTGTAGTAGGCGTAGTTCCCTCTGTTATCTCATCTTATTTATGTAATAGAACTCAATTTGTTAAAATATCCTATATTGATAATAACAGTTTCGTGCCTATATTCTTTCAGTTAGTCCTAAGGGATCAGTGCTGGGGCTTATTTTATTTTTCTTGTATTCTGCGTACTCGATCTCCAACATAAGCAAAAAATGTGTCAGTTTATTATTACACTTCCGTTTCAATAAGTTCTGAAAAGCACTGTGAATTGGAAATTAATACATGTCAAGTGATAAATAACATTATTCGGTGGTTTACTTAGACCTGGTGTCAGTAATTATAGAAAAAACAAATATAATGTAATTTAAAATCAACATCACAAAACCATTAATACTCCTTACATTTGCAGTAGGTAACATACACATATAGACATGTTTTCAACAACTAAATTTATAAGATTCATATTGACAGTACCGGTAATCTCTCATTTTTTCCAATAACACATTGTTTTTGATTGGAAAAAATAATCTCTGATATTTGTGTTTTAAGAAAACTATCAAACAAATTATAAACAGCTGATAATCATATAAAACAATTATCTATATATTTAATTTCTTAAGGCGAATCGGTTGGTCAAAATTCCAAGCGCTACACTCCACCTACGGCCTTTGGAAATAGCTAATTTTAAAGCTCTGATATTGTAGATGGCGGAAAAAAATATGAGTTTTGCAATTCGCCTTAAGGGCTCCGTCCCATTGGCATTCAAACTTCCCATGTTAATCTTTTGTGAAGAGGGTTGCTAACTTTTGTTTTGAATTATTGAGTCCAGCTGTCAATACGACAAATTAAATATTTTAGCTGTTAGTGTTTTATACTCTAACTAACAAGGCACAAGGCCAAACATTCAGGAGAACTGTTATTGATTATAGTATACAATATTCGACTTGGCTAATACAAACTGTTTTGTCAATTTGGATAAATAAAGTGATTTGATTTTGATTTGATTTTAGGAAGCCGGTGTCTACCTGAACAAACTAGTGTTTACACATGGGAAACTTTGCATTTAGTAGAGTAAAATCTCCAGACGGAGTTAAAATTGTTTATTGAAAATACAGTCAACCAAAACACCGAAATAAACAATTCTTACACAAAAAATAAACTTAACAGAGAAGTTTTAACACAACAATAATACCTAATTCATCTGTATATATGATAATGAGTTTTACAAAACTATAAAAATAATGAAATGTTATACATTAAATATTTAACAGCAACATTTTAATTTTATTTATATAAGGGCTTTTGCTCCGACAAGCCACTAGTTTCGTTTAAATTTATCCGGCAATTAAATATCTTATCTTTTTAAACTGATTCAGAACCCTATTATTTTTTATCACATCTCTGATTAGCGATTGTTCACTCAACTACTATACTTGCATGACATATTGTGGTGTACAAAATTATATACTTTATGGAATGATTATATATGTGCTTATGTAAAGAATTATGTACTTTTGTTGTAATTATTATTTAAATTTAAAATATTTTATTTAAAATTAAAATTATTATAGATATTTAAAAAAAATCCTGTTGCATCTATATATTATTTACTATTTAACCTCATTCAATAATTAATTATCATCGTTAATGTGCCTCTTTGACCATTGTTCATGATGTCTGTGTGAATATGAATAGGAATATAATAAGTTTTCACCATTTAATAAAAACATTTCATTATTAAAAATTTACTCCATTAATTTTGTTAGTAGAAAATGTTGACTCTTGGTTTGATACAAAATAATCTCATTAATTTTTCGTCCTCCATGACAAACATATTACCCATAATGCCATATATCAGGAATTGCATGTTCTTGTTTAATATTTTGTCGTTTTGTTTTGTTAGTCAGTCGTCTGCTAAACAAATAAGTTAGGTTAAATTCCAAGTACGCTTGTCGCTTATCGTATTTAACTTAATTAAGTTTGAATTTAATTAATCGTTATTGTATTTATGTACTGTAATAATTAAGTGACATGGCTGACGATAAAGACAAGGATATAAGCGTACAAGAATTTCAATTGGATCCAGATGCAGAGTTAAGATTTGAGGTAGAGCACAAAAATGAAACCGTCACTATTGAGGTATGTTTGTTTTTGATTAAGGCTAGATATACGAATCTAGTACAAGACAACTACTTATACAGGGTGTTTCAAAAAGAATCATCCGATTTTGTAGGTTTATAATTTCAATACTAATAATAATATGGACATGAGGTTAATTTTATATTAAAGGATAACTAATAAAGTTATTTTTACATAGTTAAAATAAAGTTTTTTTTTACATACCATTTACAGGTGCTCAATATGGCCCCCTTGAGATGCACGGCATATGTCTATGCGATACTCAAATTCGTCCCACACCTGGAACAATGTCTTTCACAAATCCCCACAAAAAGAAGTCGCAAACAGTAAGGTCCGGTGACCTTGGAGGCCAGTGATGTAACGCGGAATCGTTAGGTCCAGTACGACCGATCCATCTTTGAGGAAGCCTACCATTTAAAAACTCTCACATGAAGATTCCAGTGTGGTGGGGAACCGTCCTGCTGGTACACGAAGTCATTGGAATCTGTTTCTAACTGAGGGAAGAGATAGTTTTCTAACATATCGAGATATGTCAATCCCGTAACAGTGTTCTCTTGAAAGAAAAAGGGACCGTACACTTTATTCCGTGAGATTGCACAGAAAACATTAAGTTTTGGGGAATCTCGCTCATGCTGTACGATGTGATGTGGTTGCTCGGTTCCCCATATTCTCACATTGTGACGGTTAACTTTTCCACTCAAATGGAAAGTTGCCTCGTCACTAAACACCATGCGTGTTACCAAATCATCGTCAACTGCCATCTGGCTTAGGATAAACTCACAAAACTGAACACGTTGTTGTTTATCACCTTCATGCAAAGCTTGTAGTAATTGAATCCTGTATGGTTTCAAATGTAAATGTCGGCGTAAAACACGCCATACGATGTTGAAGGAATGTTAAGTTCCCTACCAGCACGGCAAGTGGATTTTTGCGGGCTACGGGCGAAACTGTCGCGGATGCGCTCCACGTCTTCATTGGACACACGTGGACGACCCGATGATTTTGCTTTACAGAGACAGCCTGTATCAGTAAATTGCTTATACCATCTTATGCTCTGGGCTGTAGGAGGATCAGCACCATATGTGGTACGAAATTCACATTGCACGGTAATCACAGACTCACATCTAGCAAACTGTATAACACAAAAAGCCTTCTGTTGTTTAGATGCCATTTTGTCAATAACTGAGCTGGGCGTTGACAGAAGCGCGCTACTGCTACCTAGCGGAAAACACTCGAAACTTGAGAGCTTCCTCTTACTGACAGTACATTGTTCTATCAAATCGGACTTATAGATGAATAGCAATAAATTTTTAAAATCGGATGATTCTTTTTGAAACGCCCTGTATATTCAGGTTTATAGAGCAAAAACAATTAACTTAATATTAATGCCAAAAACTTAGTAGGCTATCTATGCAGTTTTAGACACTTTGCAAAAATAACATATTTATCCCCAGTGGGTAGAATTAGGTATTTATTTTCTGGGAAAAATAGTTTCTATTCCGCCGAAAACTCGATTTTGTACACTATAAAAATCTCAAACTTTATAAATCACCAATGTAGGCTACTTTTGTTTTAATCTGTCCCCCTCAATTATTATTATTTTGAGGGTTTTTTACGCTGAAAATTTGAAAACTGGTCTATGATTTATTCCTTGCAATATCGCCGAAGAACTCCTTTCACGACAAATCGTCTATGGTGGCCATATGATAATAAAAGTTTAGGCAAACCACAGAGAAAGAATTTTGCGGTTATACAGTATTTCTGCCCAAAGTACGGCGGTCCTAAAGACCCGGCATCTAATTTCATGCGATTTTAATACAAATTACAAATTTGTTTTTAGTATATAAGTTTATATGATTACAGGTTTGGTTGGATAATTAAAAAGTGTGTTTTTCGGGCCGAAATATAAAGTACATCCAATTAGCACATCCAATTAGGCCATATTCTGTAATTCCTGTTCAGCATGGAAAAAACTTTCTAAACTAAAAAAATTGATAAATAAACATTTTAATAATGTTGATTTATTCACACTTATACAAAACAAGTTTTATAGTTTGTTTTAGTTGAAATCAATCTCATCAATAGATATAAATTAATGTTTCACCACTTTTTAAAACTTTATTTTTGGAAGCATCTATAAAGTGCATAGTTACCCGAAACTTATATTTAATTCAATCGGGAGAAATACAAATTACTTTTACTACTTTTCAAATCTTTATAATTTTGTCTAATTTAAGTTGGACTTTGTTTATTAATGTGGAATTATATTTACGCTGTATGCAGATGATGTGCAAACAATGTTTCTTCCACTTTCTACCATATGGTTCATCAGTAATAATAATGAGGGTTGGAAATGAAGTTACGAACTAGGTGGAATTTTTCGGGTCATCACACTTGTCATTACGAATGTGTCTTCATGAAGTGCTGATTACTTGTGATGAGAAGCTTATATACAAGGATGTTCATGTATTGTTATATTATTTGTTAGTTTCACACTATACGTTATATCCTATCATAATGATCAACTAGTCAGTTATTGTTACATTCTTTTCAAATTTTTAATGTGCTATACTATAACATGTAATCTTGTCACTATATATTGTTGGAACTAATTAACTCTACTATTTATTAGCAATGTTATAGCCTACTTAGATTTTATTTCATATCTAATTACATATCAATTATGTTGTTTCTCCTAAATTGTTTCGTACTGTATTTATTGACCGGTGTCTGATGATTTAGTTATTATTTAGTCTTTAGATGTTAGTGCCTTGTTATTGTTGTTGTTTATTACTTAATATTATTGTTGTTCTTTAAATAGTTTAACTTATTGTCATTCATAATGTATTTATTGTACTTGGGTTTTTTTGCTAAATCAAATCATGATTATCAGACTAGGCCGTTTTAACTAACCACTTATTCTGATTAATGGTGTGACCATTTATACTCTTGATAAATTCTGTGATTTTGTAATTAGTTTCTGTACTATAATATAGGTCCTAATTATAATTATTCTTAATTAACTACCAATTGAACACATTTTGAAAGGGATCAGCTGATAATCACCGGCTGTTCATTTGTTATTTGGCTATTAATTAATGACACTTTCTAAGGAATAGTCGGCCTTAGTTTGTAACAATGACTACATTCGCTTATCACACTCATTCGAAATCCATATTCGCCCATATCTTGACGATCGGCGTCTTATGAATAAATAAATAAAAATTGATTATTAATCTTTGGTTTTTGCATTACTTTGATTTTTGTTATACCAGATGTATGTTATAATGGTAAAATGTCATATCATAAGCCATGGTAAAATGTCATATCATAAGCCATCCTGTTCAATTTTTATTTATCACAATAAGGTTTACCGTTGAAATAAATAAATAATGTCATTTTTGAGATGTCAACGTATCTGCAGCCAGTAGAAATCAACCAATGAATTCTGTTCCACAGCACTTCTATAGAAGCACTTCTAAGAAGTCAGCATTTTATTCCTTCGTATGCGTAAAATCTACATCACAGTGACATCATGATATGGTTGTTATTAATAACCATATATTTATTGGACGTTAAGAACTTATCTTTAGTCAGCTTTCTGTACTTAAGATGAAACCTTCGACCTCTATATCATGCATAGTGTGTTGTGGGAAGAAAATAAATTGGTGTGTGTGGCACAAGTGTTTTGCTCGGCAGAAAGAGTGGTTTGCAACGGGTCAAGAAGGAAAATGCATGTGATTGGTTTGTCAGCTTGGTTTACATATCTATTTTCTTGATATTACTCATAGCTATTGGCCTGAATTATTTTATTTATTTGTACTGTTGTCATTTAATTCTTTACTTTTTGATGTTAGTTTTACTTTTTTAGATTATTATTGTTACTTCTGCTATTTTTGTTACATTGCCTGTTCGTATTTTGGAAGAGCTGTATTTCCGTCAAATAAATAAATATATTACATAATTACCCCTGACAATTCTAGGTCATAGATCTATAAGGCCGCATAATTTTGTAAGATATAAAACAGGATATGAAAATGTTTTATAACCTATAAAAATGTTTTTTGGGTTTACATAAACTATTTACTACCTCATTATAATTCTAATATAATTTCAGGTGAAAAGTGGCATGGCTGAAATATTTGGGACTGAACTTGTAAAAGGTAAACCATACACATTCCATACAGGAGCAAAAGTTGCAGTGTTCACTTGGCAAGGATGTACAATTGAACTCAAAGGAAGAAAGAATATTAGCTATGTAGCCAAAGAAACGCCAATGGTGAGTACCTTCTAAATTTTTACTTGAATTCTTTATTATAACATTTATTTGCATAAGCGTAATCCTTCCATAATGCTGTGGGTCTCTATGATAAAACAGCTAACTTCTCTCCAAAATTCATTAAAAATGTTCAGTGGTTCTGGAGATTTTGTGATGAGTGTGTACATATTTTTTTGATTATATAATATATATATTATATCAGGAATAAAGATTGTTATTTGGGCCTTTCCTCATTTGTTTGCTCTTTGTAGATGTTTTATCTGAATTGTCACGCTTGCTTGGAGCAGTTGCGCATTAAGGCAGAAACAGACTCTGGCAGGGGACCAGTCACTCTTGTTGTTGGACCTACAGACGTAGGCAAGTCGACAGTAACAAGGATTTTGCTCAACTATGCTGCACGTATGGGACGGAGACCCATTTATGTAGACTTGGATGTTGGGCAAGGCCAGATTTCCATTCCTGGAACAATAGGTCAGTTCTGTTCTTTTTATCTTTAAAATATAGGTATTACAGGATGATACAAGTTATACACGAGAAATAAAATTTAAACTGGGAAATTAGTAAGTTTTCAGAGACAAGTGCAGTAAAAACGTAATTTTTTTCCCAGCCATTCTATGTTTATTTTTTCTTAAGACGCCAATTATTGATTTTCCAATCTACCCCTCTGTGAAACCACAATCTGTATCTTACAGTGACCCAAATCGTTCTTCTTTTCTTACCAAGACCTTTTAACATTTTCGCTGCGGCAGCTACAGTCGGTAACCTTACCTCAGGTGCTAAAAATTGATTACACTATTACTATTTATGCTTACAAACTAAAAAAAAAATCAAAAACTGAAATCAAAACATATACAAAGTTATTAGGTCATACTAGATATGCTACGCACAAAAACAACTTTCCTTCGCAGATGCTATCTCAATACTGAATGAATAGCGAAAGTGTTAAAATTAGGTATTACACGACTAATGATGCTATTTTGAACTTCCCCTTACTCCTCGCCCTATGAAGGTAAAAAATGTTAGAACTACCTTTATTGATGTAGCCTCTCATACCCAGGAAGATTGCAAGAAAACTGATTTCACATATCTAAAAGACTAAACAGTTTAAGGTGGTTGCAACTTTTATTATTTATTAAAGTTTCTTAAAAATAAATACCAATAGAATGTATTTATAATATTTTCAAACATTTTCTTTGCTCATTGTTGTTTATTATAAATAATTGTATCTTTTTTGCAAGCTCTATTTATAAAATAGTTTTTACCATCCAATTTAAAATTAGTATGGTCCTCAAAAGGGCCTTTTTTATTTTGTGTGATAGCTGCCATAGCTGGAAGATCACAAATTTGTGACAGTCCAGCTACCAGATTTCTTGTTCGTTTAGAACTACCCAGGGGATACGTACAGCTTTAAACAACATCATCCCCCATCCTAGCTCTGATATAATTTATTGAGAATGGGTTTGAAAAGGGGCGCCTGAAAAGTAGCCTCTGGAAAAGTACCCCCCCCCAGTTAAGGCACTTTGACGTCACAGCTGGGGGGGGGGGTACGAACACCAGCGAACAATCCTCACAGTAAGATTTCAGCTGTTTGATCTTTTGAAACTATTAAATGGTGTATTATTACCATTGAATGATATTACGTGATGAATTAAGATGATAATGTAAGAATTAGGACCGTACTAGGTGGATTTGTGCTGACTGGAAAAGTACCCCACCCCCGCCCGGTGTACGGCTTGGAAAAGTAGCTTCTGAAAAAGTACCTTTCCAAAGCTTGTTGAGCGGACTGCGTCGTAACTATCAATAAAGATACAAGATCTTCCCATAAGGATTACAAAAAGACCAAGTAATTCATTCTATGACTTCTAAAAGCCAAGAAAACGATGTTTCAGGTAATTGGTTAGAACTATTTTTCTCGAAAATATAAAATTATAAAATTTACAAAACTTTTCGGTTGAGGAGTTCTTGGACATTTTGTATTTAAACTAGGCCAAAAAGTGATAGAAAACATTCCTAACAATCAGGTATAAAAATATAAATATATTAACAGGTTTTTGAGTAATAACGATCTAAACTTGATGTACAGTGAAAACTAGTTAAAATTACGGTACTTTTTTGTTCCAATTAGGATAAAAATTATTAAAACTTTTAGTAAAATTAAAAATGCATATGTCATATCGTACAATTAAACGTGCAAAACAATGGTATGACTAGATTTTTCATAGGTTTCTTAGTTACTTAGAAAACAACTTTCAAACTCGGGTGCACATAATTTCTGCGCCGACAGTAAGTAATAGGTTCTTTGATTATATTCCATTCTATTATTTCTACAAAATATCATGCCAGTTCAGACATTTTTCAAGTTGTAGCGAATATGGTACTTAAAAAGTACAATAAAATAAGTGCAATCGAGTTTGATACTTTAATATTAGATTTTGCGTTAAATTGTTTTGTATACATGTTGTCTGAAGATTTTTTTTTTTTTACCAATACAGTTGTTGCGATGGATTTATAAACTTATTAAAAATTACAAGGAGTCTATTTGCATTAAAACCGAGAAACAATATCATAAGTAAAAGAATATTTGATATTTACGGAATGTTGTGTTTGTGAAAAAAGTTCTTATCAGTTTTGTGAGAGAAAGTTCTTGCCATGCTGATTCGGTTTTTGATGTGTATGGTTCTTTACACAATTTGTAATAAACATGTAAATTGATATGTATGTAACTGAATTTTTCCATTTGTAATAAACATGTAAATTGATATGTATGTAACTGCATTTTTCCATTTGTAATAAACATGTAAACTGATATGTATGTAACTGCATTTTTCCATAGTAATGTTGTGTATTTAATAGCCTATGCATTTGGTTACTATTACAACTGAGGACGCAGTTTACCAACAATCTTGAATAAAATAAAAACCGTTTCCTTTAAAAAAAACCCAACAAGTATACTTGTCATAAATATACAACAATTCTGAAAGTGCAAAATATTCTTAATAGAATGAATCTGACTATATCTATAAAAATCGTGTCGTTATCTGATGAATAGTTAAATGGTAAATACATTAAGATGACACAACTGGTTAAAACATGAAAAACTCGGTACGACGATACCGGTTCTGTTTTCTGTCACACTGTATAAAATATTAATCCGTATCACTAACAATAAATAGTGAAATTAATTTATGTAGATTTACCCAAATTGTCTATGTGTCTATATAAATAAATTGTAGACCTTCAAAATTACAGTCCACAATAAGTAGCACCTCCCCACTACCCAGGATCTCCCTCGTCAGAAACCCACCTCTACGTTCTGCATTCCAGTTGAGCAGTTCAAATTTTTCGCCCAGTACTAGCTGGGTCATAGCGTGGAACAGTTTTGATGGATACAATAAGTTCCTTATTAATGCTTTATCAATACCTGTAGGTGGAATGAACCTCCCTCGGAGGGAATGGACACTTTTGAATCGGTTCAGAACTGGCGTGGGTAGATGTAACTACTGGAAGTATAAATGGGGATTGACACTAGATCAGTCATGTGATTGTCTATCCAAACAATGGATCACATAATTAAAGATTGTCCCCTGCGTTCTTTCACGGATGGATTTGCTAGTATAAACTGAATAAGTGAGGCAGGTTGTAAATGGCTCGATGGATTGGATTTAGCTTTGTGATAGGAGATGACTTTTATTTTATTTTTTATTATATATTGCATGACTTTTGGATCTTAATCCAAATATATATCACAGCTTAAAGAAGAAGAAAATACTGAATGGTAGCTGACAAAAAAACATACTATATATGTATATACCATTCAATTTTTGGATTGGACTTTTCAAATCACCAAACAATTAGGGTCCACAATTTTTTTAGGGGTTGTCTGATTTAATTTTTTTAGTGTATTTCTTGTCTTGCCAACACCTTTAAAATTATATGTTACGTGACTCTAAGTGCTATTTTAAAATGTTGAACTACCCCTAACCCCGTTCTCCTTGGGAGTAAAAAAATTTAAACTTATCCTTGTAGTCCCTCTTATCCAGGGATACTGCAGAAAACTGATTTCAAATGTCTAAAATTGTAAAAATGTTAAGAGAATTTACTTTTCATTTTTTATATATTTATAGGCCACCATTTTTACAGGTGGTCTGATTTCATTTTTATAAGTGTATTTTATCTTGTCTTACCAATACCTTTAATAAAGGTATTACACGACTAAGTGCTCTTTGAAAATGTTGAGCTACCCTTCCAAAAGAATAAAAAATGTTTGGAAGTTGGCTGAAAACTGATTTCATAATAATAATAATTTTTTTATTGTGTGAGACATTTTACATGTATTTCAATAGTCAAATTAGCTGGTTAAAATTTAACTTTTATACACACAAAGGTCACATTCATACATACAAAAGCTGTTGCATTCACTCCTTCCTCATTTATCCACTTTTCTCCTCTAGCCTCACTCGGGATAATTTTGTTGCACAGTCTCCCAATTATATGCCATAAACTCGTCAGAGTTGTAAAAGGCCTCTTTGATTTCAATTTTTTCAGACAAGTTATAAATGCCATACTAATCGAGGCATTTTCAATTGAGTTTGGCTGTCTGTTGACGAAAAGTACTCCTGCCTTTTAATACTCCCTTACTTTTCAGGAGCTGTAATGGTTGAATGGCCAGCTTCAGTGGATGAAGGATTCTCCCAACAAGCCCCACTAGTGTACCGTTATGGAAATAAATCGTTCATGAACCACCGTTCTGTGTCTTGCAGTTCGGTAGTTCTCTCTGCCTCTCGTCTCATAGTAGTGTATATTACTACCTCTTACAAGGTCACACTTTTCTTTGAAAAAGAGACATGTTTCCAAAATGTAAAAGCAGAGGTGTCAACAATTTCAGATTTTTGAATGCTGGTCTTCACGACTCTCCAATGCAGTTTCTCAGTTATCTTGACTGCTTTTTTTTTTTGTAAAACAAATATCCCATATAAGTTTGCTTTAGTGCAGCCTCCTCCCAAGGGTAATCCATATGATAGGTATCGATAGATCAGTCTATAATATGCCGTCATCAGTATCTGAGTTGGGAAATATTTGGATAGTTGCCTCAGAACATAAATGCCTGATGCTATTTTTGAACAGACATTGTCTACATGACAATCCCAAGTCAAACTAATATTATTCCAAGGAATTTAGTCGAGCAGACTTTTTGATCTCAGTTTCATCCAACTGTAGGAATACCAGCTGAGCCTGATTGTCTTAAGCAGAATTGTATAAAAGATGATTTGTTTGGATTGGTTTTAAGATTAAGCTCATTAAGATGTTGTATTAAACTATTGAGCTCAATAAATGTCACTTCTTCCAGTTCTCGATTTGATTTTACATTAAGACATAGTCGTGTCATCTGTGTACTGGACGAGTCGTCCATTCTGTATCGCTGATCCAGCATTATTAACTTAGATCAGGAAGATTAGAGGACAGTATAGAGCCTTGGTGGACCCCATAACTGAGCTTCCTCTCCCTAGATGCATTCTGAAATTTGCCTTCCCAAGTAAATGTCAGATTAATTAATCATCTCCCTGAAGGTACCAAACAACAAAACGGTAAAAATCTCAATGCTCAGTTGAAAACCCTTTTGCTGTCAGAAGCATTTTACTCTCTTGATGAGTTTATGATGGATCGCTGGGATGATTTGCCAAACTTATAGCTTAATTACAAAAATCAAAACTTCTGACCTGATCTGGTGTGAAAGGAGTGTGAATGGCAAAACGTATGTATATAAGGGTTATTGTGAGCATGAATGGGTAGGTTATGTAGTTGACGATTGTGATGCAATGTATTCATTGTCTGTATACAATAAAGAAAATTGAAAATAGATCTAACTTCTGAAATGCCAACAAATTGTACTCTGTTACTAAGATACAATTTAAGTCACTTGAGTGGCACTCCTCATATCCCGTAATTCTTCAGTTTGTGAAAAAGAGTGTCATCGTTTTGAAGAGGCAAATTATTGCCTCTGTTGTTGATTTCCCACTTCGAAAACCAAATTGGTTTGTGAATAGTAGGTTGTGCTTTTCTAGGAAGCTACAACCTAGCTTTATATAAGCACTCAAGTGCTTCAATTCAATTCACTCTCTGCCTATTCAAATCTCAAGTGAAAAGGACTTTTTCAAAGACTGCTAAAGGCCGGTAATATAGAAATGGGACGATAATTTTGAGACAATAAGGGGTCGCCCTTTTTAAATATTGGTGTGATTTTTGCTATTTTTAGGGTGGAGGGAACAGTTTCCGATTGAAAAGAAAAGGTTTATCAATTGTTCTAGTGGCCTCAATAAGTGCTTTGAGAATTGCTTGAGAAGCCACATTGACACGTGGCCATTCATATATCTAAAATGACAAAAAAGTTAACTTACTGATGAATCACTCCATATAGCCTTTATAGATAACTATTTAGCCTTAATACTCCCTTACTTTTCAGGAGCTGTAATGGTTGAACGGCCAGCTTCAGTGGATGAAGGATTCTCCCAACAAGCCCCACTAGTGTACCATTATGGAAATAAAAGCTTGAATCATAACCTTACACTTTTTAACACCCTTGTATCTAGAATGGCCGAAGTCATCCATGACCGAATGTCTACCAATAAAAAAGGTAATATACATTATATATTGGACCTACTTTGAATAAATGCAAGAGTACAACCTGAATTTGTCCAGGAGAAAGTATGTGCATAGTAGCTTATAGATATGAAATGGCAAATTTACAAGTATTCAAGGAAATGGAAAATACAAAATATTAATACAAATTGGTGAATTTGTACATAACTTAAAAAGCATACTTTAAGTTATGTACATGCTTTCACATACCATAACTCTGGAAAACTATATTGGTCGAATATTTAGAATTTTAATCAACTTAGAATTCAATCAATAAACATAAATACTTATCACTTATCATAATATCACAACTAAATGCTTTGCTTTATATCCATAACCACTATCTGTCATGTCACTACACTGTTCAAGAACAGGCCTTACAGGAATACAGGCCTGTAACCGCGGAAGGACTGTACTAATGCAATTGTATCAGTCACCTTTTTGCTCTTTGACTGAGAGGTGACTGAGTCACTCTAAAAGGGACTGAGAGGCTCTAGGCCCATCAGGTGACTTTAATCACTAGGCCATCGAGACGCAATGGGACATGGACCAAAACCAGTTCATAACATCCAGAGTTCTCTGCAAAAGAATGTTTATCTGCGGTTTTGTAGTATGTGGCTATAGTTATTGTTTTTGCCAAAAGTGCTACTCCTAAGCAGTATAGATCTCTTGTAAAAATGTAGTTAGACCTCGAAACATGTGTAACTGATTGTTGAGTGCATTCACTCACTATTTAAATAATACTAAACATAGGACGAGCACTGCTCGTCGTCAGTCCCTAATGGGTTAAAATGTTCATATATTTTTATGAAAAATGTATGTATTGTATATTAATTTTGTTCCTGAAATGTTAACTTTTTTCAGCAAATGCCTCTGGTATAATAATAAATACCTGCGGGTGGATCAAGAATGACGGCTACAAACATCTGATGCATGCTGCTCAAGCATTTGAAGTGGATGTCATATTGGTGTTAGACCAGGAGAGGCTCTACAATGAACTTGTTAGAGACATGCCCAACTTCGTCAAGGTTGTTCTGCTGCCCAAAAGTGGAGGAGTAGGTGTTCAATTAATTATTGGTGTATTTTAACTTATGGTTTATTTATAGTAACAATAGGCGAATGGAAAAAAATACTTTCAATCAAAGTAGATGTACAAAATAATTCAAATTACTTTATCTAAGTTTGATTTATATATATTGGAAATTATAGTATCTTAATTGACAAATATTAGTATCTTAGTTCTAACAAAGACAATTATAAATGAAAAATCTATCAATCTAAGCTTCTAATTTTGAAAAATTATTACTTTTCTTATAGTTTAAAAAATTTAATTGAAATGAAATCCATACAAAATACATTACCGGCGTTATATTTGTGATCAACCTTTTGAAAGAAGTCTATAGGTAAGTGGGTCAATAAAATATCACCTCCCCCCTTGTATCCTTACAGTGCTATATTAAGATAAGATAAGATCTTTATTTCCATAAAATATTCAACTGAATACATTGGATTTGTCATATTTATAAATACTAAATATATTGTTATTAATTGAAGTTGTTTTATAACATAACCCCATTATATTTTAAGTAAATTTGTCTTTATTGAAGATTTTAATTTCAATATTAGTTTATAATAATAGGGTATGTTAAATCAGTGCAAGGAAAATGATCCCAGAACTCATGACTGTCAATCTTCTAAGACTGTTTCTACAAGTTGGAGTTCTGTTTAAATCTTATTTCAACAACAACAACAACAACAAAACACATATATTACATACGACAAGACCTGCCTCACACTTATAGCACACCCAATGAAGCTGAGACGCTGGTGCTGCTGGGTCTGCTTGGAGGGAGCACATCATTTGCCTAGTTCCTGGAAATACTAACCTGGAGGCTTGTCCCAAGACACAACAATTAAGCTACTAACTTATGATACAAAACATGGACAGTTTACACATCAGCAAACTTGAACTAACCTGTTTTTCTAAGGGTGGAATTCTGAAATCGCAGCAGTCCAAGGCTTAGAAACAAGCTGTAACATTTAATTAACATGATTTCTCTAGACTCTCTTTCACTAACTAGTGGAGGCCTTCTGTTGACTTATTACTAGTCATTAAATTATAGCGTTAGATTAACATAGGTAATTTTATCATTTTTAAGAGTTGCTTAACGTATTGAAACTGGATGTTTGCTTGTATTCCAATATAATTTATAACTTTTTCAGGTGGTGGAGAGACTTCAAAGTTACAGGACAGAATCTAGAGACACCCGAACAAGAGAGTATTTCTACGGTGCCAGGTCTCCTCTTCATCCCCACTCGTTTGATGTCAAGTGGGCTGACCTTAAGATTTATAAAGTTGGTGCTCCAGCGCTCCCAGACTCTTGTATGCCTCTGGGCATGAAGGCTGAGGACAACATGACCAAACTAGTGGCTGTGTCTCCAGGTAAGATTTTATATGAGACATAACCAAAGTGATTTATTTCATAGCACAGATTCTAGTTAAAAATGTTCTAGCTATAGATTTTTAATATGATTTTGTACAAAACATGAAGAGTATTATGAATCCATTTCACTTATAAAGCCTGTAAGTTCGCCTTGCCCAACATGTTTCTTTTTTTGTAAAGAGCAAACATTCCAATGTTATACAGTAAAACCTCGATATGTCAAGGGACAAAGACAAAATTTGCTATATCGGGATATACCAAGGTTTGTTTTGCTGAGGTTACATTCGGCCAATATACGTTAAATGGGGATTTACTAGTACTTAAATATAAAGAAGATGTCACAATTCAACCTCTAATTTATGAATATTTATTGTTACTAGTACCCTTAATTATATAACAAATAGATATCTAACGTAATAAGAATATTTTTGCCAGCAGTTTGATTAGTTAATGAGGTCTGCCACTCCAGCTGGTTTGATCTGCATAAAAAACAGCTGATGATTTGAGACACAAAATTTAACATTGGATGAGAAATCTATCTGTGTTTATAAAATCAATTCTAGTGCGTACAGTTACCAGATTTGGCAAAACTCAAATGCAAAGTTACAGGCCGAGTACAGAATAAGTTATTGTGAAGGTGATCCAACTTCTGGCTTCTAATTGTTACTTTTATTTACAAGTTCTAAATCACTAAATTATATGCACTATGAAATATTTATAAACTTAAATTATTACCTAGATACTATTTCGACTCTTAAACTTATCACTAATATTTACAACAATATTTACGTTACTAATCACTCTGTTCACCTAGTGTCCGACACTGCTCAGTATACTGTCACTAGACTGTCACTGTCACATCCACTGGAGCTGACTCTATCACTCACTGACTCTTGACTGTCTGTCAGGTTGGCCGAAGAATGTCTTTATATGATCAGAGGTGGAAGTCCAGAAAATTCTGGAACTGGCGATGGTGAACCTATATAGAAGCATATAGAAGTTCTCGATTTCAAAGAAAGGGCATCAATTCATCTACAGGCTAATGATCTGCCATTCTAATCCTTCCTGGAAGACCTGGATTGGCTCTGCGGGCGGTTACCCGTGCGGAGATGGGGTGCAATGACCTAGGTGGTGCCGATGGTGGCTACCGTGATCCTTAACAATACGTACTACGAACTGCAATTATAGAAACTCAGTGTACTCTATTAATATTACACAATGAATGAATACTTTGGTCCAGATTAGTTTACATTGATTTTTAACAATAATAAAAGATTTAAAATAGCTTACATATTAATAATCATAGATAAACAAGTAAATTGAACAACTAAGTGCATTATAACATTTTCAATGAAAAAAATTGGTCCTAGGAATTGGCAGCAGACATAAGCATAATAGCCTGTGCGTCTGCTGTGTTGTTGTTGAAAATTAAAGTTCATTCATTGTGAAAATTAATATTCATATCTTCTGATACATGATTTTACTGTATCCAATGTGCAGTCCAGCTCATGGATCTCACAACATTTTTCCCTTAAACCACTTTTTTCCCTTAAACAAATCTAGAGTGTCTTTGGCAGTTCGGTTCGTTCAACTTATAGTGTCCACTTCATCGTCTTCTGTTTGCCATCTGCAAGTGGATCTCCTATAATTGAGGACAGGATCTCAGCTTCGGAGAGCTCTACACTCATTGCAAGTTCGCCATCAAACTCTTTAAACTCCATTTCAACATGTAGGATCTCTTTTACTTTCAATCAGAGGGTCAATATATTTTCAATATTTGGAATTGAATTTCTGAGACATTTTCATCTTGCCTCAAGTTTGTATCCCTTTTCAATGTAGAGAAAAAGTTACTTTAGAAAATTGATAACAGAATTTTTGTATGCCAATAAAAAATGCTCAACTGTTGAATACAATATGTGGTCTCAATTAAAGTACCGACATGCTGTTAAAGTTTCAAAATGATCTGATCATTATTTTTACTGTAGTGAATTTTCAAACATTACAAGTCATGTGAAACTGTAAAAAAAGTGTATTTTTTCCACTCTAACTACGATTTAAAAAATTGTGAACAGGTTAAATTATACAATTACCACTCATAATCGCAGAAATAGACGATACAAATTTTTATGGTAATTTGGGTTTTCCTCGCCTTATACTTTTCACACAGTTGATGTTCAAACTCGAGTATCTATACTTTTTGATCCGACAGGGCTAACGGGGAGAAAAAGTGATGTTTCATGCCGAGACATAAATCCTAGTGGCGGTGGGTGGCTGGGAAAGAAAATTTTTATTTGTTTTATAGGGGCTTTGTATATTAGACATTCGTAATACTGGGGTTTTTACCTTATGTAGGAGCTCCAAACTTTAGATATTCGTAATTTAGGGGATGTATGGTATGCTTCATATGCGGGAAAAAGTTGTTATATAGAGTAGTTTAGCCAAATTACTATTTAATACAGGGGTAATTTTAACATTGAGTGTTATGTGAGTTTGAAGGGAATTTAAAAAATTCGTATATCAGGGAATTCGTTCTATGAAAGTGCATTATAAGGAGGTTCAACTGTATTTACCAACTTATAGCATTGCAGTAGCATCCATACTCTTCTGTTTCACTGAAAAAAATCCACTTAGGACGATCCAAATAGACAGATGAGTAAGCTTTTCAACTATGTAGGTGTATCTGATGCTTTCTAAGTAGTTGATGAGGGAATAATAATTTTTAATTTTAGAAGTTCTATAATTATAAAAATACCTCTTTTTGAAGAGGAAAAGTTGGGTATCAAGGTTCCACAGCAGTCCAAAAATGTTTCCAATGCCTTCTAGGGAAGTATAATGACTCTGTCCTGCTAATAATTGGCCTCATTTCTAGTGCCTACAAGAACAACAGAGTTCCTCATTGCCAGTTTACAAGTGCATTGTGTATGTTCCAGGCGTTCAGTGCTTTTACCCTAAATGTAGCACAAATTACCCCTCAAAAGAACAGACTGGTTTTTGTTATTTGCAAGTTTTTGTTGCGAAATAAAAATAAAATAAAGTATGAATGATTCAAACACTGACTTTAGAAACAAGAAGACTGTTCACTCAAATGGTCCTGTGAAGGTAGTTTCTCTGTTTGATGAAATTAGTTCATGTTTGGTTTTCACTGGTAGCATCAGTGGTCTCTCTTTATCTCTCTCTCTTTGTCTCTCTCCAGCACACGCTGAGCTAATAGTTAGTCAAGTATTCGTTTGCGCACTTATTTGAACTCAATCACTGTTGTATAGCAGCACGGGCACATCTCTACAGCAAACGCATTACCTTGGACTGCCTGTTTCTTTCTTTGGTAAATAGTGTAACTATCCAAAAACATCGGCCAGATATCATTACCATATTGAGAACAGCAAAGGCCACCTGAACAACTCCACAACTTGTTCATTATTCATTTTGAAACGTAGAAAGGTTTCTATTGCCTAGATTTTGTAATACATACGGGAAAAACTCACTTGATTACATTGTACCAAAAATAGTCACATTGTGACGATTAACGTGACTTATCACATAATGTTGTCAACTGCACAATTTTTAGTTATTTATTTCTCAAATTATTCAACCTCACTTTTTTCTTTTCTTTTTTTTGTTAAACTTATAATAAATATAATTGTTTTTTTAATTTGTTTCCTTAATATTAAGGTTTCAATAGTGTTACAAGAAATTTATTTACTAGGCTAGGTTGAAAAAGTGTGACTGAATAGAAATAAGTTATATAATATATAAAAATTATTATTATTACTAAGAGGTGTAAAATGGATTGTTTATTTTGGATTTTCTATTTTGTATTTTTCAGTTTATGTTTGTTGTGCAATAATTTAATTTAATATTTATTTATATTTCACTATTTTGATCATGGTTGTACATTTTGAGTTTAAATTTAGCACCGACACCAAGAGCGCTTTTTTCTTACTTACAAATTGTCAAATTATGAATATTTAACTTATTTTTATATCTTTAGTATGTAATTATTTTTACTGATAAATTTGTTAAATTTGGCACCCAACGATAAATTGTTTGTAATTTATTGGGACCCAAAATTGTAATTATTCAAAAATAAACTATTCTGATTCTGATTGTATTAGACATGCAATAATGAATGTGATCCTGTTGGGAGGGATTTGCAAGATAATAAGATAATGTGTTCAATTTCCCATTTATTAGTTATACTATTATGTTTTCTCTACAATATACATGAAACATAGACATTGAATTATAATGTTCCATTTCAGCTTCATCAGGATGTATTATTGTATGTTTCAGGGCCAAATCTATTACATCATATATTGGCAATTACTTTTGCAAACAGTATAGAAGATGATGTTATTAGAACTAATGTAGCTGGTTTTATCTGTGTGTAAGTATTCAACACTATAAATGGCTGATTTATTCCTTGATTTAAGGAGTAAACTTGAATTGATCTGCAATCTCGATTTTAGATTCCACCTAAAGTTAAGGGGAAGGCCTCATAAATTATAAAATTGCGAGGTGAAAAAAGGGTTTTTGTTAGCTTATATACATGATTAGTATTTTTGGTTAACTGATTTCATTATTATGTAAATTTTAGGAGATTAAGTTGGCTTACCTTCTTAATAAGTCTACTTTCAAAGAAAAACAATAACAAACATGGAATTTTCACTATCATAGATAATTTTTTTCATAATCATTGTTAATTTTTGAAGTAATTATAGAGTTTAGACTTGATAACTCTTACTCTGTGTGGTTGCCAACATGTTGATGAACGTAAAACTATTTTTGTGAATGTTCCTACTGTATATTTTGTTTGGTTATAAAAGATGGTCTAAATTACTTAAAAGTGCTGTTCTCATTGAATTAAATGTACCATAGGATACAAACATTCTTAGACAGCATGCATGCTGATCTTTGTGCCAACATAAGGATGAAAAGATACAAGTGCCAGTTATATGCAGTTGAAGTTGTCGCTAGGGGCCTGACTGCCAAGTCACTCTATTTGTTTTTGGAAGATCTTGTTCTCCGAAGAAAAAATATAAACACCTTCTTGAAAAGAGCATAACAAATGGCAGTAGAATCCTCTTAAAAACTATGGCTTAAAAGACCTGAAACTTGGACTCAGCGAGGGGACTGTTGTGGCCATACAAAAGATCCTTAAGCCTCCACGCCTGCTCTTCAGTCTGTGCTGAGTGCCAAAAAGAGGACATATTGATTTAAATCAATTTAAAATCACTGCATTTACTTACACATAAAAAAGTAATGTATTGTAACATTCATAACTATACATGTCAATAAGAATCACAACAAGACCAAGTAATTAATTTTATAACCAATAGAAGCCAAGAATGTTTCAGGGAATTGATAAGAACTTTTTTTCTTGAAAAGTTAAATTCTAAAATTTATAAAACTTACAGAAAACATTTCTATCAAACAGGTATTTAAATATAAATACGATACATTGACAGGTTTTTGAGTAATAACGGTGTAAATTTGATGTACAGTGAAAACTATTTAACATTCCAGTACTTTTTTCCAACTAGGATAAAAATTATTATAACTTAAAATAAAATTTTAAAATGCATATGCCATAACTTACAACTAAATGAAGAAAACAATGGTATGATTCGATTGATTGTAGGCCTCTTAGTTTCATAGAAAAGAACCTTCAAACTAGGATGCACATAATCTCTGCGTGGACAGTAGTGCCCTTTAACCTAATCTAAAAAAAATAAATTGGAAGGAAGTAATCCTAAGTCCTATAAGTGAGATGAATACCTGATCCATGGGGCTTCCAATTTGATATATACAACCTGCCAGAACTCGATATCTCAGACATAACACCAAGAAAGTACCCTTTCTAATAGTATTATTAAATCAATTAATTAAGATTGTTTTGGGCCAAAAGTAACAGGAAGACAGGAATCTGGATTATGTATCATTCCTGATGTAACTTCAAGTGAGATTGCTGATTCAAATCATCAATAGTTAAGTAATATAGGTACCAAAGTAGACGTTCAGTACACATTGAAATGTCAAACTTTTTCAGCTAGAAGCTAAGTGAAAAGCCCTTTTCAATGACAAGACCACTAGTACTAAGGTAAATGTGGTTTCAAAATAAATAAATTTGCATTGACATTTGTATAGTTTATGTTAAATTGTAATATATCAAGATGCTTGAGTCTCCATTACCCCTCAAGAAAGTTTCAGTTGCATCGTAAACTTGTCTTGTCTATTTTTTCTTCCTATATGAAATTGTGTAATTTGTTATTTTATGTGTCTCTAGGACACATGTTGATGTGGATCGCCAAACCGTGACAGTACTTTCACCGCAGCCTCGCCCTCTACCAGACACTATATACTTGCTCTCTGAGATACAGTTTATGGACAGCCATTGAAGACTATTTATAAAAGTTTTAATTAAAGCAAATGTCTTAATTTATTTGCAGAATATAAATAATTAATTTCCAAATGAAAAACCATTCTTAATTATTTTATTAGTTTTCCAATTTACAATAGTATAATGTTGTCTTTAATATGAAATTAATAATGCATGATGTTATGTATTATGTTATATTATATGTATAATATAAGATTTAAATTTATTTTCAATAAGACTGTGCACGATAAGAACATAAATAATTTTTACATAATAGTACAACTAATTTCATAATTGAATAAATGTATTTTCTACTTTTAAATTGTCTTTTTTTAAATTACAAAATCCTGAAGCACTTTCACTGTTTTTTTTTTCTATATTTAAATGTAAAAATCTGTAATTATTTTATATTTTTTGGACTGTCAACATAACAAAACATGTGCTATTCCAATTTGTAATTTATGTGGTGGTTCATAAAAATTTTCACAATTTTGGGAAGTGATAAAAATAATATTATATATACTGTAGAGTCCCACTAATCCGAAAATCCGCTTAATCCTAAACGAATCGGCAAAAGAATGGAAAAATAAAAATGCAGTTACTGTAAGAACCACTACAAGAAAATATTGTGAGGTACTTAACTGTTAATAAACTTTTCAAATTTTATTTTGGTTTGAAAAAAAATCAGTTAAATTTCTTTGCTTTAAAGAAGAATTCCTCTCCTCAAAGAAATTACACCACCGTCTCAAAAACATGGTATCTACTGAGGTTGCGACGGGGCGTTGCTATATGTAGCGCATTGTGAGATCAAATGCAGCCCGCTGTTCACGTTTATATTATAGAATAAATAACAAGAAAATAAGTTCACAACTAAAACTTAGAACGCAGCAGTAAGGAATGGAATCAACGAAACTGAGATATGTAAATACACAAGTTCAAACTGTTGATGCGAGACTGACATTGTTGGAGATTGGGAACAGTGCTGTCTGAGGTAACATGAGAACGCCAGAAATATGCACACAACTACCGTCAGCTGATAATGTGGCCTAGTGCAAAAGCAACGGCATCAAGTAGCGCTGGGCCCGGGATCAATTTAACATTAACATCCACAATTTGCCTATGGTTATGTAGATAAGATTTAAAAAAAATTAGATTGGTCCATGAAATTCATAATGTTTTAATTTAGAGAGGAGGATTGCCAGATAAAATATTTCAAACTATAATGGTTGGGTCTGGGTTAAGTCAAAGTCAAAATATCTTTATTTACATAAACTTTAAGTTTAGGAATTGCGTCAAAATATACATAAAAAAGAAAAATAAATGTTTCATTCTTGCTTATCTTCTGTTAGTCAGGCAAGTATTACATCCTCCATCTGTAAAATTCAGTCAGTGAGTAGAACAGTTGATCCTGCAGCCAGTTTTTGAGATTTTGTCTGAAAAGGTCCTTCCTCTTGAACTCTTCATACAGAGAATTCCACATATTGGCGCCAGCGTAGCTCGAACTCTTCTCAGTTGCAGTGAGTCTGCGTCAGTAGACAGTAGACACTTGCATTTCTTGTGTTATAAAGATGTATATGAGTATGTGTTCTTGCAGATTTTGGTTCTTTGTTGAAGACAAACTTTATCTTTGTTTCTTGACAAACCTTATGAGACATCATAGTCTCAAAGATGTATAGTTTTATTACCGTTAATTTTTTCAGCTGCTTAAAGGAATCCTTGCAGGTTTCCCTGTATTGTAAATTTCCCAGGATTCTAATAGCCTGTTTCTGCTTTACAAGTATACGTTGCGTGTTTTTGGTTGTGGTGCCTCACCATACTGCGATTCCATATCTGAGATGGGTTTCAAACAGAGCATCGTAGGCAATTTTTATTGTAGGAGTGTCACTTATGTTTTTCAATCACCGAATTTTGCCAGCACAGTCTCGGCTGCCATGCTGATAAGACCACCTGCTCGGTGTCACAATCTGTACTAAGTGTTTGTTCGCAGATAACGTGATTAATCTTGTCGTTCCATTTAAAGTCAATCATTTTATTATTTTATAAGTTATAAAAAATGCTGCATATCTGTGGCGTATGTAATAATGATGTGAGTAATATTAAAGCTACGGAAGTTATCAGTTGTGATGGTAAGTGTAAGCGGGTATTTCATATTATGTGTGGTGTGTTAAAGATTAACTGGAAGAAAAGAAGACTCGTGCAGGAAGACAGTGGAAGTGTAAGGACTGCCGATTAGCTCGCTCATCAACACTTAGTAGCAGTTTAGGAGTGAGTACTCCAGTAACTAAAGACTTTATTATTAAAGTACTCAACAGTTTTAAAAAAGAGGTTTTTGTGGTACTTAAGAACTCTCAAAGTGAGACTGCTGAACTTACAAAGTCTCTACAGTTTCTCTTGGATAAGGTTGATACCTCGAACCCCCTCATGGAAGAGTTAAAAAAGGAGTTCAAGTTAGTAAAGAAAGAAAATGAAGAGTTGAAAAATGCATCGTTCTCCATGGCAGTGTCTGAGCTGCAGGATTGAGTTAGGCAAGTACTCTCGTCATAATAATGTTGAAGTCAGTGGTATCCCTGTTACTCCGCGTGAGAACATTGTCTACATCGTGAAGGATGTGGTTGCGGCGATTGGCGTGAATGTGGAGGAACACGAGATCAATGCTGCTCATCGAGTCCGAGCTTCCAGAGTGCCCACCCTCCTTCAATGGTAGTCCAGTTCAACAGCAGGCTGGTGACAGACACATGGATCAGGAAGTTTAAAGAGAACAGTGATTCTGCAAACGCTGACAAGGTAAATCCTTCTTTTCCAAAGCACAAGATTTTCGTTAACAAACATCTCTCTCCAACAAACAAATTATTTCTTTCTAAATTAAAAAAGAAAGCAAAAGAGTCTAGCTATATCTATGTGTGGGCTTGTGAAGGAAAGTTCTTTGTGAGGAAAGCTAATGGTGAAAAATGTCGCAGAATTGACAATGAAGCAGATATTAAGAGCCTTAAGTGAGTTAGTTAGTTTGTTGTTGTTCAGATAATTTATTTTGTTTTTATCTGTTCTTAATATTTTTAACCCTTCGCAAGTGTATGCCGATTATACACGCAAACATTTTTCTCTGAGCGAGCGGTGTGCGTATATATACTCACACTGTTTTTAGCTCAACGAGCTTTTGACGGGAATACCCGTCATATGAAATTTGATTTTGTTTGATTCCCACCCTGCCTCCCAAGGTTACACGCAATTGTTATTAGTCATACTACACCCTCCATCCAATACTATTGCTGACTCCCCCATTCCTATCCCTTCCCTACCCTCCTCTCTCTCTCTAAAACTTGTGTAGTTGTTAGTCCAGCGTCCAGTGCTTCGTCTACTGCATTCCGCGCTGCACACTTTGTTTACTTAGACATGATTTACTTCGGTTTATGAATTCGATTTGTTCTGTTTATTTTATTTATGTAGTTTAGTTCTGTTTACTTTAACAAAACCCGCCAGGAAAACCTCACTTTCATCCAGAAATCTGCTTTGAGGCATATCATATTAAAGAGAAATATGCTTGAATACACTTGTAATATCATGGTTAGTCAGTAGATTATACTATCAAATGAAATTAATAACTAATTAGTATTTTATTACAAACTTACCTAACAACTGATGTTAGTAGAACAAGCTAATGACGGGTAAAAACGTACTAAACAATTTCACTTAGAGGCAAGGACACGCAAGTATTACTTTTGGAAATAAAATTATTTCTGCCAAATATTAGTTCATTTAGCATATAATAGTTAATTTTGAAGCATAATATTATATATTGGTAAAAAATTTATTAGTGACCCAACCAAGTTTCATATATGCTTACATTATGAATATAAATTAGCTCGCGAAGGGTTAAAATTTATCTTTTAATATAATGAAAAAAAGTGTTTACTTTGTATCGGGTCTTTTGACTGGTACCTGTTGGATTCTCTACGTTTTGGTTTGCCAGGCTGCCTGAGATTGCTCTTGTGCAATCAACTTGTTTCTTTCGTGGCCTTTGGCTTAGGCTTTAGTCTGATTTGTGGTTCCAGCTTACGGTTCGCCTGGGTTGTTTGGTTAGTTTTCATCACTACCTGTTAACTTCACGATGTTTGGCTAGAAAGACAATTAACGTAAGTTGTTCAATTTTGTTTAATTTCATATACCTAATCATTCTTTTGGTGAAAACTTTTGCACAATTATAAACTTTTGCTTAATCGTAATGTCCTGTTCTGTTTTTTACTTGATTTCTTTTTTCTAGGCTGATGTACTTTTTCTAGCAGGGTCTTTGTACGAGACCATGTGCCTAAGTTGTATTTTGTAACTCTTTTAATTAAGTTAAACTGGTATTATGTTTTATTAGATCTCTAAAGATTGTTTTCAAGTTCAGTGCCTACACTATGTTTTCTTAGCAAGTTGTCTTTATGCAGCCTATGTGTGACCCTACCCTAGATAACCTTTCAATCTTGATCAGTCTCTATGTACGTAACTTTTTGAAATATTTGTTAAACTCAGATTAAATTAGAAAACTTGATATATTTTTCACGTTATTATATTAATGTTTTTTGTTGGTTTTTTTTTTTTAATATGTCTCGTTTGAACTTATATATTTATTAGGAATTCATGCTTTTTATTAAGTAGTAATTATGTGTTTCTTTTCGCTGTGCTTTAACTAATGTGCTGTGTTTGGACTGTGCAGTCTGGTGTCCTCGGGTAGTCCCTCAGCCTGCCGCCCGGCCGATCTTCTGCCATCACTACTGTGCTAGCCTGGCCTGGGGACCATGTAATAGAGCCAAGTTGCATCTCCGCTGCCCTCCCTACATCTTTATTATTACTGTTTATTACTCCTTAATTTATTATTACTGTCAAATGTTATTTGATTTGTTATTCTGTCATTTCTAAATATTTATCTACTGTTTTTAAATTTTATATTTTTCGTTACTGTTAAATTTTTGAATTATTTATCTCTATTATTTTAGGCCTAGTTATTAAGTTTGTGTATCTATTTTTCGGTGTTGCGTTCATGATAATAGTTGCGTTTTTTCTTGTTTAATAGTTCATGATGAACCGGTACCGTGCTATATTTTATCTTTATTTTCTTAATTTAAATATTTCACCAAAAGGGGATTGTTTAGTAACGTTTTTACTTTCCTTTCAATTCAGAGTTGCCCAAGGATTCTAGCTGACTCCCTGGCCTCGGTGGAATCACGGCATGTAGGCTAAATTGCCGGTTGATTGGTTTTGTTCAAATCTTCACTGTAAATTCTTTTAAATTTTGTCTTTCTAGTAAATCTGCAGATAGGCACATCTGTTGTTGTATTTGTTGCTTTCACCAATTTTGTGTTCGGTATGTAATTTTTGTAATTTTGCTTTGTGTTTGTATTTCTTGCTATTGTATAATTTCTGAGATTGTGGCCTTCTACCGGATTCTCTAAATAATTATTTTTCTTTTGTAATAAATAGTTTTTTCTCAGCTGCAGAGTTGTGATTTAACCCTCCGACTGCCCCTTGTGATCCTATCGCTTGTCTGGTTAAGAGCCATCCCCCGGTATGGCACGACTTCCAGTTAATTTTCATATGGGTCTCAAGTTTTAATTTTAATAATAATTTTTTTTAAAATCAAGATAGTAAAAAAATTGTTTTCAGCTTAATTTATTGTAATATAAGAAGAATGAGGCAAAACTTCAATAACTTCTTCTTGAGTTCGCACAAATAAAACAAAAAGTAAATTTCTTAGTTTTGAGTAAAATTTGGATCAGATCATACGAGTTAAACTTGTACAACATTCCTAATTATAATATCTTTGCACAATTTAATGACTCATATAGATCAGGAGGGGTAATTTGTTTTGTCTGAAAAGAAGTTTTTGCAACCCAGATAGATTCGTTAAAAATGATATCTGCTGACTCATTACTATTAGATATTAAATTCAATAAATACTATTTTAAACTTTTTTGTGTGTATAGACTCCATGATTTTACAGAGAATGAATTTATAAATGAATTAGAGAATTATATGCGCTACTTTTCAATAAATACATTATTTGTGGGAGATGTAAATATCAATTTAATAGAGAATAGCTTGATTTCCAATAAATACATATCAGTAATGAATAATAATGGTTTTCTTTCTATAAATAATTATCCAACTAGAATTACTACAAGTTCTAAAACTTGCATTGATCATCTGTTTGTTAAGTTTAGATATGTAAATAAATTTAGATACAAAATTGTTGATTTAAATCTTACTGATCACTGTTCATTAATGCTTAAATATGAAGAAGACAAGACTTGCAGTGCCGACTGTTGGGCAACTATACTACTGATTATGACCAAGTTATTGAGTGTGTTAAATTGACTAATTGGAATAATTTGTTTTTGTGTAATGGTGTAAATTTATGCTATGAAATGTTTCATTCAAGTTTAGATAATTCTATTAATAAATGCTCAAAAATTGTAAAAACAAATAACAATCTGGCTAAGGCTAAAATATTAAGTCCATGGATGTCTAACTGTCTTTTACTTAAAACTAAGAAAAGGAAAAAAATATATATTCTGACTAGAAAAAGGTCATATGATATCATTTTAATTAACTGTTATAATAACTACTATAAAAATCTAAAATATGAAATTATATTATTTAAGAGGAAATATTATTGAAATCTAATTAGTAAAGCTAGTGGAGAGTAATTAGTCCAGCTCGACAGTAGAGAGTAATAAATAACTTAACGGGTGAAGATCAAGTTCAATCCTCTGATAAGGTTGAGCTGGTTGACGGGACTGTAGAGAACGACCCGAGTATTGTTGCCAACACAATCAATCGTTATCTTGTGACTGTTGTTCAGTCTGATAATTGACATTCCGACCTGGCTCTCCACTATCGGCACACTTGTTCTATCTTCTTAGATCCTACTACAAATAATGAAATTTTAGATGTAATTTACCCTTAAGAACAAAAAGTCCACTGGTTTTGATAAAGTGAATGTTTTATTAATTAAAAAAATAGCTACTTATATTGCCCCTATTCTATGTCATATTATTAATTTAAGTTTAAATCAAGGAATTTTTCCAAATATGTTAAAATTAAGTATTTTGTACCAATATTAAAACAAAAATATCCTATTACACTTGACATAATAAGGCCATAGCTTGCTCTCTGTTTTCTCAAAGATTTTTGAAAAATTAATGGTTAAAAGTCTTGTTACATTTTTAAATTACTTTAACTTTTTTCTTTAAAACAGTTTGCCTTTTAAAAAAATAAATTACAGAAGATGCCATGATCAATTTATCAAATTTAATTTATTCCAGTTTAAATAACAGTAACAGAACTACATGTCTCTTCATTGATTTTATGAACGCTTTTGATTCAGTCAATCACAAAATGTTGTTATATAAATTGAAAGCAGTTGGGTTGAGGGGTGTTGCTAAGATTGGTTTCGTAGCTTCCTCACTGGCAGGCAACAGAGGGTACGTATGGGGGATTGCCTCAGCAACCCAATTCCAGTCACATTCGGAATGCCTCAAGGATCTGTTACCTCATCAATTCTATATTTGATATATTATATAAACTCAAGAAACCCCAGCATGAACTTTAAGAATAAATTGAACTGCTTTAGTGTAACTGGTTTTGTAAACTGTTCTAAAGCATGCAAATAAAAAAAAAAAAATAAAAAAAAATATATATATATATATATATATATATATATATATATTTAGGATGTAATAAAATTAAAAACTGAGTACCCTTTAACATTTTTATTAAAATTGATTAAACACAACATGTTTCAACTTTATGGTCATTTTCAAGTGTAAATAAAATAAGAAATAAATATAATAAAATAAATAAGAAACAAAAAGAAGAAAAGAAATAACAGCTCAACAAATCAAGACCCAAAGAAGATCAAATTTATAAACGTACCATATAACACAAACCTAAACAAAGCTATTCGAAAAACATTTCAATATACAAACTAAGTTTCTGAACACGCAACAACACATTCAACATTTTAGATAAAAAATCTCAAAAAGAACATAAATGACAACATTTACAACAAATCAGGTATTTACAAAATTAATTGTACAGACTGTGATAAATTCTACATTGGACAAACTGGAAGACCATTCAAAACATGCTTTCAAGAACACATACAAGCTCTAAGAAGCTATAGCACAACTACAATGAAATCCACACTCGCAGAACACTTGCTCTCTAAGACCACACGTACACAAAAATGGAAGAAAACATGAAAATATTAAATTTTATGAAAAAGGGCAAGAAAATGAATGCAACAGAAAAATTACATATATATTCTTCCCCAGTCACTGCCTTAGAAATATCATCCATTATTAAAAATTTAAGAAATAAAAATCCACCGGAAACGATGGGTTTACAGTCTCATTAATTAAGCATATTGAACCAGAAATCTCACATATTTTAGCTATTAATGTTAATCTGAGTTTCTCTGAGGGCAGCTTTCCTTCAAAATTAAAAGAAGCAACTATTGTTCCCATTTTTAAAAAAGGAAACAGAAGCCTATTGCAGAACTACAGACCAATTGTTCTCTTGTCTGTACTCTCTAAGATATTTGAGAGATGTATGAGAAATAGATTAGAAAACTTTCTTGATAGAACACATTTTCTATCATTAAATCAGTTCGGGTTTACCAAAAATAAAAGCACAGAAACGACGGCATTAGAAAATTTTATATCTATAGTATATAATAACATTAATAATGACAAGAAAACAACAGGGGTATTTAAAGACTTTGCCAAACCGTTTAACTTGGTAGATCACGATATTTTGCTGGAAAAACTTAACTGTGCAGGAATAAGGGGGCCAGCTTTGAGTTGGTTCGAGAGCTTTCTGAAAGGAAGAACTCAACAAGTAAAAATTGAAAACTGTTTGAGCGAACTAAGACCAATTTTAAAAGGTGCACCCCAAGGGTCAGTCTTGTCGGCTATGTTATTTTTAGTTTTTATAAATGATTTATTAAAAGTACCTTTTGAAGCAAAATCCCTCGCCTTTGCCGATGACATTTGCCTTCAATATTCTTAGAATAACTGGTTGAACGTTTGGGAAAACTTGAACAAAGATCTCCACAGTCTAAGATTATGGTGTGAAAATAATAAAGTGGTCGTTAACGCTGAAAAAACTAAATTTATTAATTTTGATCTTAGACAGTTTTCTTTTGACGATACCTTAAAGTTCCACTATAAAAATTGTTTAAAATTTGATCAATGTAATTGTCCGCCTATTAACCAAGTAGATAACATTAAATATTTAGGTACAATTGTAGATGAGAACCTGTCCTGGAGGTTTCACATAAATCAATTACATATGCAATTGAGAAGAAATATTAGACAATTTTATTTTCTTAGGAATCTAGTTAGTGAGGATATTATGCGTATATTGTACATAGCACTAATTCAGTCTAGATTAACATATGGCATCCAACTATGGGGAGGAGTAGCTAATAATTTAATTGATCCTTTAGAGAAAACTCAGAAATATTATATTAAAATTCTATTGTTTAAATGTAAGCGAGAACCTTAATTTCCACTTTTTCAGGCACTAAAAATCCTACCCCTTAGATTAGATTAGATACACCGGGTTGTGGTCCTGTCACCAAGCCCACCGCGCCTAGACTTCATGGCCCTTTGCGCCCCGAGCCTGACGACTGTGTCACAAGAGACCAGTCCCCCTTATGAAGGACTTGATCTTCCCGAGTGTAGCCCTTCTAATATCCTCTGGTTCCAGAAAAGCGGCAACCAGAGTCCTATGCCTAAGAGATGAGAGAGCTCCACAATGACAAAGGATGTGTATGGAGCTCTCCTCATCCTCCTCACAAAGCCTACATGTGGAGTCTTCTCAATACCACTGTACGTGTATGGGTGGGCGGGTGGGTCAATACCACTATACCTGTATGGGTGGGCGGGTGGGTCAATACCACTGTTCGTGTGGGTGGGCAGGCGGGTCAATACCACTGTACTTGTATGGGTGGGCGGGTGGGTCAATACCACTACGTGTATGGGTGGGCGGGTGGATCAATACCACTGTACGTGTACATGTATGGGTGGGCGGGTGGATAAATACCACTGTACGTGTATGGGTGGGCGGGTGGATCAATACCACTGTACGTGTATGGGTGGGCGGGTGTATTAGGTTAGGTATCACTGTCAATGTTACGTGTAACCTTTGTAGTATTTAAATTGAATTTTACCAATGATTGTGAACATCTTTAATCCGGTAAGGTATTAGAAATGTGTACTGTAATTTATTGTTTATTTATTTACTACCCCTTTGAATTAATCCTACCCCTTAAACATCTTTTTATATTTAAAGTGTTAAGATTATTTTATATTAAAAGCGGAAATGATGCTACAAACCAATTCAGCTTTAAAACTAGAGCTTCTTCTCAGGGATTATTTATCCGACCTAAGGTTAAAAAAACAGTTTTTAGAAAATCATTTCTCTTTTTAGGACCCAAAATATTTAACTTGCTACCATATGATGTTAAGCATAGTAGTAATTTAAAAGATTGTCAGTTTAATTTAAGAAAATTTCTTTTACAATAAATCACTTAATTGACTTTTTTCAAATATTACAATAGTATAGCATATTTAAATAATTAATAGCCTAAGTTCCTCTTAATTATTGTTTTATATGCTGTGAAAACCCTTAGTCATAGTATCCTTTTGCAAGTTCCCTTAGGAACGTATTTTGCAAGTAAATGTACATCAGCCGCCCATTTGTATTATCATACTGTATTAAGAAACATATAGTGTATATATGTGCACTATCATATTAGATACTCTTCATATAATATATATTCACTGTATTATAGTATGTATATGTTGGTATTGTATTACTTCTATTCTAATTATGTTTATATATAAACTACGTATTATTATATAAATTATGTGTAAGGTGTTACTGATAAGTCACTCAAATTTGAAATGAACACCAATTATACTACTCAGCCTACCTGTGTGTGTGGGTGCACGTGCGTATTTGCTGTTATCTCTATGATAAGCAATAGCCTTTGTTGGCGCTGCAGTGGACCGCTACTTTGAACTTGTTATTATATACTATCAAGTGAAAGTTTGAGTATTTGTTTAACCTGCGCTGTCATCAAATACATGAAATTGATGACAGAATTTCAAATTTGTGTTCTTATTTTGTTTTTGTAAAAAATGAAGGAAATAAAAATTATATTCTATTCTATATTTAGCACAACAAGAAAATCCAGTTAACATATTGAACACACATATCAATTATACAAACCCAATTTTTGATAAGATTCGAAACATTCAAAATTATAATTAAAAAATATCACCAACTTATCCATCATATTTAAATGGCATTCATCAATATTTATAAAAATCACATGTTTTACAATTTTATTTAGAGAATTATTATATACTTAACTTAATTATTTTATTTACACTTGAAAATGACCATACAGTTGAAACATGTCGTGTTTAATCAATTTTAATAAAAATGTTAAAGGTACTAGTTTTTAATTTTATTACATCCTAAAAATACGAAAGTAGCCCTAATTTTTTACTGTTGTATATATATAAATAAATGATCTTCTTTTGAACCTTTTTATAGGCAAATGCAAGTTTTTGCTGACGACATAAGTTTGATATATTCACAAAAAAAGTAGTAACATTACATAATGGATGACTTAAAATTGTTGAGTGGGTGGGGTGAGTGGAACAAAACTAAAGTAAATGTAAATAAAACAAAAGTATATAAATTTTTATTTTAAACGTGAATTTTTATCTCCGATCATATATCAGAAATCAAACTGTTTACAAACTGATTGTAACTGTTAAAGTGTACAACAAGTTACATAATTTAAATACTTAAGACTAACTTTTGATGAAGAAATGACATGGAATAAATATATACAAAATCTACATGTTAAGTTGAGACAATCCATTAGAACATTTTATTTCTTGAGGAATTGTTGTGATGTAATATTGTTAAGAACTTTATATTTTGCATTAGTTCACTCGCCTCTGCAGTACGGTGTTTTTTGCTGGGGTGGGACTTTTAAATCATCACTAAATAAACTAAGAGTGACTCAAGATCATTTTTTAAGAATAATTCTGAGAAAAAATATTATGGACAGCTCTTTTCCACTATACCAAGAATTGAAAATCACGCCCATTCGGAATTTTTTTATTTTCATAGTATTAAGATTATTTTATTTAAAGAGTGGCAATTTTGGGAATGAGAATTTATTCCACAACACAAGAAGTTCAGTAAGAATTATATTTAAAACTCCTAAAGTTAGTAAATCATTGTTCAAACATACCTTTACATATTTAGGTCCTTTTATCTTTAACAAACTACCTTTTCAAGTAAAAAGCTGTAAGTCTACAAGAAACTTTATCAATAAATTAAAAATTTGGATTTTAAAATTGAGTGATATGTATTCCATTATAAATATTTTAAGTTAGTTCCCAACAACCACTATTCAGTAGTATAATTTCCATCAAATTTTATAACATCTTATATATCGTGCCTTGTAATAGCTGTCAAGATTTGATTAATTTTCATCTTTATATTTTAATTTTAAGTAAAAACAAAAACTTGTATCTGTTGTTTCTAATATTGCCAGTGTATTTCAGTAAGTGTTATTTTTGTGTTACATTCATTTCATTTTTTACTGTTGTATATATATAAATAAATGATCTTCTTTTGAACCTTTTTATAGGCAAATGCAAGTTTTTGCTGACGACATAAGTTTGATATATTCACAAAAAAAGTAGTAACATTACATAATGGATGACTTAAAATTGTTGAGTGGGTGGGGTGAGTGGAACAAAACTAAAGTAAATGTAAATAAAACAAAAGTATATAAATTTTTTTTGCAGGTAGCGGCCCAGCTTAGTTTTTTAGTTGTCCTAAATGTATACTGAACTGTGTGTTTTTTATTTGAATTTTGTAATTGATATACTAACCACAAAAACTTGCTACAGTTGTTAGTCAATTTCCAAGCATGTACGAAGTTTGTAACCATTTTGTATATTGATGGAAATAAATTATTATTATTATTACATACAAAGCTGTGCTGAGTTTTTTACATATGGAATCTATGTGTGGAGTCCATGAGAAATCGTCATCTATTATTACGCCTAGGTATTTAGAGCTAGTAACCTCTTCTAATTCCGGCATTTTTTCTGCTGTCTTTCAGTGATTTTTCAGAATTATATTCCAGCCGTTCTAACTTTACCTCTGAGGGGAGCACAATGGCAACATTGTGTTTTGAGCGCTTGGCTCCTTCCTGTCCCACGGATAATTTGTTTCCAGTCTAGATAAATCACAACTAGGGCTTGATAGTTTTTATAAGTTAAAACTGTCTGACTTCGTTTTTTGATATTTGTAAACAGTAAAAAAAGTACTTCCCAGTTAAACACTAAAATGATTTCAATTCCCATAAAAAAATAAATTTGTACCTTCCTACACTATTCCCAATTGTGAGTCACTGGATGTAAAATTTAGAGGAGGCCTGTGGCGGTCTGGATGCAACGTTGCCTATGTCTATTTTCCAGTTTAGCCCGCAAACCTCAGAGGTAAAGTTAGAACAGCTGGACTATAGTTGCTTAGTTTTCTTCTCATTAACAACCAATTCATTTTCATGGCAGTATTGAATGGCTTTGTTTAGGGCTATGTAAACAGCTATTTCTAGGTCTGCAGTGTTTATTTTCCCTAGTAGTAAAACAGTGTCATCAGCATACATCAGTCCTTTGCTGTGGTCTTCCATGTAGGTAGGAAATTCGTTTTTAAAGAGGATAAATAGGACCGGTCCAATCTCTGAGCCCTGAGGAACTCCTCTTGAGATAGTTTGGGTGCTGACATAACCTTATTCTACTCACCTTTTATCTGTGTAGTTTAGTTAGACCATTTGGGTTTGTTCTGTAAAGTAGCTTGTGAACCAAGATTTTGAGATGCCTTGTATGTCAAGTGTTGTCAATTTCTCCAGAAGTTGTTCATGAAAGGGGCTATCAAAAGCTTTACTATATAGTCCAACAGAATAGCTGTACAACTAGTGATTCCTTCTTCAAGCTGATCTATGATAAACTCTGCAAGATTGATCAAGGCTGTTGTGATTGATTTGATTGTTGGTGAGGTATCAGTAGTTTGTTGGTTGATAGGTGTTCGAGAAGCCTAACTAGAATTATTTTTTCAATGAGTTTAGAAATGTTGGGATACGTGAGATGGGCCTATAGTTTTGTATTTCTGTTGTGCTTCCTTGCTTAAATTTGGGGTAAACCTTTGCCAACTTTAAGGCTGATGGAAAGATTCCGTACTGCATATAGATTTGTTTGTAATGTAGACTCGAGGATCAATCAGTTCACCCTCACACAACTTCAACAATCTATAGACCAGGGCCGAGTGCGTTGTACGTGCCCTCTCTCACACAGACTAGGCAAGTGGCCCATGAAAAAATGCACGCCACCTGACCCACAGTGGTCAGAATAGCTTTAGCATCCTCAAAATTCCCCGAGTACCAATTTTCAGCGAGATTTGCACCTCCTTCGAAAAAATGCCCCCAACCCCTCACTAACACCTCCCGTAGAGCCACTCTTGAGCCCCCACGAGCATCCCCTTTAGAGCCGTCTCCCGATAAATTTTGAGGCCAGAAATGAGTTTAGCATCCTCGAAAACCCCCCCAGAAACGGTTTTCAAACAATATTTACCTTTTTTAATGGTTATCAAAATTGTCCAAAAAAATATGAATTTCTAGATGCATTTTATGCACCTCAGATGCATTTTCCGAAAAACGTACAAACCACTATATGTAGACTTTTTCCCCGAGGCTATTCCAAGTACATTGCAAAAAAACCGCATCTCGATACGACCTGGCCGAAAAAATGTAGAAGTTTGGGCGTTTTTTAATCTATCTTCCCTGGTATACAGACGAGATTTCATCATATCCAACTGACGTTTTTTATTTTAGTGACCTATTTCGTGATTGTTTGTTGGTGTAAGTTGTAGTGGAGCATTTCTGTTTTCTATTTGTAAATCTGTACTCTTTTTGTTCTGACCATTCAAGATTATTGTGTTTTTAGCCATTTCAATAACAAAGTAATTAGGTAGTCTGCAATTATCACTGGACCCGATGTTTCTTGTTGTACAGTGTTGAGTTTTATATGTAGCTTTTTATCCTCTTTTGGGTTTTCTTTGCGAATTTATAACATTCCAAAGGGCCTCAGTAATTTTAGATGTAGTGTCTTAAGTATCGGAGCTTTAGATCATAATCCTTTTTTAAGATTGCAGACCTTCTCTCATGTTCTTCTCTTTCTGTTGTGCGATATAGGTTTTGAGCTGAGTTGAGTCTTTATTAAAAGAGTATAGCGGTTGGGTCATTTAAAGTATGATTCATTTTTTCTATCTGCGTCCTGATTTGACAGTTGGGCAGGTGTAATTTAATGTTTGCATTAAGACTACATTTAAATTTGGCATAGGCTTCTTTGATGTCATCAGTATTTTAAACATCTTCCCATCCTGGCTGTTTAAGTAACTCTTTTAATTCTAGTAAATTTATCTGGCTCATATTTTTTCTTGTTACAACTGGTTAGGGTGGGATTGGGGATTTTTCCTGAATGTTGTTCACATTTGCCCTGTATGGTTGGAAATGCCAATGTTTATTACTTCTATGTTCACATCTTCCTATTCGAGGTTTGTGCTGGCATACACTGTCAATCGATGTCATCGAAGTGGGTGTGACTCTAGTTGAAGGTAGGTTAATTATGTACGTGTTAAAACACAATAGGATTTCAGACAGCTGGTTGTAGTCATTTTTCTTATTAATAAGACAGTCTATGTTCATGTCACTGATAAGAAGATTGTGGGGTTTCTCTGCTTCAACTTCCTGAAGGGCTTAAGACATTATATCTAAGCCCTCCTACAAATTAATTCCTGTTCTATAGATTCATATGATGAACAGGAATGACTTGCCGATTTTAACTTTCACAGTAGCTAATTCGCAGATCATTTCAGCAGATGTGTTGGGTGTCAACAACCTCAATTTTGTCCTCCAGTTATTCATTGACAAAAATAACTACTCCTCCTTTAATGTAAAGCTTTTTACAGTAGGCTGTCATTAAGGAGTACCCTATGAGCAGGGCCGCCCAGAGCCAGGCCGGGCCTCGGGGATGAGACCCGACCGGGCCCCCCCCCCCAAACCTAGTTGAACGAAAATTCCGGAAAATCTGATAACTCATAAACTGGGATGTGCAATAGTGAACACTCATGTTATTGACACAGGAAGGAAGAACATTAAAACAGTTTTAACAATTAAACTTAGCTTTTAATTATTTACAATATAACTGTTAGTTACAACATAACTTTTCTTGCTTTCATATCCGCAGTTTTGGATTACGTGGTCGAAATCAAGAGCTTTTGCAAGTTTTGACTCTATGCTTAACAGTCCCAAATCAGATAATCGTTGTTGACCCATAGTAGATCTTAAACAATTTTTAATTCGGCTCAAAACACTAAATGATCTCTCGGCCTGAGCAACGGATACTGGTAGGCAACAGAATATGCGAAGAGCAATGCACACATTGGGCAAAAGATTTGTCACATTAAGGGAAACGAGCTTGTTCGAAAGTTTTGCTGGTTTCAGCGATGTATCTGAGATGTTTGATTTACTAACAGTTTTCAAGTAAATCATTTCATCAACTAGATCCCTGCTTACATCTGAATTGTACTCGTCGGCGAATCTTACTTAACTTTCTGTGATCGTCTTCTCGTCCATTTCGTTATACTTCCATAAAAATGAAATTTCACTTCGATTTCTCTCAGTGCTGTGAACCTCGTTTTCAGGTTGGCCACCAAAACATCAATTATTGTGTAAAAAACTTCTGTTTTGAAGCTTTCTTCCGGGGATAAAATCAACATTACATCTTCTGTAGCTGTTTCATCGTGAAAAGTCTTCCTCTTTCTTGCACGGGAAGTGGGGAGTTCCGGTTCGATACCATAAGCATTTGCAACATGTTTGCATTCAGAGAATATCTTATCCCAGTTATTTCATAAGGCACTTAAATCATCAATTAGGCTCTCTATATTACTACTATCAACATCCAAAGTAGCGTCCATAGTTTGAAGTAGTTGACTTCTGTAGTTGATGGGTACCAACACTTTCACCCAAATTGACGCCATGAGGATGCACTTGAAGGTGTTAAGATATTCTAAAACCCCATTGATTTTGGCTCTCGTTTCAACAGTTACGTTAAGATTCAACAATGATGAAACTGCCTCAATGATTTTGCCTATGTGTGCCGCTATTGGTTTCACACATTCTACTCTAGCACTACACCTCGTATCAGACAATGAGTGCAGTGAAGATCCTACTATCTCTTTTAGAAGCTCCCATATTTTCGGGCTGCAACTGAATAAATTGTACAGATTCTGAACAACACCAAAGAAAGTCTGTGCTTCAGTACAACTCTCAGCAGCGCATACTCCACATAAGTTCAAACTGTGGCATCCACAGGGTGAGTACACAGCCAGGGAGTTTAATTTTAAAATATCAGCCTGAACACCCTTATACTTGCCACTCATATTACTGCCATTATCGAATCCTTGTCCTCTACAGTCATCTAAGGATATGTCATATTTTTTAAGAACTTCTTTGATTAGATTTGCGATGTCTTCTCCAGTTTTTTTCATTGCAGTCGGAAAACTCCAAAAATCGTTCATGGATATCATATTCTTTTACGTCTGCTTTGAAAATAATGTATCTAAATACATAAGAGGTCTGTTCTACATGACCTGAGTCTGGTGTAGCGTCAACCATAATAGAATAGTATTTAGATCACTTGAGTTCGCCCACAATAACTTTCCTTACATAATCAGCACAACTTGCTATGAATTCGTTTTGAGTTCTCCAAGACAAATAATGCACTCGCATTCTCTTATTCGATTCTTGAGATTGCTTAACCTGATCTAGATGCTTCGCTAAAATAGGGTCATAATGACCTAGAAGTTCTAGCACACCCAAAAAATTTCCGTTGTTTGCATGACCCACCTTTTAAGTTTCCCCTCTAAAAGAGAGATCTGGCTCACTTAAAAATAAAGTTACGTGAAGGAGTCTGAGTAAGATCTGTTTCCAGGTAGTGATTCCATTCTGCAATGCTACCTAATATAGTACCTCCTTTGTTAAGATTTAATTCCAGATCTTTCCATTTTAAGTAACATTCTTTATGGCTAAGGCTTTTTTGGTGCTAAGGAATCTTTTCTTTCTTCTCAGCGAGCTTCCGATCAGGTGGCACGCCCGCTTCCGCTCCCACGCGCAATGTATTCCCGATATATTTTTATTAATTGTAACTTATGCAAAGAAATAATTTCTTGCATATTGCCTTTTCCAAATGCATAATATTCCTTACAATAATTTCATAATTAAAACCACAAGTAAATTCAATCTGTTGTAAAATATTTTAATAAAAGGATTTTTTCGGAATTTCCTAAAAAAAATCACGGCCGGGCCCGGGCCCCCTTGGGCCCCGGGAATTTTGCCCCCCCCTGCCCCCCCCTCTGGTCGGGCCTGCCTATGAGTCCCTATGAGTGTTGTTCATGATTTTTTTTTGACCATGTTCCGTGAGGATTACTACATCAAGCTTCAGTGAGTTTAGACGTGTATTTAGCCTGTTAATTTTATTGGACATTCTGTTTGTATTTTGATGGAAAATTGTAAAGGGACTGTTATTTTCTTTGTCAGCCTTGTTTGTCTGCCCTTTTTCTGTTAGTTGTTGAAACTTCACACAACACAAATTTATTACAATATAAGCACAAAATGCACAAATATATTACAATACAAGTACAAAATGCACAAATATTATGGTGATCGATTTCGGTGAACCACGCTCACCTTCCTCAGACTAGAGGGATTCACAAAAGCATGGTCTGAGGAAGGTGAGCGTGGTTCACCGAAATCGATCACCATAATATTTGTGCATTTTGTACTTGTATTGTAATATATTTGTGCAGTTTGTGCTTATATTGTAATAAATTTGTGTTGTGTGACGTTTACTTGTACTGTATATGTACCAACACATATTATGCTAATTAATAAATTATTTGTTGAAACTCTCCCTCTCCTCCACCTCTAAAAAATGGTTGTTTATAACTGGGGTAGGATGGCTATTTAAGAATTCCTGTCTTGTAGTCTGTCTGCTAGAATAGCTTGAATAATTTTCGTTGACACTTTTATAGTAGTCGAAGTGGTTGGTGTAAAAGAGGGTTTTCTTGAGAAGCATGTCTTTCTCGGGCTTCGATTTTCTTGTTTCTTTTCAATGCTAGAAGTATACTTGCAGCCTGAAGGGACACACTCACTACAATTGTTCCTTTTCTGCTACGTCCTAATGTTCTTTTAAGGTTTTTGTTTTTTGGAAGGAAGTTTTGGTTTATTTCTAGAGTCCCATTGTACAGTGTAGCATTTGTCTCAAGAATGGGTTTGTTTTCACTTAGATCTTCTCGTAGAGTGTGACTGTTTACAGGAACAGGTTGTTTAGGAGTATCATGTGATATTTTTGAGATGTGGTGAAGATGCTATGCGACTGCTTTTAGAGTCCATAAGGCTATAGGGCTTAGTCTTTGCAACCTGAGATTTTAAGTAAGCCGTTGTAGTTTCCTCTTGTTCTTCAAGTTTCAAGACTAGCTTTTCAGAGTTGTTTTGTATGTATTGGATAAGATTGTTTTTACAATCTAGCCCTGACTTGAGAAACGCTTCTGTTTCCAGTAGATTGTTTAATGTATGGTTAAGGTGAAACCTTCTTTTTCAAATATTTTAGTTTCAAAGAGTTGTTTATTTGGTATTCAAAATTATCATGATTTAATATATTTAGCCTTATTCACTGTATTCCACATTGAATATAATGTGTTTTTTTTAGTATATAGTTTTCTATAGGATGAAAATATATTTTTATTCCTTACGGGTTTTCTATATTTAGGTTTTAAATGTTTGAAATATATTCTTAAAGATAAATTTAGATGTTTTGTTGTTAAACTCAATATTTCAATAATTTTCTCAAATTTACTTTATAATATATGAATTTATGCCCTAGTTGAATTCTTTATAAATGGTTAAGTTCGTCAAAGTATTGCTTTCTTTTAATGTGGCACTAATTATTAAGTATGTATAGCTAACTTTAAGTAACGTACGAAGTTTTTCTATATTATCTTAATTAAAATTAGTAATTAAACTAAACTTCCTTCATCATTCAGCATTATCATAGACCTTATATTATACCTATAATAGAAAATCTATGGTATTATATAGTTTGTTTTTAAAGTATATTAACACAAATATATAAATTATGAAATCTATGAAGAATGACATATTAGAGCGTATCACGAATACTCAGAGTCAGAGTAGCTTCGTGGAATATGTCTAAGCCTTGCATGTAAACAGAAAATAATTGCGCGCCATTATTTTCATTTTACTTTCCAATAAGGGTTGTTTGTTTCTAAAATAGGTTAGCTTCCCGCTCTTCTCTTACGGAGTTTAGGAGATTACAACATTTACGTAGATTTCGAGTCTTAGTCTTGTGACTTTGTGTAAGCAGTGAAAAACTTAGGAAGTTAGGTACTGCTATCATATTTAGTTACCATAAACTAATTATTTGGCGAAAGTAACTAGTATTACTGGTGGATAATTCCCGGATTATGTTTTGGTTTGTTGTCTGCAATGTTTGGATCAAGTAATTGTATGCAAAATATCTCTGTTTTAGTGCTGGTAAGTTATATTTTGATGTAGAAGTTTTATTTAGCATGTTTATTTTTCATAGTATGTAGCCCACTTGTTTGCCATAAAAACCATTAGCATTTATATAGAACAGGGGCGTTGTTGAAATTTTGGCTGTAATTTCTTCATGTAAGATATACATAGGCCCAACTAAGAAACAAGAATATGAACGGTTTTTTCGGAAATGCCGGAAAAGTTGCGTTGATTATGATATTGTACCCTATATTGCTACATGAAATCTCTTACCATTTAAAGATGTCAGAATTTTGTCCACAAAAGTTTATAGGTCTACAACACACGATTTATTGTTCTGATGATAATTGCAGCAGATGCCATGGGGTTTGGCACACAAAAACTGTGTGAGCAGTATTATTCATAAGTTGTACTATGTTGTATGATTATTGTAAAAATTTATTGAAGGAATAAATCATTTATTCATAAGGTATACTTAATTTTTAAGAGAAATCATTTATCACTTTGAAAATAATATGGTTACCAAATATAGAAAAAGAAATTTTGGTAATTGTGCACTTTCTAGACGCCTCAAAATGTGATTTCTTTTACTGGAGAATCGGCAAAAATATTGTAGCCCACAAAAGTCCTTTTTTTAAACTGGCACGTTTTCTGTCATGTAGCCTACTTGATTTTCTGTAATATCTTGGTTTTACATTATAATAAATATTTGTATACATAAAAATCTTCTTTTATGTATTCAAATCTATTATAAAACTTTGGAATTTGCCTGCTTTGCATGATTCACGGACGTTTAGTCCAATTATACCTGTACCAAGTTCTTGACTCACCAAAACTGCAGGGTCGGACTTTAGGTCTGAGCAAAATCCTCGGACTAATCGTGTGCCTTATGCACGGGAAGATTACAAAGGTAAATGAGGGGGTCTATAGTTGGCTGCCAACTGCTGCACGGGGCTGCGGAGAGAATTTGATTAAAAATGCTCCGCCTTTTTTTTACACTGTATTTGCCTTCACCGGTTCAGTGTATCCTATTTGTTAATTAACTTTATGTGTAAATTTTGAATTCTATTTTAATATTGTTAATTGTTTGAAAAAGTCACGGTATCATTATTTTGAAAAAACACTTCTAGTACAGTATTATAAATTTCTTAAACAGTCTAACATAACATAATATTATGTACAAGAAGTTATATTGTAAATTGTAGAAAATAGGCGTTTAGTTTCTAAGGCTTATACAGACATACTGGATATTTGTGAATTAAACTGACAGAATTCAATTTCACTTGCCGATGTTCGCTGGAAAACGTCTTGCAATGGTATATTGTTCTTTTGTAATCAATTTATTCAGTACAGAAATTGATACAAAACAGCCGTTTATCTAACATCCATTTAATGCAATGTTGATTCTAGTCGTATATCTGTGATCTATATGTTTTCTGAAAGTAAACTAACAATTTGCAATAAGTTTAGTATTTATAATCTTGTATTCATAAGTCGCCTTTTGTGTAAAGAATAGATTGATGAATGTGATTGTAATTTAGTAGACCGTGGCATCATCTGTTACTACTGCACTACTACTAGATCTTAACTGTAGCGGTAATTGTAGTATGTTTGTTTTATTAACTTTTCATTGTCATATGTTCATAGAAGTGTTTTGAAATAAGTGTATTTGTATGTCTTTTATTTATTTGGTTTTTATTTATACAGGGTGGAGCGCGGTAATTTGCTGATTTGGGAATGAAATAAAAAAATTATGATCATTAGAAAAATTTATTTTATATTTCAATTATACTGAACAGTAATGGAATTTTTAAATTACATTGTTTTAAATAGTGTATCTGGCAAATGTCGACCTTCGCTATCCACACACTGCTGCATACGTTTTCTGAAGTTTTCATGAACTCTAACAAGCATTTCCACTGGTATTCTGCCAATTTCAGCTTCAATATTGTTCCTTAGGTCTTCCAAGGTGTTGGGGCGGTTGATATACACCTTAGACTTCAGGTAACCCCAAAGGAAAAAATCATATGGGGCTAAATCTGGTGAGCGTGCTGGCCAGTTCACATCACCCCTCAAAGAGATAAGCCGTCCAGGAAACATTTGCCTCAAACAATTCATGGTAACCCTCGCTGTGTGTGCAGTGGCACCATCCTGTTGGAACCATGTATCCTCTAGTTCCATTGCCTCAAGAGCCGGCTGAAAATAATCCTGTATCATAGACAAGTACCGTTCGGAGTTCACAGTTATGGCACGACCGTTATCCTGAAAAAAGTAAGGACCAATGATGCCTACTCGTGATATGGCGCACCACACAGTGACGCAGTCCGAATGCAGAGGTCTCTCGTGAACTTCTCTGGGGTTTGTTTCACTCCAGTAACGCATATTTTGTTTGTTTACACACCCACTGAGGTGAAAATGTGCCTCATCAGAAAAAAACACATTTGCGTCACGGGGTACAGTTGCTAAAATGTCTTCACAAGAGGTCCGCCGAGTCAAATAGTCCCGTGCTGACAATTGTTGGACCACGCACATTTTATACGGGTGAAAATTCAGTTCATCATGAAGAATACGGTGAAGAGAACGTCTTGAAATGCCAAGAGCAAATGATTGCTTCCGAGCAGAGCGTTTCGGAGATTGCAGTACTGCTGCTCTAACTCTCTCGATGTTTTGTGGTGTTGTAATCCTTCTCTCAGGTCCCCTTCGTAGACATGACACATTCCCTGCTGTTCTGAATGCATTCACCCAATTTACAATTGATTGCCGTCAAGGAACACGTCCGCGTGGAGGAACAGCGAATCGTAAACGAAAAGCACGCTGCACTGCAATGATCGAGTGGGCATTTGAAAAATGCGCTTCTACACAAAATGACCTCTCCTCACGTGTCCACTGCATGATGGCAACTGAAAGTCGGATGAATACAAATCTCCCGTCAGACACTGTAAGCCACGCCTACTCTCCCCTCTCTTCGACCGACAGTGCCGTCACAGCATGCAGGGCAAAAAAGCAAATTACCGCGCTCCACCCTGTAGAAATGGCTCAAAAAAGAAATGCTTCACCAGTCAGTGGGAAAATAGTTTGTGGGAGTGCTTCACAAAGCACGTGTGCTGTTAGGCATAGCTTTTAGTCTACATATAACGTATATAAACTTATAAATAATAGCATTATACTCAATAAATTTCTGATATCAATAGTATTTCTTGAAACTATATAATTTATACTTATCTGGGGAACCCTCTTTTATTTGGAACAAATTAATCGTTGTAGAGTGATTTTCTCTTTATTTTAGACTTACGTCACAATATTTGGCATGTTTAATTTTTAAGTCCTAAATTTATTAAATTTTGATCAAATTTTCAGGGAATATTAAAAACTAAATTTACTTTTAGGAAATATATAGACATTTACATTTCCATTAATATTATTACATTGGTTTATAGGTTCAAATTCATAAAAATATAAATGATTAAAAAATAAATAAAATAAAAATAATTAAAAAAATTATATAAATCAAGATTATTTTTAGCTTATTATTGGGAATATGTTTAGTAAGAAAACAAAAAAAGGAGTTACTAATTTCTGATAAGATTTAACGATTATGTAGCAATTTTACTAAACCGTTGAAAAAACTGCATTTTTGCTCTGGCATTCTTGGGTATTCATATGCAGACATTTCTGACAATCTTCAGGGTTTTGAAACTGTCTGGGACTCAAACAGTTAGGCCTAAAGGCAAATATCAAATAAAAAATGTAAAAAAAAATTAGCCATGATTTTATTCAGTGCCTACAATAGAAAACAGTTACAAGGCTATAGGGAAAGAGCATATTTGCATGTACAATTTCAATAAATTATATATCACAGCCATCCTTATTTGATCTTTGTCTTTATAGGCCTAAGCCTATAAGGCCCATAAGCAAGTATTGGAATATTCCTTATTATTCTCTATTTGTCTCTAAGAACCTTGTTTCTATTATGACGTTTGTACTACGTCATAAATGACAAAAAACCAGTTGAGATTTATAAAAACATGATTAATAGTTAAAGTCCAAATATTTTTGCTAATCAAGACCTTGTATTACCTTGGATACAGAAAAACTTTGATAGTACTTGAAATATGACCGCTTAGGTGTTTTAGGAGAGAATATTCGGAAAAATCTGTCTTCATTCGGCTTAATCATTCAAATTCAAAACATCCTTTATTCAGTAATAATGTACATATGATACATTGAATAGCGTCAGAAATGTTACAGGTAAACTACAATTAATTATTAATTGCCCAAAAAAATTAATAACAGTTTGAACCATCACTGGTAGTAAGGAGACTATTGATTATCTGTATGAAACGTTATATTAATTTAAAAATTATTTTTATTTTCAATTAACAAGTAATTCAATATCTATATACTAAAATAGAAAACTAAATAAGAATATATTACATACAAGAAACTTCTTTAAAGTTAAAAAATAAAATGTAAATAGTTATCCTTTTTACAACCAGCAAACAGTAGTGTAACAATTTGTTATTTTAGTAAGGACAATAAAGTATTCTTAAATTAAAGAAGAATATTTAGATTAAGAATACTCAAAGAACAACTAAATTTGTGATCAGTAAGTGTGTTAAAAAAACATAATTTTATATTTAACTTAATAAATTAAAACTAAACTGATATCTAATAAATTATAAAATGATATTATGTTGTAAATCTGTTTCCCAAAACTCTTCTAAGGAGTAAGAAGCTAATTTAATCAAAAACGTCTTCAAGTTTTTTTTTAATTTCTTAACAATTTGCTCCAGCAAAAAGTTTCTGGGTAGGTGACATAATAGTTTTGTCCCAATAAATGTAGTTTTTTTTTATAAAAATCTAAATTATGACGTTCCACTTGTCTATTTATTTGAGTATCATGACCATTTCAACTAGGAATTTGAGAGGGATTTGCAAACTGTTTGTATAACTAACAGTTTCCAATATATAGTCCAATGAACGTTGGTATGACTAATTTTACAAAAAAATGTAAAATAACTTGATTAAAATGAAACAACTAAAAACGTTCAACTCATTTGTAGTAGCCCATTTTATAAACTGATTTTTCCAAACAAAAACATTCTGGTCATAACATAAAGTTCTTATTATTAAATAATCAGCTGATTGTAAAGATTAAATCAGCATTAATATATAACAATCTTCAACGCTTATCTTTGGAAACGTTCTGGACCACTCGGAGCTGATCAATATGCCTTCTGGCTTTTCTTCCATCTTCAAACTCCACGACGTACATCACGTTTCCAAGTCTTCTAATCACAACAGCTTGCTTCCAACGCTGATACCTTTCGTTGTATATCCTTGCAAGAACGTGGTCTCCAGGTTTAAAGCATCTGAGTTTTCTTAACGCCTGACGTGTACCTTCTTCACTTGAAGAACTTGTATCCTCCCTTGGGGGTCGAAGAAGGTCTAATCTGGTTTTAATATTTCTTCCTAACATTAACTCGGCTGGTGTTGCCTTTGTGGTAGTATGGGGAGATTTTCTGTTGGCTATTAGAAAGCGTGCCAGTTTAAGATTAATATCTCCATTTTCATTCATCATTTTATTCAAAGCCACTTTTAGGGTCTGGACATAACGTTCCACCTGTCCATTAGACGATGGATGGTATGGAGCGATCGTTTTGTGGTGTATACCATTTTCTTTTAGGAATGTCTTAAATTCATCAGATGTAAAGCTTTTACCATTATCAGAAATCAATGTTGCTGGTAGTCCGAACCGAGAAAATGTCTCTCTCAATTTTTCAATGGTACTTTTAGATGTAATGCTTCGCACAGGAAAGACCTCCAGCCATTTGGTGTAGGCGTCAACTATTAGTAAAAATGTTTGTCCTCTAAAAGGACCAGCGTGATCAATATGCACTCTCTGGAATGGTTCTTGAGGCTCGTCCCATGGATGATTTGTTGTTTTTGGAGGGTTTCATTGAAACTGAGAACAAGCTCGACAAGCTCGAACTATCTCTTCTATATTAGAATCCATTTGAGGCCACCAAACGTAGGCTCTGGCCAAAGCCTTCATTTTGGACATACCGACATGTGCTGAATGTAACTCTTCAAGAACCCTGTCTCTAAGGGTTTTAGGAATGACAACTCTTGTTCCTCTAAAAATGCACTTCTGGTCCACGGTTAACTCCTCAGAGTATTTATTATAAAGTGGGTGGTGAATCGTTTCACCCTTCATAAGGAGGTCTAGAATGGTCTTGAGATCTTCATCTGCCTCTGTTTCTTTCTGAATTTCTATAAAACTAACAGGAAGCTGAGATATTTGATCCAAATGATACATCGTTGTCTCGTCTTTATAATCATTCCACACTGTTCCTTCTAACGGAAGCCGTGATAAAGCATCAGCATTACCGTGCTGTTTAGTTGGCTTGTACGCAATTTCATAATCAAACCCTTGGATGTACAAAGCGTAGCGAAGTAACCGATTAGCACTCAAAATAGGAAGCTCTTTGTTTGAAAGCTTGTTGGGTGAAATATACGAGTTACTAATGGTTTATGATCTGTTATCAACTCGAATTTTCTTCCATAGCAATATCTAAAAAACTTGTGAAGTGCCCAATAGATCGCGGTTGCCTCCTTTTCAATCTGGCTATAGTTTTTCTCTGCTGCACTGAGGCATCTTGAAGCAAAGCATACGGGGCGTTCTTCTCGATTAGGAAGCCTATGGCTGAGCACCGCTCCCAGTCCCACTGGGCTGGCATCTGTTGCAACGATCAATGGAAGATATGGATCGTAAGCGATCAACGTCTGGTCACTGACAATGTCCTGTTTAATTTGGTTAAAGCATGACTCCGCTGTTGCAGTCCAATTAAATGTACTTCCTTTTCCTAGAAGTGTATACAAAGGGTTGAGTTTGGTTGATAAGTTTTTTATAAATTTACCGTAGTAATTTACTAGCCCTAACCAACTCCTTAACTCAGATACATTCTTAGGACGTGGTGCATCTTGTACTGCGGCCACTTTTTCATGGCTCTTAGAGATTCCATTTGATGAAATTATGTGTCCTAGATACTCAACTTGTCTCTAAATTTACATTTTTTTCCAGTTTACTCTAAGATTGTTGTCCATTGGTTTTTTTCATAACTTCTCTCAGTCTTACGTGATGTTCTTCCAATGTTCTTCCTTCAACAATAATGTCATCGTAGAAAACATGGACTCCTTCGACTCCCATTAAAATCATCGTAATCCTTCTTGCTAAATAGCAGGAGCTATGTTTATTCCGAACATCAGCCTGTTCACGCGATAAACACCCTTGGTTGTGGAAATAGCTTGTATCATGGCACTCTCGTCATCCATTTCCACATGTAGATACGCTTGTTTGATGTCTATTGTTGTAAAAAACTTGCCTTTGCCTATCGAAGCAAAAATGTCTTCTGTTCGTGGTATCGGAAATGAACAGTTCTCTATGGCTTTATTTACTGAAACTTTGTAGTCTGCACAAAGTCGAACTGTGCCATCTGGTTTAACGATCGGCACTACTGGTGTTCCCCAGACTGAGTAGGATACCTTGGCAATGATTCCATCATTTTCAAGTCTGTCTATTTCCTGTTCTACTTTGGGTTTCAAGGAGTATGGTAAAGGTCTGGGAGGCTTAAACACTGGAGATGCTCCTGCCTTCAATTTGATATGCCCTTTATACTCAGGAATTTTTCCTATGTCGTTGTTGAAAAGCAATTTAAAATCATCTTTGAGGCTGTTAAGAAGTTTCTCCTTTTGTGTTTCATTCATGTCCTCTACAGTATATATATTAGCATTGGTTCCCATTAGTACCATCCATTCTCGTCCAAAAATTGCTTGAAGATTCCCAGGCAGAACATAATGTTTCCTCGTCTCTCTTGATTGTTTAGCCTAATAGAAACTGTAGCAAATCCTAACGGCTTAATAGCCTCGCCTGTGTAAGTTGTTAGTGTAAGTTCAGTTTTCAACAATTCTTTTTGAGGAAAAAGCCTTTTAAAAGCTTGAACTGAAATTGTAGACACTGTTGACCCAGTATCGTACTCAAACGTAACTGGTCTTTGGTCTACCCAAACAGTTCACCAACATTCTTTTTGGCTTAGGTTGCATTTCTGGTAAATTATCACTGTTCAATTGTTTCATGGAAGCATTATGTTGATCTTGGTGTCATATCTGATCTGGTTTCTAAATTTTCATCCTCTGCTAAACTGTTTTGTTTGTCCTCCTTTCCACTGGTTTCGACATACTCGTTTTATATGACCCACTTTCTTGCAAATGAAACATGTTGCTGACTTGAACAAACAGTCTTCTTTTCCATGGCTTGTAGATCCACAGCGGTAACATTTGTCATTTGCCTTCGGCTTTTCATTGGATAATGATTTTTGTTTGATAATACTAACACTTTCATTACCAATGATTACCACTTTTCACATTCATTACCACTTTCATCCAATCCAAGATGGCGGACACTAAACACCTACTGTAAAAGTGCTCCTTCATTTAGTAAAGTTTTTAGTGAGGAAAACCAACAAAATCTCTACTAAACCTTCACAACTTCTTGCATCATAATAACTGTAAGTTATTACAATATAATTACATAAAAAATACTTACTGTTATTGAAGAAATTAAGCCACATTGCAATCACTAAGCTGACCTACATACAGAGGCAGCAATCCCACACAATATAGAGAATTATATGAAAAGTTAATTAATGAATGGACAGCAACATTTATGAAGATATATTTATAAACAACTCTTTTTAAAGTAAAGAGTCAGTCAATAATATAGGACAATAAATCACAGACTGTGATGTAAATAAAACTGCCAACACACAAGTGGATCAACATTATTTCAATCATTTCAATGACACATACCAGCACTGTAGAAAGTAACAACTCAACGCCTTTGCTGACTCTGCATGGCACGCATTCCTACAGAGCCTGCCTCAACTCCATATTACAACTGTTACTGAGTCAACAATCAAGTGTCATTCAGCATTCTAACAAAAATTAACCTCTTGACAACTGAATTATTATTATATAAGTATATCTTGCCAAAATAAATTGATTGTGATAACAAAAAAAGGAATTAATATATAGTCCACATGTCTGACAATTGCCTATATAATGCAATAATATATAAACCAATTATACTTTTGACAATTATTCGTATTCTTATATAATCAGACTTAGTGAACCAGCCAAACACTCAATCAAAAAACTGCTATATTTTTATAAAATCAGACTTAGTGAACCAGTCAAACACTCAATAAAAACTGCCATATTCTTATATAATACAGACTTAGTGAACCAACCAAAACACTCAATAAAAAACTGTCAAATTCTTATATAATCAGACTTAGTGAACCAGCCAAACACTCAATCAAAAACTGCCATATTTTTAATAAAATCAGACTTAGTGAACCAGTCAAACACTCAATAAAAAACTGCCATATTCTGACAAGTAAAAAATATCAAAAAGAACAATAACAAAAATAAAGTAAAGATATATATCATCTAAGTGACAATAATAAAATTGACAACGTTTCACGTTTGGTAATATAGTATTTGTGAAAATGAAAGGAACTCGACACTGGCCTGCAACTATAAAAGATATACATATTAGAGAGGGTAAACCC